>CM055266.1:37998621-38400252 GCA_029237695.1 Conchocele bisecta | reverse complement strand
ATGTGGTATGGGTAAAGGGGTATAGGTGACATGGGTATATGTTGAGTGTTGAATATACCCATGTCACTCAACAACTACCCATGTCACCTATACCCCTGTACCTATACCACATGCACCCCACCCCCACCCCCCCCCCCCCCCCCCCACTGAACATGTACACATGTCACATATACCACTGTACCCATACCACATGTCCCCACTCAACAACACCCATGTCCACCTATAACCATGTTACACAAATCACATATCCCCACCTCAAAATGTACCCATGCCATATATCCTGTATCCATACCACATGCCCCCACTCTACATGTACCCATGCCATCTATACCCCTGTACCCATCGGTGGGTGGTCACAGTGGGTGGACTGGAAGTGATACCTAGAAGTGATACCTTTGTAATATTCAACCATCTCGTTTCCACGTATGTCTGGACTTTCGTATTTTCCCGGTAGAGGGCTGAATTTCTCAGTTCATCTACTGCCTGGTCATTCATTTCTGCAGTAGGTGCTTGAGCAATCTTCCTAAGGGTAGCCAGTAGGAAACTGCTTCTCCTCGTCCTTTAAATTGTTCTTCGCTGTAATATATGTAGAGTCAATAGTGTTGAAGATAGAAAATCTATAGATACAAAGAGCGAAAAATAACAAAGGGGCATAACTCCAAAAGTAGTAATGCGAGAGTTGTGGCTCTTGCGCGTGACACACCTTTGACCTGATATGTATGCATTGGTGAAGTTTTGTTGAAGTATCCGATAAGGTGTTGACGCGGCGGCGGACGCGGTGTGACAACGTCAAATCCATAGTATCATCAGGGGGATACAAATACTGGCACAACAAGAGTTGTCAGAAGACAACGAAGCTCGCCTGTGGCAGCCTCCACCAAAGGTGGCATATTTGTATAAAAACATCCCAACATGTTACAGCATGCTAGAGAATCATGGGACACTTAGTGTGTGATCCTGACATTGGGCTAAGGGTGATAGGTAAAATATAAGCTATAGCTATAGCATGGTAGAGGGCTATCAGACAAAAGCATGTATGAACTAGATTTATCAGTAAGTGAGGGTTTACAGAATATCTCCGCTTGAAACCTGACCACCTACTGAACACAGCAATCAAATTTTTTAGTATATACAATGTATGAAATATCAAGGTGTTCCATATACAATGTATGAAATATCAAGGTGTTCCCTGTAAAGAAACGGAAGTTATAAGAAATTGACCCCAATAATAAATATGAACGTATTCTACCTTGACCCTGGGGTTAAGGGTGGGCGGTGGGTCAAGGATTTGCTGCAGCATGATAGAGGGTCATATGAGGAATGCATATATGAAATATGAAGCTGATCCAAGCAAAGAAACAGAAGTTATAACACATTTACCCCAAGGTTAAGTTTATGAACGCCCTAAGTATTTGACCTTGACCCTGGGGTTAGGGCTGGGCAGATGGGGTCAAGGATTCGCTGCAGCATGATAGATGGTCATGTGAGGAATGCATATATGAAAATATGAAGCCGATCCAATCAAAGAAAACAGAAGTTATAACGCATTTTACCCCAAGGTTAAGTTTATGAACGCCCTAAGTATTTGACCTTGACCCTGGGGTTACGGGTGGGGGCTGTGGGTCATGGATTCGTTGCAGCATAATAGAAGGTCATGAGAAAGAAATGCATATATCAAATATAAAGCCGATCCAATCAAAGAAACAGAAGTTATAACACATTTACCCCAAGGTTAAGTTTATGAACGCCCTAAGTATTTGACCTTGACCCTGGGGTTAAGGGTGGGCAGTGGGTCAAGGATTCGCTGCAGCATGATAGAGGGTCATGTGAGGAATGCATATGAAATATGAAGCCGATCCAATCAAAGAAACAGAACTTATAACACATTTACCCAGGTTTAAGTTTATTGAACGCCATAAGTATTTGACCTTGACCCTGGGGCTAAGGGTGGGCAGTGGGTCAAGGATTCGCTGCAGCATGATAGAGGGTCATGTGAGGAAAGCATATATGAAACATGAAGCCGATCCAATCGAAGAAACAGCAGTTATAACACATTTACCCGAAGAAGGTTAAGTTTGTGGACGCTGACGCCGACGCCGAGGATATGCCATAAGCTCTTCTGCACTTCGTGCAGGCAAGCTAAAAAGGAACTGTTCAAAAACATCAAATCAGAGCAGTGTACAACAGGACACAACTGTGTAAATACTAGGCTGACCGGAAATATTTTCGGCGACGTGCTGTAATATGTCGAGGTAAAGTCACATAGTGAATATCGTGAAAATCGTGCAATTGTAGTCCAGTTTATACAAAATACTTAAAACCAACAATAAATACATGCCTCGGTATAATAACTTACTTTCTCTGTCCATCGGTTCCATGCTTGTTCCACATGGAAGTTGCACAGGTACTTCTCCGTGTCTGGAAATACGCATTGTAGGGCTTGGAATTCTTGTTCTGAATAATCCAGCATAAAGAACTTGGGTTCCAGTCTGGATTCCATTCCTTCAACAGGGAACAATGCTTCAGTGATACATGGGGTCGATTCATTCTCACAGATAAATTCCATTATAGTACGTAAGACACATTTGTTCGAACAACGACCATGAACAGCGGTAGAGCGTACTTCGTGGTTTTGTAAGTAGCATCTAGCAACACCATGTCCCCATATTTGTGCAGCAACTTCTTCTGTTATCCGCAGTCTGATGGGCAAGAGGAAAGTGTTTTTGTTGTATACTTCATCCTCCTCATCCTCTATGTCAGAAGGATCGGACTCATCAACAGGGAAAGCTGTTGCGGATTTCACAATGGTTGGTGTCACTTTACTGTGAGTGTCCATCGCTTCTGTACATTTTCTTAGTAAGAATGTGTCACTTGGTTTGGACACACGCCACTCATCAACCTTTTTTCCAAGTTGTCCTGATCTAGGCCGCAGAATTGACCAGCAACAAGGGCCTTGTGGACGTGATTTTGTATGTCCCTTCTTGACGGAAAGTACGTTCTGTCATGTGCAAGTGGCTGCAATGTATCCAATTTGCACATATCGGACACAACAAACTGTCTCAGGACGCGCCTAAGGAATGGCACAGAAGTAATACCCATTTTGCAGTATTCATATATCTTGGCTTTTATATCTGGGTGCAACCTCTGTGCAAACGCGCTTTCAGTTGTTACATTATGGTTGGTGTGTGCAGTTGCAAGAGGAAGTTTGACATATATGCACTTCTCCGATTCGACAGTGTGATCCGTCTCCAGATGGGAAGATAATGTGTCAAGAACCTCCTGATGCCGTCTCCTGCCCGAATCTGCTGCCAATTCGTAAGCAGGATACCTGGAACCAGAATTATCAGAGGATAATACAGCTTTAACCACAACATTCGCCAAAAAACGCATTGTATCCCCCGGGTGGGCATTGTCACAAAATAAGCTAGGTGATAAATGTGTGCAAGTGTGGTGAGTGTAGCCAAGTGATAAATGTGTGCAAGTGTGTTGAGTGTAGCCAGGTGATAAATGTGTGCAAGTGTGGTGAGTGTAGCCAGGTGATAAATGTGTGCAAGTGTGGTGAGTGTAGAGCCAGGTGATAAATGTGTGCAAGTGTGGTGAGTGTAGAGTCAGGTGATGAATGTGTATTAGTGTGATGATTGTAGAGCCAGGTGATGAATGTGTATAACAGTGGTGAGTGTAGAGCCAGGTGATGAATGTGTATAACAGTGGTGATTGTAGAGCCAGGTGATGAATGTGTATAACAGTGGTGATTGTAGAGCCAGGTGATGAATGTGTATAACAGTGGTGATTGTAGAGCCAGGTGATGAATGTGTATAACAATGGTGATTGTAGAGCCAGATGATGAATGTGTATAACAGTGGTGAGTGTAGAGCCAGGTGATGAATGTGTATAACAGTGGTGATTGTAGAGCAAGGTGATGAATGTGTATAACAGTGGACGGCCTTCGGCTCAGGTGAGCTAAAAACTTTAACCAAAACTTGAATGTAAGTTTCCAAGTCATTTGACCTTGACCTTGACGGTCAAGGCTACATGGGTGGGTAGTAGCATGAATATATGGATAGTCATAAACATCCATACCAATTTACAGACCAATCCCACAGTTGTAGGAGGAGATACGAGTAAAACGAAAACTTTAACCAAAACTTGAATGTAAGTTTCTAAGTCAGGGTGCCTTCTTCTTTTGCGGGACACTCCGTATACCTGATATAGTATGTAGTGAAGTTTAGTTTAAAAATTCCATGCGGTATTCGAGTTATTAGTCCGAAAACCAAAAGGGTCTGCGGACGCGCTGTGACGACGTCAAATCCATAGTATCCCCCGATTTTCCCCCATAGTATCCCCCGAACCTGTAGTACTAGACCATCGATTTGTCCGATATTATTCATACTACTACTGTACATGTCTAAAGTTATTAATAAAAGGATAAAGTTTTGACTCATCCGATTTCAACAAAAATTGCACCAGAGTGATCGCCTCTTCAATATCTTAGATTTGGTATATGACATGAAATTTGACCCCCCCGGCCATGCCCATTTTTGATCCCGCGGTCACGATTTTAACAACTATGACAGAGCATAAGTGGTCAATCATTCCTACTAAGTTTCGTTGAAATCTGGCTGGCGGTTCTTTAGAAGATTTTTTAAGATTTGTGCATTTTCAGACGGCGCCCATCTTGGATTACGTAATGACGTTATTTAACAATTTTGTAATCCCCCTACCTAAGAACCATGACCATGAACTTTGGTGACTATGGGCCTAATGGTTACCGAGGAGAAGACGTTTGAAAATGTTCACGGACGACGACGGACACATTGCGGTAACAAACGCACCACAAAATTCCGGTTTACATACAGTAACAGACACAATTTTCTAGTTGTACTTTGTGACTCTACGAATAAACAGCTTGGCAGAACAGTTAACCTTCCTCGAGGGCTGTATAAGAAATCGCTTATTTCTTATATACTGATGATCATTACTCGTCTGTTTCTGAAATGTGACAAAACAGGATCTACACTGGTGACAAAGTTAACAAGAAAAATATTTGTACAACAAAATGCCACAGCTGGTGATGATATAAGATTTGTGTTTTGCATGGTCAGTAGTTGAAACGAAAACATGGATATGCCCCCGTGGCATACTGTACTATTAAAGTGAAGATTGTTGAAAAAAAAATATAATAAAAAATGTCTAAGTAATTTATCAACATTTATGCAATGCACATGCGAAGTATCAAGATTTTGCATGAAAGGAAACAGAAGATATAAAGAAACGAACGATAATGTTAAGTTTTTATAAATGCACTAAGTTTGTGACCTTGACCTTGGGTGCATCGGGCGATAGTGGATTTGACACAGCGCGATAGAGGACCATCAGAGCAATGCACATGCAAAGTATGAAAGGAAACAGAAGATATAAAGAAACGAACGATAATGTTAAGTTTGTGGAAAAGTTAACGGACACACAGCAAGACAGCAACAACTAGATCTGTCAGTAAGCAAGGGCTTACGGAAATACCCCCCGTTTGAACCCTGACCACAACTGAACACAATCAAGTTTTAGCAAAAGTGACCTTGACCTAAAACAGACAAAACCCATATTCAATAGGTGTCTGGCCATCATTGATATCAAAGCACATGTAAAGTTTCATGAAGATCGGACACACAGAACTCATGTTATCGTGCGGAAACCAAAATGTTACACAAATATCAATCTATTTTGAGCAACAGTGACCTTGACCATGGGCAGACAAAACCCATATTCAATAGGTATATTGCCATCATTGATATCAAAGCAAATGTGAAGATTCATGAAGATCGGACACACAGAACTCAAGTTATCGTGCGGAAACCAAAATGTTACACAAATATCAATCTATTTTTAGCAACAGTGACCTTGACCTTTGTCGGACGTAACCCATATTGAATAGGTGTCTTGCCGTCATTGAGATAAGTGTACATGTGAAGTTTGATAAAGATCGGAGGAATAGAAGTAAAGTTATCGTGCGGAAAACAAAATGTTACACGAATATCAAAGTATTTTCAGCAACAGTGACCTTGACCTTTGTCGAACGTAACCCATATTCAATAGGTGTCTTGCCGTCATTGAGATAAGTGTACATGTGAAGTTTGATAAAGATCAGAGGAAGAGAAGTAAAGTTATCGTGCGGAAACCAAAATGTTACACAAATATCAAAGTCTTTTCAGCAACAGTGACCTTGACCTTGAACGGACAAAACCCATATTCAATAGGTGTCTTGCCGTCAGTGAGATAAGTGCACATGTGAAGTTTCACCAAGATCAGAGGAAGGAAACTAAAGTTATCGTGCGGAAACCAAAATGTTACGGACGGACGAACGCACGGACGCACGGACAAGGTGAAACCAGTATACCCCCCCCCCCCCCCCCCACAACTATCGTTGCGGGGGGCATAAAGACAGACGGACAGTGCCATACCATAATATGTCCCATTTTTTCAAACGGGCGTATAAAAAAGAATAATTAATTAATTTTTTTCAACTATATACAACTAAAAGATTAATCTGGCCATTTATTTTAGGGGCAGGTGGGGATGGTAATCTGGCTCTGCTCATTAATTTGTTGTGGCCTAACAGCCAGGAAATATCTCACATTTATCTCACCCTGGAAAACTCATGGACGAGAGAAAAGAATCATACATTACTGTACCGTACCTCTGCTACGAGACTCCGCTTGTGTGGCTTGCCATACTGACAACACCGAATGACAGTGTTGTCCAAAGTGAATGGAATACCATCCTTGATGTCGTCGTACTGCCACACGAGCCTTCGTGCACTCTTTACTTTCCTCTTTATATCGTCACTCCTAGTAACAGAAAAATAATAATCTACATTTATACAAAATCTAATGCACCAGTCAATGGAAATCCCCGCCCACCCTGGCCCGGAGAATAGCAGGGCTTTACCGGGCATACCCCGGGGTTTTAACCTTTTTCGATTCCCCGCAGTACCGGGACTACGCCGGGGTTTTAACTTAGCCAAAAACTGCCGGGACGTAACCCCGGGGGAATTAACATTCAGAATGCGGAGCCTATTACCATGATTACCCGGGATTTAACCAGCCAGATTGCCCCGCACTGCAGGGACTACCCCGGGGCTTTAACTGGAGCAAAATTAAAAGCCCTGCTATTCCCCGGGCCAGTGGGTGCAGGGATTTACATTGATTGGTGCATAACATGTTGGGCCACACTACTTAGCACAGTTATGCACTAGTCAATTGTAATCCCCAAACCCCCCCCCCCCCCCCCCCAGTCCGGGACATAGCGGGGCATAGCGGGGCTAAACCCTGGGTTATACAAAAAAATTGTCCCTATCAGATTCCGATTCAGAACTGCCGTCACCATTTCCGTGTAGTTCTTCATTGTACGACTGATCTATCAGATTTGTAACCTTGACAGCGGTGTATTTGCATTTCCTGGTGGACATGGCAATATCACAAAACTGACAACATCTGTCAACATGTCACAAACAAGAAACTTCATTTTGTGTTATTTTCTCATTTTTGTAGTTATTGTTTTTCTTGGGGACCGTACACCGCTAGTTATGGAGTGCGTTTTATGCCCTTGAAAGCTCTGTGACCACCGCTGTACCCGTGCCAGTTTTCTATGGAGTATTTTTATGCCACCGGTTTTGAAAAAAACCGGTGGCAAAGGTGGCATATTGTTTTCGGACCGTCCGTCTGTCAGTCCGTCTGTCCGTCCGTCCGTCCGTTAGTCCGTCAGTCCGTCACACTTTCGGTTAACCAGTTCGTAACAGTTTCTCAAACTGGCCATATCATCTTCATTTCTTGCTCAATTGCTTCAATATTCCAATACATCATTCATTGGTATGCATGCCACACTTGCCTTGCCATAATTTATACGTCCTTCACATTTTTAACAAAAATATCACCGTTTTCACTTAGCCACTTTCGGTTAACCACTTCGTTAACCACTTGAAATATTGAAGCAATTGAGCAAGAAATGAAGATGATATGGCCAGTTTGAGAAACTGTTACAAACTGGTTAACCGAAAAATGGCTAAGTTAAAATGCTGATATTTTTGTTAAAAATGTGGAGGACGTATAAATTATGGCAAGGCAGGTGTGGCATACATACCAAACCAATGAATGATGTATTGAAATATTGAAGCAATTGAGCAAGAAATGTAGATGATATGACAAGATTGAGAAACTGTTATGAACTGGTTAACCGAAAGTGTGACGGACGGACGGACGGACTGACGGACGGACGGACGGTCCGAAAACTAAATGCCACCCGTTTTTTCAAACCGGTGGCATAAAAAATCATTGCTTCGATCGTCAAAAACAGGGGGGGGGTGCACAGCTTCACACGCCCCCCCCCCCCCGCCCCCGCCCCCTCCCCCCTTGATCCGGGCCTGCGATGGCCAAGGTACGTTTTGACCAGGGTACGTTTTGACCCCAATCTCTATATTGTACCTGGGGAATCCCGGAATATCGGGAATTCTGGTTATACGAGTACGGATGTCCCGGTATTTCGGGTTCAAAGAGTTAAACAAGTCATCACAACCCTAGTAGCATGTTCCCTAGTCGAAGGTCAAAACGTTAAAAATATGATTTATCTGAACCAGCATGGGGTCATTTCAGAGTTATCCGCAACTACATGTTCCCACGACCCGTGTGCACCACCACCTCCTAGGTATCCACGTAACACGTCCACCAAAAACCAGATACCTGGGAAACATCTAGATTGTTTACCCATGGAATATATACCTGCCTTGTCATACATTGGCAAAATTGCATAGCACTCGTATATAGTATGCGAAAGATAAAGTAACGGATCTACGGGTTACGGAAATAGATACCCCACGGATTTAGGACATTTGACGATACGAACCAGGAGACAAAAGAACATAGGCATGTCCGCCGATGAGCCTCGAGAAGATTGTTGAGTTCGTCTTCGGTTGAGACCCATCCGGATATGTGACTGTCAGTGTCACTCTCACTGGTGACGCGAAAGGACTCGGGATACCATTTGTTTGGCCTCGCCATGGCGGCTACGGCGGCTGCTGCTGCTGTTGTTGTTGTTGTTTCCAGCCAAAAAAAATTCCACAGTAGTAACAACAACAACAACAACAACAACGATGACGTCAGACATTGAACTCCGGGCTTATAGTGAGAGCCGTTAAAAAAAGGCCCCCGATTGATGACAGGAAACAGACAACCAATTGATTTCCCATAGACCCACATTCACACAAACATGACAATCGCAAACTACCTGCGACAAAATCAATTTGGTTACTTCCATTCCTGGAGTCAGTGACCTAAGCCGGTTCTAGCTCCATGCCAAACACGGTGTCATGCGGGTTGATTTCCAAAGTTATTTCCCCTTTTTTGACGGAACAGTCTACTTTCACTTTCGAAATCTCTATCTCACCCCCACATCAAGTCGCACACAGAAAAAAATTAACCTGCATGTGTAGAGCATGCAAATAATATAATAAAATGTTTGGCACAGACATACCTTTCCTGCAGCATCTGTTTGATGCATCTCTCTGTCATAATAATAACAACTAGAGCAGCTTGAGCTGCATCAACGGTTTGAGCCTCAAACATTGATTTCATGTGTAACTAAGCTTTAGCCCAAGGTGTAAACTATCGGTTGCAAAAATAATTTCTGAAGTTTTAGAATGAACAGTCCAACATAATTGTGTTCGCATCATCACACCGATGTGGGGCCGGTTAGCTTAGAGGTAGAGCGATGGACTCGGAGCGAGGGATACCGGGTTCGATCCTCAGCCAAAGTTTTAGCTAAAGGACTGAAATATCGACTACAACAAAAACAATTGAAATCGAATGATAAATAACGAAGCTGACGTCACATCCGTTTGCTCTATTTTGAAAACTTGAAAACATACGTTCATCTTTGACATCGAATAGAGCCGTAAGTGGTCAAGTTATAGCTCTGAAAATTATCATCTTTCATGCGGCTGGACACTACCCCTGTCACCCTGGCAAGAAATTAATTTGTTGCTGACCAGTACTGTACAAATTGGAAAAACGTTTTGTAAAGACCCACCAGTTAATCAGCCGAAATTTCGGGCAAAATCGTTGAAAAGTATGTACAATTTTTTCAAATTGCAAATGCATATAGCTCTTTTATTTGAGCAGATAGCCGAAAACCTGTCAAGAGATTCTGAGATATAAAGAATTTTGTCAGCTTTCCAATGCAAAATGAATGCTTTGAAATCGGTTGGAAAATAAGGGGAAGTTATAGGAAAGTATGACGTCCACATCCGTTTTTCGTGGAAAGTAGCAATTAAACGATATCTTGAAAAATCTCTGAGTCTCTGTTCTGGCTCACCTTCGAATCCGAATCGGCAATGCAAAAAAGTTTGAAGTCGATCCGACCAGCGGTTTGGTGTAGATGGAGGGAGCCCGTTCAAGTCAGCGGATGATTATTTTTCTTTTCGATAGTTATCGACCCTTAAATTGCAGTTTATAGCGCCATTTGTAAATTACACCTAATAAAAATTAAATAAGTTTGCAATATTCCCGCCAGTGAAGTTTTCGTTTGTTTTTCTCACCATAGGCCCTGGCATAAAAGCGGGCAAAGTTTTGTTTTTAGCTAAAGGACTGAAAATAATCGACCGCAGTAAGACATTTTGAAATCTATTGATAAATAACGAAGCTGACGTCACATCCGTTTGCTCCATTTTGAAAACTTGAAAAAAAGACGTTCATCTTTGACATCCAATAGAACCGGAAGTAGTCAAGATAGAGCTCTGAACATTATCATCTTTTATGCGCCTGACACTCCCCTATCACACTGGCAAGAAATTATGTTGCTGACATTACTGTACAAATTGGAAAACGTTTGTAAAGACCACCCGTTATCAGCCGAAATTCGGCAAAAAATCGGCAAAATCGGAAAAGTATGTACATTTTTCAACTTCAAATGCCTATAGCTCTCTTATTTGACCAGATAGCCGAGAACTATCGGCGAGTCCGAGATAGAGAATTTTGTGGCTTTTTAATGGAAAAAAAATATTTGAAATCGGTTAGATAATAACAAAGTTATGAACATTTCAAATTTGAAAAATTGAAAAAAAAACGTCCAAGTTTGAAAGGCAATAGAATCGGAACTCTTCAAGCTATAGCTCTGAAAAGTATCATCTTTTAATTTTGTGCGTATGAATGTCCCGCGTCACGCTGTCAAAAAATATGTTGCTGAGATTACTGTACAAATTGGAAACTGTTTTCGAAGACCACCCGTTAAAATAAAAAAGAAAATCCGAAATTGTTGATTTTTTCATTTTTCTCAACTTCACATGTCAATAGCTCTCTCATTTGAACAGATAGCCAATAACGGCCAGCAAGCGAAGATAGAGATTTCTCGCAGCTTTCGAATACAAAAAGATTTGAAATCGGTTGAATGTGGAAGCTATAGGAACATTATATGATATATGACGTCACTTCCGGTTTCGTGGAAAGTGACGTCATGAGAATTCTGAAAATTGCGTTATTCTCGTTTCACAGTTGATACAAATCGGCATACACAATTTGAAGTCGATCCGACAAGCGGTTTGGGCTGTAGTCCCGACGGCTGAATAAAAAGAAAAAGAAACTAGAGCAGCATGAGCTGCATCAACGGTTTGAGCCTCAAGCATTGATTTCATGTGTAACTAAGCTTTAGCCCAAGGTGTAAACTATCGGTTGCAAAAAGAATTTCTGAAGTTTTAGAATGAACAGTCCAACATTATTGTGTTCGCATCATCACACCGATGTGGGGCCGGTTAGCTTAGAGGTAGAGCGATGGGCCAGAGATCGAATGATAAATAACGAAGCTGACGTCACATCCGTTTGCTCTATTTTGAAAACTTGAAAAAATACGTTCATCTTTGACATCGAATAGAGCCGTAAGTAGTCAAGATATAGCTCTGAAAATTATCATATTTCATGCGACTGACACTCGCCTATCACTCTGGCAAGAAATTATGTTGCTGACAGTACTGTACAAATTGGAAAACGTTTGTAAAGACCACCCGTTATCAGCCGAAATTCGGCAAAATCGTTGAAAAGTATGTACATTTTTCAACTTCAAATGCATATAGCTCTTTTATTTGAGCAGATAGCCGAAAACTGTGAGTTTGAGATAGAGAATTTTGTTAGCTTTCCAATGCAAAAAGAATTCTTGAAATCGGTTGGAAAATAAGGAAGTTATAGGAAGTATGACGTCACTTCCGTTTTCGTGGAAAGTAGCATTAAAAGATATCTGAAAATCTCTGAGTCTCTGCTCACACTTGATCCGAATCGGCATGCAAAATTTGAAGTCGATCCGACCAGCGGTTTGGTGTAGATGGAGGGAGCCCGTAAGTCAGCGGATGATTATTTTTCGATAGTTATCGCCCGTACATTGCAGTTTACGCCATTTGTAAATACACCTAATAAAACGGAAATTAAATATGTGCAATATTCCGCCAGTGAAGTTTTCGTTTGTTTTTCACCATAGGCCAGGCACAAAGCGGGAAAGTTTTAGCTAAAGGACTGAAATATCGACCGCAGCAAGAAATTTAGAAATCTATTGATAAATAACGAAGCTGACGTCACATCCGTTTGCTCTATTTTGAAAACTTGAAAAAAAGACGTTCATCTTTGACATCCAATAGAAACCGGAAGTAGTCAAGATAGAGCTCTGAAAATTATCATCTTTTATGCGCCTGACACTCCCCTATCACACTGGCAAGAAATTATGTTGCTGACATTACTGTCCAAATTGGAAAACGTTTGTAAAGACCACCCGTTATCAGCCGAAATTCGGCAAAAATTCGGCAAAATCGTTGAAAGTATGTACATTTTTCAACTTCAAATGCCTATAGCTCTCTTAGTTGACCAGATAGCCGAGAACTGTCAGCGAGGTCGAGATAGAGAATTTTGTCAGCTTTCTAATGCAAAAAGAATTTTTGAAATCGGTTGGACAATAAGGAAGTTATAGAAAGTTATAGAAAATATGACGTCACTTCCGGTTTCGTGGAAAGTGACGTCATGAGAATTCTGAAAATTGCGTTATTTTCGTCTCACAGTTGATACAAATCGGCATACAAAATTTGAAGTCGATCCGACAAGCGGTTTGGGCTGTAGTCCCGACGGCTGAATAAAAAGAAAAAAAAAACCAACGAAAACAAAAGGTTTGAGGAATCGAATTCCTCAAACCTAACAAAAGGTTTGAGGAATCAAATTCCTCAAACCTAACAAAACAAAAACAACGAATACAATAGGTTTTCGGCGCAGCTGAAAGCAGCCTTAAACCTAATCAATGCCGTTGTCCTGAGAATTTACTCCTTGTTGCTAAGCTGTACCAGGACTGGTTTACCGTCTATATTATTCATAAGTTTACTGTGTCCGACAGAGTCACCCTTTGCCTCCATCTTTTGACCATTAAACATGTTAAACGCGAAAAGATGACGGAGTGGACAGAATGTGATGTCTTGTTCGTATCGGCTAATTCAATCGGGGGCCATTCCAAAAACATAATTTCATTTGTCGTTGGTGCAGTTGTTACGGAGGGGACGCAGAGGACGCAGGCGACATGGATTGTTTTTTATTAATTCGTTCCCTCAATTCAACAAGTCGTTCCCTCAATTTAACAGTTCGTTCCTTCGAATTAACAATTCGTTCCCACGATATAACAATCCGTTCCCTCGAATTAACAATTCGTTGCCACGAAATGACAATTCGATCCCTCAATTTAACAAGACGTTCCCTTGAATTAACAATTCGTTCCCTCGATATAACAATTCGTTCCCACAAATTAACTATTCGTTCCCGCGGGAGTTCGTTCCAGAGCGAAGATGTTTATGGGAATTTAACATGGGAAAATTGTTTTGTTTTTCACGATAAAATCAATGTTTAACCAAATTTCACGAAATAAAAAGAAGGCTCATTCTTGAATTTTGATAACATTTAATATAACTGAAAGAAATATTGTGTTTGCATTGTTTATATAGCCGCAACATTTGGGCAGGTTTCCTGAAACAGACAGTAGTATATCTGTCACATGTTTTTCTGTCTGCGTCAAACGATATTAAAGGTGAAGTTGCCCGATGGCTTGTACATACTAAGACGGCGGAGATGGTACATGTAACTTCATGTGCCATTTCTGATACAGTAATAATATATGTTGTATATATCCTACGCGATTTACGAAGCAATTATGTTTGAATCAATGGTGATGTTCGTAAGTGAAAATGTTGGATCGTCTGTAAATTGCAATTGATGGATTTACATTTATTGAGCATATGCTGCATTTGCAGCCTATGCTCAATAAATGTAAATACAATAATTGTTGACAAGAAAATGTTGTTAATGTGAAATTTACATAATGTTTGCACTTACGAACATTTTAGTCGTACGAAGTTCAGTGAAACGGTTCCCAGGCGTCTAAATATACTTTTCCGGCATATTTAGGTCTAAATTTCCCGGAAAAAGTATATTTTGACGTTAGTAGTCCTGTATGGATGGGCCTTGGCCAATGAGATATAATTGGACTTCAATACCGACGTTGGTCAGTTCAATCCTCACCCCATGCGTTAACAATACAAACATAGTATTTGCATCCCACTAGTCGGATGAGACGTTCAACTGTGGTCCCCTATCTATATGACCTTAACTGTTGTTGGTACGTTAAACCGATTCACTTGTCACTTTCAGTGGTCTATGGAACGCCAAATATATATAAACTCAAATAATTAATACAAGCTGTAAATAATTAGAGCTTGCATTACATATTTAGAGATAGCTCCAAATTATTTGAAGAGCTCTCTAAATCATATGGAGCTCGCTCAAAATATTTAATGCTCGCTCTAATTATTTTGAGCTAGCAATAATTATTTGAGTTTATGTAGATTCGGCGTTCCCTACGGTACACATCCGTGACACACTGAATGCCCCTCGCGATTGTTTGCTCTTATACGCTATATTTACCACGCGTGACGAAATGAACACCGGCTTATCGCCTACACAGATGATATGGTTGAAACTTAGATGACAGTGAACCCTTCCCAAAACACTTGGAAAATGATTATTTTTATATCATTGTGTGCTTTAAACGTGAAATGTGGCTGTGAAACATGAGGCTTATGGGTTTTTTGCGACTAGTGTAGATCCAGATCAGCATGTGTATACGCAGTTTGATCACAATCTGCAATATTCCTATTCCCTTAATCGATCGGGTATAGAAACAAAATTGCGTCCCATCTCCATACCTCACATAGATAACACCGGAGGCGAATTATTGTAGCTTAATCGGGTACAGATGTGTTCTCTTTCATGCTGAGGATACGCCATGTATGCGGACAATCCTAAATATTTTTCTTCTATGCGCGCAGAAGTATATGTCGCGACCAGACGGTTCAAATGAGTGGTCACAACTTATACTTTCATTGAGAAATAACACAAAATAAAATTAATATATTTAATAAATGTCAAAACCGTAAAGATGTATTTCGAAAGAAATGGGTTAAAGTTACTGTGTTTCATATTATGTCTCAGATATCACTATGTGGGTGTTCTAATAGGGGGGCAAGCACACATAACATGGATTCTGTTCAACCAGAGAGAGCAAAAGCAACGAATACTTTAAATCAATGCATTATATCTTCCTGAACACGAATCCGGTGTCGGTCAATCAAATCAGGTGGGACAATGTCATGTTTGGGGTCATTAAGTGCACATGGGTCAAATGAGTGCAAAACGCACTCTATTTTGATAACGCAATATGTACTTGCATAACATTACAGAACAATCCGATAAAGTATGTTTTATTGATGATTATTGTTTTATGGGGCATATACTAAGCAATTCGAATTGCTCGGACGTCTCTATCGTTAAGAGTATCAACATATTCAAGATGGCCGCCAAGCATCAATATTTAGCCTGAAATGTGTACTGATTTGATGAATGAAAACAAATAGGCACGTGTGTCTTGATCGGACGGACACATAAAAACCTTTGAATACCATGCATTAATTTTAAACATAGATGGAGGCTATCAAATCCATATGAATCCAAGATGGACGCCAGATATTCATCAAGATCAGGCAGCATTATCTACGCTGTGGTGGACCATATCTTGATACTAAGCTAGATATGAACATATTAGTTTGATTTCCATCTGAGATACGATATGAAAAATATAGATGAACGATTATGCTCTTCTTAAAGAGCATGCTAAATTCAAAATGGCCGCCATATTTTCCAAAAACTCGAAAGTTATTGAATATAATGTTTACTTTTGCTTTACTTATGTATACTACTGCATTTTGTTAGGCGGTTAAATAAGTCATTTGTAATTTAGTTTATTCAAAATGGTCGAATCATTTATGCTATTGTAATATATAGTGTGGTACTGGCAATTGCGCTTTGCTTTTCATTTATTTTTTAAATTTCTTTATATGACAGATTCACATGTGTTCATACTAGTAGATCGCTGATAATACACTTGGTGATGCTCGAATTAGGTTACACTCGTTGTAGAGTCAGAATATTAAAATATATGTACTGTTTGTTTTACATATTGTATTTTGTTGAGTCTTCCGTTATCATATACGTTGTAAATTGCACTATAATGCCATATATGTATACACTATGTATTGCGATTGGTACATATGCTATAGTTCGGCCGGCCATGTTCGCATTACAGTCAGATATTGAACTGTTATATGTTTGTGTGCGGCTAAGTACCATGACATTGCAATCACCTTAGACTTAATTATAACCAAAATACAACAATTCTTGTAAAATACAACACTTATCGAATAGTATGTATTACAGTTTCTGTTTCCGTGAATATTCATACATTCACAAGTGGATATACCCATATCCATACCCTTAAATTACACTGAAATATTTAATAATTGTCCCATATAACAATACGTCTGTATAAGGCAGATCAGCATATTCTATTTCAGCAAAACTTTCCGCAAGGCTGCTTGTATAATCATCGCTGATAAATGGAAATATATTCTCAATTAACATATATTCTCATCAACAAAAGTCCCGTCTCCTGCACTGAAATCAGTATTGACAGCGTCTATGCGTGTCACATACATACAACACAATATGCTGTAACGAATGCTTATGATTTAGAGGCCTCAGACCAGCTATGTGTCAATGTTTAGCTTTACATGTTTCGCTTCCATGTTAGACGATGGAACTTTCTGATATACTTCTATTTAAGCATAGAATAATCAACCATGTTCATTTTAATGCATTTAAAGTATTATATATTATATTACACATAATTATGGTTGTGATATTATAATACACAGTTCTGACACTTACACATACCATGTAAGGACATTATATGACTACAACATATATGATTACAGTGTATGGTATTCCCCAGAAACAGTGTCCATCATAACTGTGATACATATACATACATATGGATTCAATATAGATTGCATTATGACCGCATAATACATTTGTATAACTTGTATTATTTCTATATACCAAACAATCTCATGAATGACCTCAACATACGTTCCATCATGAATTCACAACATATTGATCTCGATCGCATTATAGTTTAATATCCATACTTATATGACTCACACATACTGAATCATTAAATCCTTCCTATGCATAGTACATGCCTACCTGTGTATGACTTCTTGATATTATAGGTCATCATTCATAGAATATAGAGTAATGTAAATATTGCTCACACATACTGGTTATTAACTTATTCCTACATATACTTACATGTCCTAGTACATGGCTACCGGCATATGACTACTGAAATGATACGCCATCCAAAGGTTATTATATTTTGGACAACAACAACATCATATGTCGTATATCAACTGAGATTCGATGACCATGATCACATCATTGACTACATATATACGATATGTATATGTTATATAATTCAGCAATTTTCAAGTAATTGATTATGTCTCTTGCTACACCGACAAGCACACTCGCAGTGTCCATGTGCAGTGTTTCGAAGTTATCAGTATTCCATGTTCATGTTGCTGTCATCAATATTACGACTTTGTTAAAATAATAAATGTGTCGATAAATACTGTTCAAGTATAAATGGTGGGAATATAACGTATGCAAATGCATATCTGTGTCTTCTATAGCGCACTAATGGGGAAATTAGCATAATACTTATATAGCTCAAGTTGCGATGGCGTGGTTTTCGTTTTTATATCCAAAAAGCTAAGCATATTTCTTCGCTATGAAAACAAACGCTGCTTTCATTATGTGGGAAGTGAATAATGGTAGTTGTTACGTAGCCAGTCAAGTTCAGAATTCGTCAACTTCCCTTTGATATGTCAATCGCTGTGCCTACCCTGTCGTGTACCGCATTAATAAATTGATTATCGTTTTTCATAGATAGATAGTAGGCTTCGTTATAATGGAAAATGACACAATATCCGCATCCGCATGGAATGTACCGGTATCTCATGGTTTCGATGTATGCAACAGACCCGAAACCAGACCTTTATGAAGCAATGAGTCTTTTCGAGGGCATGAATGGCCCGATGCAGCTATGGGGTACGGGGCCATGCTCTCGCAGACAATTATTGTTTTTTTTTTTTTTTTTTTTAGACATTTGTGAAATCCAGATGGTCTTAAATACCATTTTATATATTCTCAGCAAAAGCTGAGCACATACATGTAATACGACTCTCCTGCTTGCATCAATATTATAAAATGACTACGTATTGACAATAATTCTTATTTTATTGCATGAAAGAGTGGACATCAAGGTACGACGAGGGAGGTAGGGGAGGGGGTCGTCCGACCGCACCGACCCCCTGGTTACGGACCTGTTGCAATAATAAAAGGCAACATTGATGTTCATGGTCGTGTTAAAGATAACATGATAGAGTTCCGGTTTAATGTTTAATAGCTTTAAACGGACTATCGACAGCTCATTTCATCTGCATGGATGGGGCGGGTAACTGAATATTTGCTTACAATTTCCATCCAGCCCTGATATTAGACAAACCGGATCTATTGTCAGGTCTTCACCATACTATAGTAACTTGGTCTCCCTCCCCATAAACGTAGTAGGATTGTCACTGATCGTATTACTCTTATAACGTGGTTAGCCGGATTCAACTCTCGCCTACAAGAAAGCTGAACATGCGAATAAGGGCCAAGCCAGGGATATCGCGCTCCCTGGTAATTATCAACCCACCATCGTTAATTATATAATAAATTGTAGTCCCAGAGCAGCCGGCATATCTAGCTAGGTTGATCTGACTATCGGTAATATGTACACCAGTGTAGTCCCTGAGCAGCCGGCATATCCAGTTGGGTTAATCAGACTACCAGTAATCTGTACACCGGTGTAGTCCCTGAGCAGCAGGCATATCTAGTTGGGTTGATAAGACTATCAGTAATCTGTACACCTATGTAGTCCCTGATCAGGCGGCATATCTAGCTAAGTTGTTTAGACTGTCGGTAATCTGTAAACCAGTGTAGCCCTGAGCAGCCGGCATATGTAGCTAGGTTGATCAGACTATCTGTAATCTGTACACCGGTGTATTCCCTGAGCAGCCGGCATATCTAGCTAGGTTGACTATCCTCTATGCCATTCGCTGCAGGGTCCGACGACGATCGTTAACGGGTACAAATTCGACAGCCCGTCCAAAGATCTACATGAAGCAGTCTATGTATCCTTAATCTTATGTGTTTCATTGGTGTATATTTATGATGATAATGGTAATGTCAAATTCGCAAAGCACAGTCGCATACCTTGGCATAGTCATATGTCTGAATTACAGTGGAACATTTCTAAACCTGACACCCTGGGGACCTCCCAGGGTGTCCGGTTTAGAGAGATTGCACTGTACTTGGTACCTCCCAGGGTGTCCGGTTTGGAGAGGTTCCACTGTAAATCAAGGGACCTCCCAGGGTGTCCGGTCTAGAGAGGTTCCACTGTACATGGGACCTCCCAGGGTGTCCGGTTTAGAGATGTTCCAATGTACTGGGGACCTCCCAGGGTGTCCGGTTTAGAGAGGTTCCACTGTATTACATCAATCCGGGTTCCGCTACCCTAACACTTTTAAACTTTGTTCAAAACTCGTTAAAGGGGCATATCAAAATGGTTGTTAATAAAAATACTATACAAAATAAAAAACGTGTTTTCATCATGGCCCTGTTTAAAGTGGTTTAATTGACGATGTTACGATACTAGGAACGCTGAAAATTATTTTTTGAAGAAAACAAAGTAATATACTTGTTTTCATCATGGCCCTACATGAAGGGGTTTAATTGAAAATATATGACGATACTAGGACTTTTGGTTTGTTACAATATTCACCGATTATCGGTACATACGCAACAAGATAGGAAATCCGATATGTATGTACTTATATGGGTGAAAATTGAAACGACGATTGCACCTAACAAAGAGTAAATAGAGAGAATAAATAGTTGTTCCGTTAAAGGTACATGCCCACTCAGAAGGCACAAACAGTTATTTATATCAGAGACATCATATGAGACATATTCTGGCAAAATAAACATTCATTCACCATTACGCCACGTATTGATTGACATTATTATACATTTTATATCAGACTTAAATCTCCAGAATGATATCAGGGGCGATAACCGTGTTTCCTTAAAATATTACCAGACATTACTATTTATTCTCTGTATTATATTTCGATGTGCAATGATCATACTTTATAACCTATAGAAATTTTTATTTTTCAGGTGTCGCATTTACTTAAAAAATATATTGCCTCATTTGCATATGAAAATAGCCTGATACCACCGCGAGTCACTATCAGTAAGCTATTTATTACTAAATGCTTATATCTGTATAGCGGGCACACGTAATCTTTAGAACTGGTGGAACACTAATACAAGTATACATTTATTTAATTCATATAAAGAACAGTTTGTGCCTACTGAGTGGGCATGTACCTTTAACCGTTTTTTTAGAAACACGGTTATCACCCCTGATATCAAGAGCCGCGGGTGAGCGGCTATCCCCACCGGTGCTACACTCCGCGCCGATGTAAAATGTTCACGTCGAAATAGGCGCCGGATTCCTGACGAACATTCAGCTGCATGCAGAAGATACTTCATAAACACATTATCGTCTATTACACGAAAATGAGTTTAGGTTAATAGCCACCTCCAAATAGTTTTACTATATAATTTAACCGATTGCCATCCAATAAGGCCAGTCTCTCCTACTTTCACTATTCGTATGGATGCTGTGGGACCCACTTGTACATGACCTGCAGCCAGTCTGTACTGGTTCTGCATGAACTAAACAATAGGTTCACTTACTTCTAAGAAAGAAAAATCCAACCTTATGCTGAAAACTGGTGTTAAAAGTACCCCAAAATGTTCCTCAAGTGAACCTGGGTAGTAATTATGAGTAATGGATAAACCTTTGCAAGAAAACGGTGTCTGTGACCTCAAAACACCCGCACTATTTTTTTTATACCGGACTATTTTGGGCGATTTCGCACCATTTGGTATCCTCTAACCTTTATGCGATATGTCTAAGTAGAGCTGACTGACATCTCGTCAGTAAACCGGTGCGTTCTTTCGACGCGAAACATTTTACGCCGGTGTGGAGCGTAGAACCAGTGATATGAACCTGAATATTCTGTCTAAGGCTGTGCAACTTACGTCCGCGTTAATGTAACATAGCCGTTTCACTAAACTTCGTACGACTAAAATGTTCGTAAGTGCAAAATTATGATAGTCTGTAAATTTTACATTAACAGTGTTTTCTTATTGGATTTACATTTATTGAGCATAGGCTGCATATGCAGCCTATGCTCAATAAATGTAAATCCATCAATTGAAATTTACAGACGATCCTAAATTTGCACCTACGAACATTTTAGTCGTACGAAGTTTAGTGAAACGGCCCCGGGTGTGTATTGACGTATTTTACACACTTATTTTAGCTGAACACGTATTGATTATGAATAGTTGGTGTACAAAATACTCACAGCAATGTGAAAATATGCATTTATTTTCAAATTGAGTATTGTAAATACTGTAATAAAGTTGAAAAGTACTTAGTTGAGCTTCAAAGCTTTTTGCAGCTGAGCTAAGTATATTTTCAACTTAAAATAAAATGAATAAGTAATATTGCACGCAAATAAGTGAATGTTTAAATTTGTTTTATGTTTCTATCATGTGTTCCCTATTTGATAATGAAGAAAATCAATAACACATTTGTAAAATACGCATTCAATTTGAAATCAGGGGGTACAATACTCTTTAGACACACAGCAGACAGAACATTCGGGTTATAGTGATATGGACTTGTGCAGGTATTTTTGACCACCCCTGGTGGGTGTTTGCCTGCAGGTTGCCCACGCTGACGATATTCGACACTATCGCCACCAACGACACATTCACCATCCTACGTCTCGCAGTAGCCAAGGCCAAACTGGAAAACCAACTCGAAGGTATCGCATATTACAGGCGCTCGGCTTAGTGGTGGGATCGTGTACTATACAGTGATATACCACAGGATCTCGACTTGGTGGGGTCGTGCAATATACTGTCACATACCGCAGGCGCTCGGCTTGGTAGTTGGAGCGTGTACTATACTGACACATACCGCAGGCGCTCGGCTTGGTGGGATCATGTACTATACAGTCATATACCACGTGCGTCCGGCTTGGTAGTGGGATCGTGTATTATAATGTCACATACCGCAGGCGCTCGGCTTGGTGGGAGCATGTACTATACTGTCACCTACCACAGGCGCCCGGCTTGGTATTGGGATCGTGTACTGTACTATCACATACCGCAGGCGCTCGGCTTGGTGGGATCATGTACTATACAGTCATATACCACGTGCGTCCGGCTTGGTAGTGGGATCGTGTACTATACCGTCACATACCGCAGGCGCTCGGCTTGGTGGGAGCATGTACTATAATGTCACCTACCACAGGCGCCCGGCTTGGTATTGGGATCGTGTACTATACTATCACATACCGCAGGCGCTCGGCTTGGTGGGATCATGTACTATACTGTCACCTACCACAGGCGCCCGGCTTGGTAGTCGGATCATGTACTATACTGTCATATATCACAGGCTCTCGGCTTGGTGGGGTCGTGCAATATACTGTCATATACCGCAGGCGCTCGGCTTGGTAGTTCTATCGTGTACTGTCATATACCACAGGCTCTCGGCTTGGTGGGGTCGTGCAATATACTGTCATATACCGCAGGCGCTCGGCTTGGTGGGATCGTGTACTATACTGTCACATACCGCAGGCGCTCGGCTTGGTGGGATCATGTACTATACTGTCACATACCACGTGCGCTCGGCTTGGTAGTTGTATCGTGTACTATGCTGTCATATACCACAAGCTCTCGGCTTGGTGGGGTCGTGCAATATACTGTCATATACCGCAGACGCTCGGCTTGGTGGGATCATGTACTATACAGTCATATACCGCGAGCGCCTGGCTTGGTATTGGGATCGTGTACTATGCTGACATATACCACAGGATCTCGACTTGGTGGGGTCGTGCAATATACTGTCATATACCGCAGGCGCTCGGCATGGTGGGATCATGTACTATACAGTCATATACCACGTGCGCTCGGCTTGGTATTGGGATCGTGTACTATGCTGTCACATACCACAGGCTCTCGGCTTGGTGGGGTCGTGCAATATACTGTTATATACTGCAGGCGCTCGGCTTGGTAGTGGGATCATGTACTATACAGTCATATACCACAGGCTCTCGGCTTGGTGTGGTCGTGCAATATACTGTCACATACCCCAGGCTCGGCTTGATGGGATCATGTACTATACTGTCACATACCGCGTGCGCCCGGCTTGGTGATGTGGTCGTGCAATATACTGTCACATACCACGTGCGCCCGGCTTGATAGTTGGATCGTGTACTATACTGTCACATACCGCAGGCGCTCGGCTTGGTAGTTGGATCGTGTACTATACTGTCACATACCGCACGTGTACTATACTGTCACATACTGCAGGCGCTCGGCTTGGTAGTGGGATCGTGTACTATACTGTCACATACCACAGGCTCTCGGCTTTGTGGGGTCGTGCAATATACTGTTATATACCGCAGGCGCTCGGCTTCGTGGGATCATGTACTATACTGTCATATACCACAGGCTCTCGGTTTGGTGGGGTCTTGCAATATACTGTCACATACCGCAGGCTCGGCTTGGTGGGATCATGTACTATACTGTCACATACCGCAGGCGCTCGGCTTGGTAGTTGGATCGTGACTATAATCTCACATACCGCCCGTGTACTATACTGTCACATACCGCAGGCTCTCGGCTTGGTAGTGGGATCATGTACTATACTGTCATATACCACAGGCTCTCGGCTTGGTGGGGTCTTGCAATATATTGTGACATACCGCAGGCTCGGCTTGTTGGGATCATGTACTATACTGTCACATACCGCAGGCGCCCGGCTTGGATCGTGTAATATACTGTATTAGACAACAGGCGGCCAGCTTGGTGGTGGGATCGTATATATACTGGCATAGTCCACACGGGCTCGGCTTGGTGGTGGGATTGTATAATATACTGTCTTAGACCACTCTCGCTAAGCTTGGTTGTGGGATTGTATAATATACTGTTTTAGACCACAGGCTGCCAATTGGTGGTGGGATCGTATAAAACAATGCTGTCATATACCACAGGCAGTCGATTTGGTAGCACAGCACAGGCTGATCTGGTTCTAAACTGGTCGCAAAACCCATAAGCATACAGAGCAGCCTAAATCCATTTTAGTCCGATAAACGAAGCCTCAAAAGACACCGAGGTTGGACAAAATTGCAACATTTTATTTCTCAACTGTTTTTAAGTCTTTGATATTAGTTAGTAAAGAAAACAATTGTTTACCGAAATCAATTTTGAGGAAATACCTGAAACTAGGTCAAATCCAAGATGGCTGCCTTTGAAATTAAGCAAAAAAGCAAATTAAAGTACTGAAAGTACTGAAACTATGTTAGCTTCATAAGATTACCAACAAGTATTATTTATTTATATATGATGTGTAATGGCTCATCATCAGCTAAAGTCATTGTAGGTATGTTAACAGGGTCAAATCCCATATTTCATGAGTATGGATAGATGGAAAATGCCAAAATCAGAACAGAATATTGACATAAAAAATATACAGTCAGTGTACATCATAGGCAATAACTGATATGTAGCATATTTCACCAACATTGCAAAGTATACTTATCTAGCAAAGTATATTTTGAGGGAAATTTTTTCAATTTAAGGTTAAATTTATTAATTTTTATTATACTGAATTTATTACATTATCACAGCCATTTTGGCTGTGATAATGTAATAAATTCAGTATAATAATTCTGCATACTTTTAATCATCAAATATATGCAGTGGTTAGTTCTATATGAAATAATGCATTATGGGAAAAATAAATGATTACTCCCTTAAAGTATACTTTGCTAGATAAGTATACTTTGCAATGTTGGTGAAATAGGTTAAAAACCATTGAGTCAAATAATATCTTAAAAACAGCATGAGCTTGGTGTTTGCTATGAGCAAATCAAACCTACAGTGTAGTGCTCTACCAGCACTGCGCGCAATCATGTTTGCTGTGATGTGATATTATACTATAATGTTTTACTCAGAAGAAGACCAAGATATTTATATCTATCAACAATGCACATTTATTCGGGTCCACACATAAATGGGAAAACAGTTTGATGCACAGATGGTGGCCAAAAATGCACAATATTACTCTTTAAATTATTCACGACCATGATGTTTAAATCACACCATTCATGAAGCATACATTGTAGATCCGCTGCATGGATAATACCTCGTCATCTAACTGGATACCTCTACCTAAGGCCTTAATAGTTAGAGCAAAATCATTGATAGATAGGTTAAATAATAGAGGTGACAGATAACAGCCCTGGCGTAATCCACGGTGTACATCAAACCACTCGGTTCGTAGACCGTTAAGACGGACACAGGACTATACACCAGCATATAATGATTTAAAGGCACCTAACAGTTTCTGGTACATGTCCACTCAGTAGGCACAGAATATAGGGGGAGACAGATAGTTTTTTTATATTCTGTAGATATGAACATTTCTGGCAAACTGAACATCCATTCACCATTACCACAAGTAGTTATTTACATTTTTATATATTGTATATCAGACGAACATTCCCACACTGATATCAGGGGCGATAACCGTGTTTCCTTAAAATGTGAACGGACATTACTATTTATTCTCTGTATTTATTTTCTGATGTGCAATGATCATCCTTTATAATATGTCGAAAATATTGTTCACGTGACGCATTTAATTAGTATAAATAATTAAAAAGTATTTGCCTCATTGGGAATGTATACAATGAGTTAAATTCATGTTTCCATTTAGCAAGAACCGAGTGTACATCTGTGACCACATTTCCATCTTCATGTGGCCTATTTCACCAACATTGTGAAGTATACTTTTCTAGCAAAGTATACTTTCAGCGAGAAATTTTCAATTTTATGATATATTTATTAATTTTTATTGTACTGAATTTGTTACATTATCACAGCCATTTTGGCTGTGATAATGTAATAAATTCAGTATAATAATTCTGCATACTTTTAATCATCAAATATATTGAAATAATGCATTTTGGGAAAAATAAATGATTACTCCCTCAAAGTATACTTTGCTACATAAGTATACTTTGCAATGTTGGTGAAATAAAAAAAACAGAAGAAAGATATTTCTATCATGTATAGGTATTGTGCTATATTTAATTCACACACGCTGGGACCGTTTACCGCATAGACAGATAAACTATTAAAAAGTAAACACTTTTGTAAGTTCCATGCTTTACTTTAAAACATAAATGAGTATAAATGCATTCAGGCAAGACCAACAGGTGAATAGCATAGATTTCGTTGTAAAGGAGATATACATTTGTATTGTATTCTTATTTTCAATACTTCAATCATTTATGTTTTCACCACATACATGTATGTGTTTTTTTCTGTTTTCTTATACAAAGTATATAACAAATATGTCGTATATGTACACCAGGCATTTCCAAGCCAGTTTATATTAATTAACAAAGAAGGTTCCAAAACTCTATACATTTAAGAAATTTAGTTCGTTTGTTTTTGATCCCCTTGCCGATACGCAAGAGGGGTTTATAGCGATAGTCAATGTTCATACGTACGTACATGCGTGCGTTTTATCCCGTCAACACAGTGCGTACATGTATGTGCCGTGAAACATCGTGCCGTCAAACATTTGTGATATCCTGTCAATACGACCTAATCACTGCGTATGAATATATGAGGTTGTCATACTAGTCGATTCTCCGATTCGGCTGGGGTTATTTTTTTGCGTTTTAAAGCTATTTGTAGGTGTTGACGGGATAAATAGAATCGTAGGTTAGTGCCGTGAATGGGAAAAATATCTGGCGCGGCACGGAAACGTCAGAGCCTCGCCCATACCGTTTCCTAAGAATTGTAAGATATGTTTTCCCATTCACGGCACTAACCTACTATTCTATTTTAACACCGTTCATTCCTTTTGGCTTATAACCCACTTCAATGAGTTTGATAATATTTGGCCACATTGTGGTCTACTGTCTGTTTCACGAAAGCTGCCCAGATGTTACGGCTATATAAACAATTCAAAAACGACATCTTTTTTGATAATATTAAATTAAAGATCAATTTAAGAATGAGCCTACTTTTTATTTCATGCAATTTGGTCCAATATAGATTTTATAGCGAAAAAAATAATTTCCACATGTTAAATAGACAAATTATCAGGTTTAATCATTGATATAAGGCGATATTTGGGCATTTGCTCAATTTAATAATCATAACACATCAAAAAGTGACATTCACAGCAGTCTACTCCAGTGCCTTAACTAATTTCCAGGGAAAGGTTTGTATATGTATTATGTTGCTGCCCGCAACTTACACGACTAGTTAACAGTTGAAATACTATACTATATACCACAGTTTTTTTCTCAAATTTTACGTCTATATAATTCCGGCCTTCGTCCAGTATTCCCGCGACTTTTCCAAGTTTATACCCCGATAAATTCCACAAAAAGGCCATTCATTCCTATAATAAGTCCAGCACAAAAATATTTACACAATTCCCTAATATTTGATTGGTCCGTAGCAAGTCTCTGTCAACAATTTATATCCCAGTAAACTCCCATGCCGAACTAATTTCCGTAACCGTGAGGCGCAGTTAAAATAATTCTTAAGAAAACGGAAAATAAACACATTTTCTTGATGAATTTATTTCAAATGCTGGACTTATAAGGAATGAATGGCCTTTTTGTGGAATTTATCGGGGATATAAACTTGGAAAAGTCGCGGGAATACTGGACGAGGCCTTCCGGACTTCGTCCAGTATTCCCGCGACTTTTCCAAGTTTATACCCCGATACATTCAACAAAAAGGCCATTCATTCCTATAATAAACAATGCAAAAACAATAGCTTGGAAGTCATCTTAGAAAACAAGTTAAATTTTGAAAATGTGTCCACTATTCTAAAATTAGAGAAAAAAAACAAATGTTAAATCACAAGGGAGGGGATTTAACACGGTGACATTGTTTTTTCGCAATAAAATCAATATTGGACCGAATTTCATGAAATAGAAAGAAAAGTTTGCAAAGTTTAACAACTATTGTTTGTGTATTGTTTATATAGGCATAATAACATTTGGGCAGATTTCGTGAAACAGACAGTATGTTTTTGTTGTTCCGTTTGTAGGTCACGTGAAGGTGAACAACGCGACGGTGGTTGGCGCCCATTTCCCAGCTGGCAACGGCGTTCTTCACGCCATAGACACCGTGCTGATGTGACGTGACGTCATATAGACTGCGTTAATGTGACGTCATGTGTGATACACAGGCATTCGGCGTGTTTTAGCTTTCTTCGGTAACAACATACACTTTTGATAAGAAATGAGAAAATTGCAGAAAAAAATTTACTTTCCGTTTTTTTTATACATGAATTATAAATATGTTAAAATTATTGATTATTGGGGGCCGTTTCACTAAACATCGTACGACTAAAATGTTCGTAAGTGCAAACTTATGATAGTCTGTAAATTTCACATTAACAATGTTTTCTTGTAAATAATTATTGGTTTTACATTTATTGAGCATAGGCTGCATATACAGCCTATGCTCAATAAATGTAAATCCATAAATTGAAATTTACAGACGATCTTACATTTGCGCTTACGAACATTTTAGTCGTAGGAAGTTTAGTGAAACGGGCCCCTGTTCCGAAGCCCCTGTGTTGGAACAAGTTGAATGGGGTATCACCACGATGACGTCGCTACACTTGCAACGTCACAACGTCATGTACAACATGTTTTGTCCGAACTTTGTGAAATTGGCGCTATTCGTATTACACAAATGGCTGATATTTCGAAAACTATACTTCCAATCACACAGAAATTTAATAATATCGTTAATCATAGAACAGCATACACTATCCCATAAATACCATTGACATTTGACGTTTAATACGTTATCTTTTTATGGAACCTTGAACTGCTACATCGATTTGTAATTGTCATGTAAGCGCCATCCCCAAATTGGCTTCTTGCTCTGGTCGGACACGATCTGGTATCACATTCCGCGATTTTATTAACACTAACACAAATATTTTGGCCATCGTTCTATCGTCATCGTGGTATCGTACTATTTTCATCGTAGCATCGTACTATCGTCATCATATCAGTGTACTATCGTCATCGTAGTATCGTACTATTGTTATCGTAACATCGTGATATCATACTATCGTACTATCGTCATCGTACTATCGTCATCGTAGCATCGTACTATCGTCATTGTATCATCGTGATATCGCCTTCCGGATGGACATGCGCATTCGCGTCTGAGCTCATACTAAAATCAATTATATATTGTCATTCCCGACCTTGCAATTTGTACGGTTTAGTAAAGGAAGTTTAGTGCAACCATAAAACACGTAATTCGTTGTTTAAGATGGGCTATATAGCATCAAAATCCGTCCGTTTGGTAAGAAGATTAAAAAAAACTCTACTGTAAACAAGAATTCCGCCACGGAAGCGGTGTCGCGCCTGCCGAGGCATGTGACATGTGCTAAAGTAAGCATCACACAAGAAAACCATCAGACATGTGTAAGCTTTAAACACGACAAAGGTTAAGGTCATGTTCTTGGCAGCATGAATGTGTTCCAAATGCTTAAACAATTGCTAAGTGTTTCCACAACCAAGTCAAACATGTCAATGTTATGTTAATGGCAACATGAGTTTGTTCCAAATGCTCACACGTATCAAGTGTCCAAATATTGAAGCAATCCTCCTGTAATATTAGCTCATGATGAAGAAGCTTGTATTGCATATAATGGGCACCCACAGTGTAATAACACAGTGTAATACAAATCATATTACAGTGTAATATGCAAATTAGCTCATTAACGAAAACAGGCTTGGTAACTAGTACAGCTTCACTGTATGTGCTTATGCAATGATGTACTTATGCAATAAATACAATCCAACATTTGTGTTGATTTACTGTGATATTTATTAAACTCGTTGACTGATTTCATAAGAAACTCGGCATAGCCTCGTTTCTTAAGAAATCAGTAAACTAATTTAATAAATATCATATTAAATCCTCACTCATATACGATCCTCTATGCACAAACTGTTTGACATTGTTGACGCGGACGACGCCGACAGTGAACGACGACGCGGACGACGGCGACGGAAAAAGCGGCGGCTATCGTCGGGCGTCTGCTGAAGCAGGCGCGACAAAAATAACGTCAAGGATAACGTCACGTCGTATATCTTTCGGAAACATTCGGGAATCACGTGATACGTAATACGATAGTACGATACTACGATGACGATAGTACGATATCACGATGCTACTATAGCGATATCACGATGCTACGATAACGATTGTACGATGACGATAGTACAATGTCCGAAACGGAACACCGTAGGGAAGTGCACATGTATGGCAAGCCAAATGCACAATAATTCCTTAAACCATGGTTTGGAGCTCAAACCCTAGTTTAGGCTCCTCAAACCCTTGTTTGGGCTCGCCAAATGCACAATAATTCGCTAAACCCCAGTTTGAGAGTCTAAACCAGGGTTTAGGCTCTCAAACCCCAGTTTGAACAATTATTGTGCATTTATATCGCTGAAACAGTATAGTTAGAACATAATTGTACAACAAATATCGATTTATAGCTGGTGTACATAGGTCGGACAATACGGAGCAGAGGACATGGATTATTTTTATTAATTCTTTCCCAACGAATTAACAATTCGTTCCCTCAATATAACAATTCGTTCCAACGAATTAACAATTCGTTCCCACGAAATACCAATTCTTTCCCACGAATTAACAATGGGGACGAATTGTTATATCGTGGGAACGAATTGTTAATTCGAGGGAACGAATTTTTTTTATTGAAGGAACAAATTGTCATTTCGTGGGAAAGAATTGTCATTTCGTGGGAATTCATTGTTAATTCATTGCTAATTCGAGGGAACGAATTATTATTTCGTGGGAACGAAATTTAATGGCATGGCGCTAATATTTCAGTGGTGGATCCAGGATTTCGCCGAAGAGAGTAAAGGGGGCCGGGCGGGGGGAGAGTGTGTGTTTGTGGGGGGGGGGGGGGTTGGGCAGTCGATATTCAAGGGACCAATTTTCAATACATACTGCTCATGTGATAAGGTACAGTGTGGTAATATCTTCTGAATGGGCTCTTTATAATATTATAATAGCTGGACCTTGATCTGATAAAATCACCCTTATTTGACAGTGCGTGCTTTTTTTCACAAAATCCTGAAGTGGGGGGGGGGGAGCATAAAGTTCATAAAAAAAATACTATATGTATATGAAACATGACATTTTGTTACAATACAAACTTTTGTCCGACCAGAAGCTACCGACACACCTATAAATAACAAAACTGTAAACAACAGAACAAATGGCGTTATATAATAATCATGTCTGGCTGTATATAAATTGAAGGGGTCAGTATAATAAGGGCGGTGGCCAGATTAGCTCAGTAGGTAGAGCGTCGGACTGCGGACCCCTGGTTCGATTCCAACCTCCACCCGCTCCGAATGGCCTATTCGGCGTGTCCTTGGGCAAGGCAACTTCGTGGTAGCCTAGTCCTATAGTCGGTCCCGACATTCAAGGTCATCAAATCAAAGCAAGGGATCTCAGCACATGCTACCACTGACCCCTTCAATGTCATTGACTTACCATTACCATACGTGCCAATTGACAGTACCGTGAAACCTCTCTAAACCGAACACCCTGGGAGGTCCCCAGGGTGTTCGGTTTAGCGAGGTTTCACTGTAAATCAGGCATTTGATTATTCCGAGCCATAGTTGTGTGCTATGCGATCACGAACAGGTATTATCACCTGAGATAAATGATAGAGAGGTGCCACTGTATTATGCTCCTTTCTTTATTTCGAACGCTTTTGATTAATTGCCAGTTTGATACCAGGGGCGATAACCGCGTGTTTATTTATTCAGGCGACGCATTTAGTTGATATAAATAATATAAACATATCCTGCCTCATTTGTATATGGAAATAGCCTGATAACACCGCGAGTCTCTATCAGCAAACGAACGATTACTATATGCGTTTTTGCTGTGTGTAAAACCGGTGAAATAATTATATTACACACGTATACCCATATTTAAAGGTACATGCCCACTAAGTAAGCACAAAATGTTCTTTATATCAGAGACATCACCCCACGTATTGATTGGCATTATTATACATTTTATATCAGACGTAACTTTCCACACTGATATCAGGGGCAATAATCTTGTTTCCTGAAAATGTTAACGGACATTACTATTTATATTCTGTATTTTTTATGTGCAATTATCATACTTTATAATCTGTCGAAAATATTATTTTTTCAGGTGACGCATTTAATTAGTATAAATAATTAAAAAATACCATGCCTAATTTGCATATGAAAATAGCCTGATACCAACACGCGTCACTATCAGTAAAATAATTATTACTAAATGATTATTTCTGTATAGCGGCAACTCGTAATTTGTAGAACTGGTGGAATAGTGACACAATTATACACTTATTTAATTCCTATAAAGAACAGTTTCTGCTTTCTTTGTGGGCTTGTACCTTTAATGTCCATACAGAAAAGTGTGTACCTACTATATAGGATCCCAGCTTTAATATACTTGTAAATCAAGCAGCATTGGTAAGCCGAAATAAAAGAATATTATTCATTGTCCAGAGGTAAGTCCAGGACATTAGGGATCATTCTGAAATGTGGCTGCAACTGGAGAAATAGGGCTTATGGGATTTGTGACCAGTCTAGCTCCTGATCAAATAGTACACCGCTATTCCCTGGTAACGGTATATGTCGCTTAATAGAAGCACGAAACCTGTTTCTGGATCTACACTGGTTGCAACACCCATAAGCCCCAGTTCTCCAGTCACAGTCACAAATTAACTGTCTAAATCTCTAATATTGGTAATAAATATGTGTATATGGAGGGATCGTAGCTAGTTATCTCCCGAATTTATTTATAGAAATCCGGTCCAAATTGTGTAGTTTAGGGCCTTGATTGCTTGTGAAAAAGGGCGAATGTAGCATGATTTGTTGTGCAAAGGAGTCAATATATAATGAGTTCGACTATAGTGTTGATCCAGGTCATCATATATAGCTGTACAATCTGATCCGGGCTGCATTATTTGCCAGATTCATAGTTTTCACACTTATTAATGTTATTGCAAACAGTGTAGACTCAAATCAGACTGCACATATGTGCAGTCTGATCTGGGTATACTCTGTTTACAAAACTCAATTTTTGTGTTTTTCAGTAAGAAATAAACGCTGAAATACAGCATAGGACCGGTTCTCTATAAATATATTTGCAAAGGAAAATAACTAGCTACGATCCCTCATGCAGTCTAATGGGTTTACGCTAATTGTTCTCCAATTTCCATTTTCGCACAATATTGTTACGCCAATATGCGTTAGCGGGCCTCAGCGGTATTACGAGTTGATATCCAAACATTTCTAAATGTTGCCTACAAACTGTTTGAATCGCAACAAGCAACCTGTTCGGTATAAGCAATTTCCACCTGTTAACTCGCATGGAAGAGTTTACACCGGGGGCTGCGCGTTGCCAGGGAAGGTTGCACGATTTGCAATCCTTGTCCGGAGCGGCAGAATCGGAAGTGATGTTGTAGATAAAATCACGGATACCGGACGTGAATGGGATGCCCAGAAACTTGTACATGTTTTCAGTTACGGCCATTGTGTTTTCTGCGATATCTTCGTACCGAATACCAAGTAACCTGTTGGAATATTTAGCACTTAGTTCCTTTTTTACTGCAACGTCCTTGCTGACGCTACTACAATATTCCACGACACATTTCTGGCCAACTACAAAACAGGGATCATCCGGCGCACCCTGCAACTGACTGCGGGAAAGTAGCGTAGCCCGCGGATCGCGAATAAGGTGAACAACCTTTAATTCCGGAACGTCGTGTAACAGTGATGCCATCGAATCCATTCCGAGTCGGATCACTTTCAATACTCGGAATCGGGAACGCTGGCAACTGGTTTGTAGTTCAGCCGCACAAACTCGCACCGATTCATATAGCAGGCTTCCCGCCCCCATCATGTCGGCCACACAGGCCGTGAACTCGCCCGTTCTTTTACCCAAAACCATAAACGATTGATCCAACAATGAATTCAACGGTAAGCTGTTGATGTCGCACTTTACCCAACTGCGAACCATATCACGCATGGTGTTCTGAACGTTGAATGTTCCGTTTCGTCTGAAATGAACGTAAATACAAGATGACAACGGTTGAGCAATCAAAAGGACGAAAGGCTGAATCGATCAGTCGGCAAAACACAGAACCGCACAAGAAATTCGTGGTTCTGCAAACAAAGGATTAAAGGTTGAAGAGACGAGTTGGCAAACAAACGGAACAGTACATATAATACCAATGATTGCACAAAGAAAGCATTGACAGAAGCTACGAGTCGACCAGTATCATTCATACTTACAGTACCGTTCCGTTAACGAGCTGAACATGTTGGTGAGCCGTTGCCATGTTGTAGAGTGATCGCAGAGGCTCGAATACGTAGAAGGTGTCGGGGTGCCGCTGCAGTAGTTCGCCCGTGAATGTCGACCCGCTCCGGTAGTACGCCAACAGGACTACAGCTTTAACACTGCCCGTCTCTGTGCACAATATGTCAGCGTTTTACAATGTATCCTTTCTATACCAGACACACTGGAAGACCCCAAGGTGTCCGGTTTAGAGATGTTCCACTAGATTCAATGAGCCCGTTTCACTAAACTTCATAATTATGTGGTTGTGACTGGAGAAATGGGGCGTTTGGGTTTTGCGACCAGTGTAGATCCAGATCAGTCTGTGCATCCGCACAGTCTGATCGGGATCTGCACTGTTAGCCATTCCATCAATGAAATACCCTCCATGCTTATAACAAGCAATATAGATCGTTATCATGCTACAGGGGTGTGATATTGGATCAGGAGCTACACTGGTCACAAATCTCAAGTCATAGCCACATACGTGTAAGAGCTGTGTACATGGTGTAAGTGTAAACTTCAAATTTAAACATTTACACTGACAGCCGATACTGGAAAATCGTTAGTATAGTGTATGATGTTATGTAAGGTTGTTTTGTTTGCTACAGTCTTGTAACCAATGTTTTTATCATTTTTAGACCAAATAGAACAAAACTTGCGTTGGTTCATTCTTTTTGGACAATTACTATGACCGCTATCTTGAATTTCAAAATGGCCGCCCTGAAATACTATATTAATTCCATATACACTTCTAATAGAGGCAACATTTTTTTCTTCTGTGGCTATATTCATCTGTTGAACATACACAAGACACCCGGTGTCATTTTAATTTTTAACAATCCTCGTGGCGTCCATCTTTGATTTAAAATGGAAATCCTATGCACAATATTGTATTAATAATATCCACATTGACAATGCAGTTATAATGTTCTTTTTAGCGTCTATGCCATCTGCATACTTCAAATAAATAAAATGGGGTTGGTTCCAATTTTTCCTATTACTGGCATGGCGGAAATTTGGTTTTCAAAATGGCCGCTATGTCAATATAATTTCTTGTGTGTTCACTACTAATTGTTGTTGTAAAACGTTAGGTAGTATTGATTTTCTGGCTACATTTTTGGAACCAATGTTATTTGTGTTATCTACGTAAGTCAAGTAAATAAAGCATGGATTGGTTCAATACTTTTCTGAATTTCAAAAAAGCTGCCGTGAGGATCGTACAATTACACTATATTCATGTATTCATCATTTATACTGCTGTTTCTCCTGACTATGATCATACTGAATATGAAAGAGAATGTGTAGGAGTATTTCAATGTCTAAGCACTGTTTTATGTCTGACATGTTGAATATCAATATGGCCGTTGCGTGTATGAAGAAGATGTCTTAATTACGGATACTGTATTATCGGCGCTTGCAATCAGTTCCATCACCATCTACATTAGAGTCTTCATGTACTAGTAGTTGATGTTCATGAACGGCAATGTTGGCACAATCACAAAGCAAGCTGTCAAATGAGTTGATTGCACAAACTATATACCCTATACAGACTTGTATGCAATAACGTATTGAAAAATGGCTATGGTGTGAAAAGACGGCATTTCTGTCATTAACATGCCAGGTGAACATGTTCAATATGTGCAGAATACATTATGTAACATTCCAGATTAATTGATAGAAAACTGTTGGAGAAGTTGAATACACAAACTAAATAGCTAAGTTGAAAGGGTGTATGTTTAAGGATTTCATTTTTTCGTTAGAAAATAAAATAAATAGGTACACATGTTCAATATATGTAGAAGACATGTGTAAACTTTCGGAGTGACAGGAAGCTATAGCAGGAGTTGATCACACAAACTGTATAGCATGTACATGAGTGTATGCACATGTGTAGAAAATGGATAATCTTAAGAAGTCAAAAACATGTTTCTATATATAATTGATTAGTGCCGTGAAGGTACAACTTGTGTTGTCTCAATTGTTAAAGTTATTGTTGGTGGGAAAACACACAAAGAACATGACCAAAATATTCACAAAGCATGCCTGATAGACATAATGAAAACAAGTTAGATGACGGTGTCACCGAAATTCCATGTGTTGGACTTATATTGACGGCACAATGTATTAGGCAAGACCAAACATTAGTCTGCAATCAAAGATCTGGACCCGCTGCGTAATCGTGCGGAATTGGAAACACTCCTGGACATGGTGAATTATTGGTCCAAATTTGGCCCCAATCTCGCAGAGATTACATACAAGCCCCTGGCGCATATTACATGCCAGTATTGTGTTTTCTCATGGGAAAAACACGGGATGACGCGTTTTGGAATTACATATATGACCTGACAATATCAATAGCCTATTTCATCAACATTGCAAAGTATATTTATCTAGCAAAGTATACTTTGAGGAGAAATTTAAGGATACATTTATTAATTTTTATTTTACTGAATTTATTACATTATCACAGCCATTTTGCCTGTGATATTGTAATACATTAAGTATAATACATGTAATTCTGAACAAAGAAACCCAAACTTAAAATAGACTATGATATCACATGACGTACCAGGCCACCCATGGAAAACCGTTGTTACAGACATTTTCACTGGAAATAACAAGTACTTACTGGTATCTGTTGACTATTACAGCCGTTATTGTTTGGGTTAGCTGAACGAACATTAGGCAACACAAGTTGCAGGTACAGGCCAATATTTGGGTATACTCACATAACGGGTATATAATGGTAACCAGCACAGTTATTCATCAGACGGCGGCTTCGATTCAATTTGAATGCCACTTGCGAGCATCTATTGTCGAAAACTGTTTCTGTTCGTGACAAAATTAGAGTCACCAACATAACAAGAAACGCCATGATAAGAACGCAGTAGTTTTAACATTTAAAAAACATAATCACTGGACCCCATGAAGAGAATTAAAACAAACACTGAAATTCCGCATCATATTGTCGTAAAAGAGTTGTGAAAACAAGGGAGGGTACCATTATTTGCCTTTGCAATGCAATATACAAGACATTTATGTAAAGTTTATTAGACAACATGTATGCTTTGCCATATTCTTTAACTATTTTTTTAGGCAAAACACACGATCAAGATATAATTTGAAGGAATATAAAAATGTCCCAACAATACTAGAATGTGCAATACATATAACACTTTGAAGTAGCGATATATATGCCGTATATTTTCAGCGGCTATTTTGAAGATAATGATGGCTGATATCACAGTACTAGTTAACAATAATCTCAACAGGCTGCTGCGTTCAAAGAATTATGAGCATAGCCAAGAAGACAAGAAGAAAAGAACATAAACAATTAAACATTAAACATTTACAATCAATATTAGATGACCAAATTTAAAATGGCGACCATTCTGAAATCCAAAATGGCCGCCATCTCAAAATATATTGAAATCATTCTACAAATATGTCTTATCCATAATAATGTGTTTGGGGAGAAACATAATGACTTTGACATCAAATATACAATTCAATGGCGGCCATTTTGAATTCCAAACGGCACATAATAAATGGAAGTGACTCCAGTTTTTAGTTATGTCGTCTATAGATGATGATATGTCTTCAATCAAAAATACACGTGCCGATATAATATCAGAAGGAATGAACATAACTAAGGCTACAACAATACTTTGAAGAGGTAGTGTATATGACACACTTATTTTGGCGGCCATTATGAAGATAAAGATTGCTGATACCACATTACTTGTTAGCAATAATTCCAGCAGTCTGTGTTCAAAGAAATATGAGTATAACCAGCAGGAACATACACAATATCGCCATAAATGCTGGATATACAAGTTTAAAATGACGGTCATTTTGAAAACCAAAATGGCGTCCAACTATACATATATTCAACTCATTTTGCCATTATTAATTGTTCATAATAATGCGTTTTGGCTGCAAAAACACCACACATAATGACTTTCGCATGACAATATAATGTCAATGGCCGCCATTTTGAATTTTAATATGGCGGCCATACGGCTTATAGAAAAAAATGGAACCGATCCCAGTTTTGTTTTATGTGGTCCATAGATGAAAAAAATTGTTCACAATACCTCAAATAACGACATAACAGTATACACTATATGTGCATGCAGGTGCAAACTGTTAACGTTAGTTAACCAACGTAATATGATAAGCAACGAAATAACAAATTTAGAACAAACATTTTTTTTATCAAAGAAGTTTACTGAAATATGTCCCAGGAGCCAGTTTCATTAACCCTTTCAACCCTAAGTAACTGTAATGGATGTTGATATGTTAATTTTGCAGCCGATCTAATTGTCACAAAATGATTTTCAGACTGGTCCATTTATGAAAAGGGGGTATTTTTGGTGCTGAAACATATAAAAATTACTTTCAAATAGTGCAGATCCTGATGAGACGGCTCGTCACGAGCCGGCTCATCTGGATCTGCACTATTTACGAACACCGCTATAGCGGGATTTCGGGTTCAAAGGGCTAAACTTCGTAAGAAGTTCGTAAGTGAAAAACTAAAACAACAAATGTCGCATTAGCAGCCGATGTTAATAATTGGTTGGTGATTGATTTCGGAGTCAATGTGTCACTACATGTTTTCAGTAAATGGTAGTATTAGTGAACATAGTAATGCACCCAGTACACTTATACTAATCTTCGTACGAACATGTTTATTGTGCGAAGTTTAGTGAAACAGTCCACTGGTATTCTGGCAAGGCTAGGAAACGCGTGAGAATTCCTACTGTCTGTTTCACGAAACCTGCCCAAACTTTACGTTTACTATACGAAAAATTCGTTTATTCGATAGCTCTATGTAGAGCTGAGCGTCATCTCGTCAGAAAATGAGTGCCTTTTTAGACAGGTGGAAGACTCGGACCTATGACCCGACAAATGGCTCATTTGCAAACTGTTACCCCACCCACAAATTTCCGTACAATAGACACTATATCATTTTCAAGGTAGGCAAGAGCTTGGGAAAATGCCGTAGTTTCGGACTCGCTCAAACACCACACATTTCGATTTTTTCTGCTGACTTATGTCTCTGGTAATCGATACATGGCTTAGGTCTTCAGGTATATTCACTTCAAGCATCTGCGTGTAATATTTCGTTAGTTACGGCAAATTAGCTACCAAATACAAGGCGATAATTGTGTGTACGAAAGAATGTCACATATTTTCGTGGGCTGTGGAAGCATACATTACGTGTAAAATCTGACTGAAATTCCATTCCAGTCTCAGATATTGACGTGGATCACTGAAATAAACATCCGTAAGTCCGATGTTACAATTTGTGACTGATAATTAAGTGTCATCCATTAACCGTGAATGATCTAAAACGTGCGTTGTTTCGATTTGCGTGCCAACATTTCGACATAATCCTCCGTGAACTTTACTTTCGGATTTCGTATTTATATTCGCAGAACTTTCTGTGTAACGTTGGTATCTAAAACGTGTGTAACTAACAATATACTAAACACAGATGTTTAACCCTTTCAACCCTAAGGAACTGGAATGGACTGTGATATGCTAAAGTTCCGACCAACCCAATGGTCACAAAATTATTTTCAGATTCGTCCATTTATGAAAAGGGGGTGTTTTTGTTCTAAGAAATATGAAAATTACTTGCAAAACGTGCAGATCCTGATGAGACGGCTCGTTACGAGCCGGCTCATCTGGATCTGCACTTTTTGCATAAACCGCTATAGCGGCATTTCGGGTTCAAAGGGTTAAAGTGAATATATTTGGGGGCCTAAGGCATTTAACATTTGCCAGAGGCGTACAAGTCAGCAGAAAACATCGAAACGTGTGGTGTTTGAGCGAGCCTGAAACTAAGCCTGTCTATGTCATTTTCACAAGCTCTTGTCTGTCTTGAAAAGGCTCTACTGTATAGTGTACAGACATGGATGGGTGAGGTAACGTTTTCCAAATGAGCCATTTATTGGGTCCTAGGTCTGAGTCTTCCACCTGTGTTTTCGACGTGAAACATCTTACGCCGGTGCGGAGTGCAGCACTAGCGATATAAATGTACAAACGTATGCTATATCCGCAAACCTGAGACGAAATGTACACCACAGTATCATTATATGTGTATATTTGATATCAATACCAGTAGCCTATTTCACCAACATTACAAAGTATACTTATCTTATCTACATGTAGTATAATTTTTATTATACTGAATTTATTACATTATCACATGTGATAATGTTTAAATTCAGTATAATAATTCTGCATACTTTTAATCATCAAATATATGCAGTTGTTAGTTCTGTATGAAATAATGCATTTCAGGAAAAATAAATGATTACTCCCTCAAAGTATACTTTGCTAGATAAGTATACTTTGCAATTTTGATGAAATCGGCTACTGATCTACCCGACGTAGTGAATACTTACTCTCGTCGTAAACCCTGTCTGTATGTGTGTCCTCGTCAGTTCTGTCATCAATGACATCACTTCCGGTGGAAATATCAGACTGGTGGCGGTTCGTTGCCGGAACTCGAGATCGAAATACGGAATTCATGCGCCCTGGCTGGAGGTTGTTTCCGTGTCCTAACGACATGGAAGAACGAGTTAATTAAGGAATTGTAGGTCTCCATGGACGAATGATTCTAAATCCTTCACGCAGTTAGCCCCCGTCTTGCGTTGAGCTCTTCAATTACAGTGGAACCTCTCCAAACCGCACACCCTGGGAGGTCCCCAGGGTGTCCGGTTTGGAGATGTTCCACCGTAAATCAGACATGTGAGCACTTCATGACACATTCTAGTGTTTTGTAATAATGAAAAGTCATTGTAATCAGAGACATAATTATAACAGCGAAACACATATTTGGTAAACATCTATATTTTCCCGAGTGTCCGGTTTAGAGGGGTTCCACTGTAAAATATGTTCCGCTAAACGGATTTGAAATTCAAAAGTTGAAAATCAAATCAATCAACGGTAGGAAGATAGTGCGTAGCCAGTGGAGGTTGGGGCATGCAAAGGGTGCGAGCACACCCCTTTGAAGTTGACAAGGTGTGTAGGCATATTCATACTTAAACGTATGTGTTTCTGACGGAAATAACTACATTAGGGTCGTTACAGCTTTGAAATCACTATAATCGAGCAATATGAATGTATAAATAAATATTTCTTTCTTACAGAAGGTAGGTGTGGGCAGTAACTCTACAAAACTCTCATACGGGAGTTTCGCAGAGTTACTGCCCGCAACTAATACCATCTCTTCCCGCTGTCCGCAACTAATACCATCTCTGCCCGCAACGAATACCATCTCTGCCCGCAACTTATACCATCTCTGCCCGCAACTAATCATCTCTGCCCGCAACTAATCCTCTGCCCGCAACTAATACCGAATCCATCTGCCCGCAACTAATACCATCTCTGCGAAACTAATAACATCTCGCCCGCAACTAATACCATCTATCCACTCAACCAATCCTCTCCCCGCAACTAATACTTCCCCTAACCTGCCCCAACTAATACCATCTCTGCCCGCTAACTAATACCATAATCTCTGCCCAACAATACTGAACTAATACCATCTCTGCCCAAGCAACTAATACCATCTCTGCCCGCAACTAATACCATCTCTGCCCGCAGCTAATACCATCTCTGCCCGCACTAATATAACCATCTCTGCCCGCAACTAATACAATAATATCTGCCAGCAACTAATACCATCTCTGCCCGCAACTAATACCATCTCTGCCCAACTAATACCGTCTCTTTCCGCAACTAATACCATCTCTGCCCGCAGCTAATACCATCTCTCCCAACAATACCATCTCTGCCCGCAAGCAATATACCATCTCTGCCCGCAACCTAATACATCTCTGCCAGCAACTAATACCATCTCTGCCAGCAACTAATACCATCTCTGCCCGCAACTAATACCATCTCTGCCCGCAACTAATACCATCTCTGCACAACTAATACCATATAAAACTAATACCATCTCTGCCCGCAACTAATACCATCTCTGCCCAACTAATACCGTCTCTGTCCGCAACTAATACCATCTCTGCCCGCAGCTAATACCATCTCTGCCCAACTAATACCATCTCTGCCCGCAACTAATACCATCTCTGCCCGCAACTAATACCATCTCTGCCCGCAACCAATACCATATCTGCCCAACTAATACCATCTCTGCCAGCAACTAATACCATCTCTGCCAGCAACTAATACCATCTCTGCCCGCAACTAATACCATCTCTGCCCGCAACTAATACCATCTCTGCACAACTAATACCATATAAAACTAATACCATCTCTGCCCGCAACTAATACCATCTCTGCCCAACTAATACCGTCTCTGTCCGCAACTAATACCATCTCTGCCCGCAGCTAATACCATCTCTGCCCAACTAATACCATCTCTGCCCGCAACTAATACCATCTCTGCCCGCAACTAATACCATCTCTGCCCGCAACCAATACCATATCTGCCCAACTAATACCATCTCTGCCAGCAACTAATACCATCTCTGCCCAACTAATACCCTCTCTGCCCGCAACTAATACCATCTCTGCCCGCAACTAATACCATCTCTGGCCAACTAATACCATCTCTGCCCGCAACTAATACCGTCTCTGCCCGTAACTAATACCATCTCTGCCCGCTGCCCACAATTAATACCATCTGAATGGACTCAATATAATACATGGACCTTCATCTGATAAAAGCACCCATACTTGACAGTGTTTGCTTTTTTTTTTACACTGCAATCAGACAGTTTCTAAATTACAAACAAATTCTGGACTTCTGATAGTGTGTGGGGGGGGTGTGGGAGGGGGTGGAGGGGGGGGGCCCTCACCGTATCCGCCACTGGCATGTCTCCAAGGTTTGGAAATCCAGAGATAAACATATTTTAATGAATAAGTATCTGCTTTGAACAATGCATAATTTATTTATCAGGTAATTACGTCAGTTTAATGACGCAATGAATCTCGGTCATAAAAAACTACCTGATAAATCGAATACCATGCTGCTAGTGTCTGTTGTTATAAATCGTATCAGTTTCGGCTCGAAAACGGTAGGAATTCTTTTGCGAGCCTCAAATTTCCTACGCATTTCCTAGCCTTGTCTGATAAACTTGATCAAAATACACTAGCCTGGTATTATTTATATATGCGTGCTTAGGCGTGTTTGGATAAGAGGACACGTTTTGTTAAATTATCACATCTTTGACACATTTCCGGGTGTTGTCTCTGTACATGTATACGAGGATGTGATAAATAAGTTACAGTGGGGTCAGCGTGTAAGTGCATCTCGTCTGTCCGTATGTACGAGCTAACGCTCGAGGATTATCTCTTCGTACATGCGGACGAACCGTGATATAACTAAGCCGAAAAAATGCTGTATAATAAAGCGGCTGACACAGTGTGTTGGTCAGCTGGATTGATGTAAATCAGCGAACCGTGACCAGCAAGCGGGTCGACAACGATGATCGAGCTACTATAGTACCCCGTCACGGTGGCTGAATCGTAAAGGCGATAGTCGTCACGCAGTTGCATTCCTTAAGGGCACTGTGTTTCAAATGAAGTTATATGTGACTGTAACTGGAGAAATGGGGATTATTGGTTTTGCAACAAGTGTATATTCCAGATAAGCCTGTGCATCATGATAATAATATACCAGCTGTTGAAACGACTTTCAATTTTAGTCATTAGTGTATTAATTAATGAATTTAAATACAATTTAAATAAATAACCATCGACGTCAGAAAAAACGAACGTTCGCAACGCTGGTTATTTTTGTCAGCATTATAAACATTTATATACCAGCTCATTTTTTTCAGGCGATTGATCGCTTCTATTCAGGGGCATCGGAACATGCCTGCCGGATCAGTAATTTTGACATATATATATATATATAACGGAATGTAAATATTTTTCTGCATTTTATTCTCATTTCTCATCAAAAATGTATGTTGTTACCACTCAGTTGAACCGTTAGGTTCAGAAATACGATACAAATCTACGATAAAATATGTTTTATTAATATTCTTTCATTAGTTAAAGATGGGGTCCCGCACATCAGGATGCGTTGTAGGGGTTATCTTTTACTGTTTCAACCATTAATTTAGCTATGTCATTAACATACACAAATAGCAATTACCTTGTATTACCTGGTACACTTATTGGCACCTTAATTTTAATGAATGGCAGATTGTAATAACTTTGAGGTCAGGGGAGATAAAGGCGTTTTCTCAAAATATTAATGAAAGTCAATATTTATTCAACGGAAATCAATATTTATTCGTACAGTGAATTTTCTGGTGTACAATAATTATACAATATATGATATCGACAGCAGTCGTAATTCAGTTTATACACATTATTTATTTACATAATTAAAACTAATCACCATTTCTTCACATGTACACAGACTGGTGATCACCACTACCGACACGAACTTGAAATATTAGGTAATACTGTGTAAAAACAGACACTTTCTATGTTAAAAAACATGTGAAATAGTTACATAATTACGTACCCTCTTAATTTCCGTAAAGATGCATTTTTACATAATTTGAAGGCACTCACCTTTAAATACGCATGACTCAGACCCCCTATGCATTTAAATTCACTTGATCTCACATATTTATAGAATGTGATGAAACAGAATAGGAAAAACTAGTTTAAGGACTGACTATATAGAATATGACCTTTTGTTTCAAATGTGACTGAATATCTATATAAAGTACATATGACCCTGTGCTTCTTAAGGTATATTATTATACAGAACATTGAGTTGCCATCTTCGCCATTTTAGTTTGTACATGCTATTCAACAGTTTCACAACGTGGAGCGTTTGACACGTACAGCCAATAATATGGCAGCACATCTAATATTTGGTGCAATTTGTCCCAGATATATAGAACGACAACGTCCTATAAATATTATTTCAGCAGACTATGCATAACGCTAGATATCTGAGCTTTTCTACCATCACTCACAAATATACAATGGACACTTTTTCCATGTGTAAAATGTCAAACTGATGCACTGTCTATTATTAGAAGTACATCTGACACAGGTAAAGCCGTATTTATTCGCATAGCAGGCAAGTAGATAGTAGTAAAAATACACTCAGATAACTGCTTACAAGTCACTGGAATCGATACAGTAGGTATGGTAATACAGGTATATATCTACAGCACTGTGTATTGTTCTTACTGTTACATAGTATTTACTGAATTCTCAAAATATTATAACAAAAGGTCAACAAACCCTTCATATATCAGACTTTGTAAAACATTTAATGAAAACAAGGCATAGCACGCTGTTGTCTGATGTATCCCCATCATGTTGCACCAAATTTTATTCATGTGTTTGTCAAATTATTACTGGTATGTGTCAAACGCAGAAAACGGTGAGTCGAAAAAAAACGTTCCAAAATGTAATTTCCTATAACTACTATAGTACTCAATATAACTAATTGAAACTTTGCATGATGGTTCAACTGGATGTTGTATAGATAACTTGCATAAATATTATCGTGATAAACTAAACACTTTAAAAATGACAAATTATGCAATATGATGGGTAGAAATGTACACTATCGGTAGTGTTCAAATTGCTGTTAATCGTACCAACTTATATGCATGATGTAACTACACACAATGATCGATCGGCCCACCATACTCTTCTAGCACAGTTCACAGACATTTATTTCATGAAGAAATACTGCTTCTGATCTCAGCCAATGTCACTTTCTTCCAACATCTCTGAATCTCTGCTTTGAGTTCCGCTTGAGTGAACATATCTTGTCTACGACTGTAAACTTTCTCACTAAGAGAATCCCACACCTAGTAGACATTGAATTACAGTCCGGACTTTGTGGCGGACACTCATCTCATGAACTCTGTGGTAGCATCCTACAAATAAGATTGTGTTACCCTACGGATATGTGATGGTGCACCATCCTGCTGGAACACATAGCCATCATTTGGATACAGACGCCGACAGTCACGTAAGAAACTCCTCTGTAATAACGGCATGTAACTATCACCGTTCACTTTCCCGTCTCCGTGTTCATAAAGTGAATATTCGTCTTTCCATGCCAGGAAACACCGCCCGAAACCATCAGTTTCTTGTAGAACCTAGATTTGTCGCGGTAAATGCATAATTTGTGTCATGTTTCATTATGGTACTTACTGACACTGACAGATATCATGCTGGGACATCAGGTTAGCCGGCAGAGAAAAGAGAAAATCTGCGAAAGTCTTGCATCAATGATATTGTCAGTTCCAACCTGACATTTTGCATACTTAGTCATCTGTACAGTATTCCGTATATCATGATCGAATTGATAGGAGTTACATGTATAGACAACATCCTGAACTATCACTATGTGAAATTGCAAATGTTTTCATACAAAGGTGCATGAGTTACACGAACTTAAATCTGGGAACATTTTTATGAACCACCCGATATGTTATGCATATATCCCTTGACATTTACGAAGCAATTATGCATACATCATTGGATTATCAGGGGCCCAACGGGTCCTTAATTGTAGATTTGTATCATATTTATGAACCTAGTTGACATATAATGGGACTTTAAAAAAATGTGGATTGCTGAAAAAAATGTTATTAATACTGAAAAATTACTAGCGTTTGCAACACTAGTTATTGTTCAGTATTATAAACATGTTTTTCGAATGATGGTCACTAAATGATTTTATTTAAGTTAATTACACTAGCTTCTATAATGGGACTTTTCTTTATAAATTTGGGATAGTATTATCATTTCACAACAAAAAAAATCACTTTTTTTTCTTTACTGCTACATGCATAGCGAAAATGCCAATTTATGCCAAGCCAAATTATCCTGCCTTTCACATTTTATTGTAGCATGTACTTAACAATAACGCACGTCTTTAGGAATGTGATCGATTAATTTGTCGGAATTTATTTACATACGCCATTTACTATGTGTGAAAGGAAAAACAACATATTGGATATCGGAGACATCATCTGAGACACAGTCACTTTAAAAGGTTGCTGTAGCCAGACATATATATTTCTCACGCTGGAAAATTTCTACATGTCCGCCCAACCGTAGCCCAGTAACAAATTGCTACTTCCATCAATAAATAATTTTTATTTGATCATGCATAAAAAAGGTGTATGGTGCGGGAAACCGGACCCTATCTACTAAAACGTGTCCAAATCTGCCCAAATTTTAAGGATATCTAAACAATGCAGAAACAATATTTGTAATCATATTAAATTTTAGTCAACAGTAGTTAAATTTGGTCAATTAATGATTTTATTATATACCTACCCATGAAATACATAGTTATACGATGTAAATAAAAGTCATATGTTCTCATCGATGAAATAAACAACTTCCGGTGAAAATACGACTACTTGTGCTATCTATATTCATATTCTGTATTTAGAAAGAAAACAGCGCAAATAGGCTGAAAATACACATTAATTACCGTATACAGTCTAAAAAACTGCTAATTTCGATGGAGCCGTATATAATAAATAGAATATTCATATCTTTGCAACGATTATGACATATATGTTCATATGACATTTCACACCACTCGATGAACATATATGTCATATTCGTTGCAAAAATATGAATATCCTCTGTTTATTACAACCCCCCCCCCCCCCACATTTCTCTATGGGAATATTTAACATGGGGAAAAGGATGTGGGGGAGCTTGGGAAGGAGTAAAAACGAAAATTTGGAAAGTTACTCCGAAACCTAGCTAGACAGATTGGAAGTGATCTATCTAAGAAAATAAAAGTTAGATTTTTAAGAGAGAAAAAAAAGCCAAGTTAAATCCCCACAGGCATCCTCACTCTGTGTCTATGGGGATTTAACATATTTTCACTCTGTGAAGATGTGTATTGGGATTTAAAATGCGGAAACTGTTTTTTTCGCCATAAAATCAATATTGGACCAAATTTCATGATATAAAAAGAAGACCAATTCTTAAATTTTGATAACATTTAAGATTATTTAACAAAATATTGTTTTTGCATTTGTATACAGTCGTAACATTTTGGGACGTTTCGTGAAACAGACATTAGTGTTATGCTGTCGACATATGCAGCCTATGCTCAATAAATGTAATTCCATGAATTGAAATTTCCAGACGATCCTGAAGTTGCACTTACGAACATTTGTAGTCGTACAAAGTTTAGTGAAACGGCCCCTAGGCCAGTAACCAAGTTGTTCGGTACGGTCGGACGACCTACCTATCACTTCACACCCATACTGCATTGAGGTCCATTTTATTATTTCTTGTCTTTATAAATGATATTGTCGATGCTCTTGGTGCAACTGTAAGACTTTTTTTGCCGATGATACAAGACTTTACGTAGTGGACAATCCTCAAACGGCGGCCAACATACTAAATGACGATCTATGCCAAATTCATTCTTGGGCACAATCTTGGCTTGTTACTTTTAATCCCGATAAAACTGAAACTCTCCTCTCAACTCGTAAACGAAACCCATGCAATCATCCGAGGCTTTACATGAATCATGTCCCTATTAAAGAGGTAACTGAGCACAAATACGTGGGCATACACTTTTCTAAAGCTGGAAATTGGCAAACACACACAGACTACGTTGGCTCTAAAGCGATCAAGCGGATCAACCTTCTACGTAAACACAAATTCTATCTAGATAGGAAGTCTCTGGAATTGATGTAAATCATCTTTGTTCGGCCTGTTCTTGAGTATGCGGATATCGTCTGGGACAACTGCACTCTGCGGGGAAAAGAAGAACTTGAGAAAATCCAACTAAAAGCCGCCAGAATCGTTACAGGTGCCACAAAGCTCGTCTCGTTCGATGCCCTCTATAGTGATAAGTTAGCATCCAGGCGGCGCAAACGTAAACTTGTTACCTTCTATAAGATGTACAATCAACTATCTCCTGATTATCTGACTGTTCTTTTTCCTAATGTAGTTGGTGATAACTCCCATTATACTCCCATTATAATCTGCGTAATGCTGACAATGTGCAAACGATCCAGTTGCATTCAACTCTATAACGAATCCTTCCTATCTTCTGCTATCAGTGAATGGAATCTTCTCCCACTTGAGGCTCGTAATATAACTTCTCTTGAAGCCTCCGCGATTCAGACATACATATTGGTGTCAAAACGTTTTCTCTTTCACAGATCAGACAACTAACTGGTGACAGTGGTTCGGATGTCGCATTGGATCGGTCTGGGGCAGTGCGAGCATGTACAACGGGACAACCCTACTGATATAATTATACCCCCACCCCATCCCCCACCACCTTACTTCTACCCCTGCATTTTGTTCTCCCTCTCTTCATATATATTGTTAAATACTGATGCTTATATGTTTTGTTTTCATAAATCGCATACAAAATTGGTTTATAATAGTAATATATAATGTATCACAATAATATGCCATGCCATGTACGCAACATTCATGCTGTCACGTGAGAGACGAATTCATATGGCTTGTTTTCGAATCCCACCTTTCTTGTATTGTAATGTATATTGTTATTTGTAATTCATAAATAAATATTGTTTAAACCAACCAAATTGTTCGGTACGGTCGGACGACCTACCCAACACTTCACACCCATACTTCACACCATTGAGGTCCATTTTCATGCATTATATCAAACTTATTGTCCTTATATTGTCATTATAGAATATTGATGCAGACAATAAAGTCATAATTATGTGGCTTTGACTGGAGAAATGGGGCTTATGGGATTTGCGACCAGCGTACATCCAGATCAGCCTAAGCATCCGCACATTCTGATCACGATCTGCACTGTTCGCCATTCCATCAAGTAATTCTAGAAAGTAATGTAGATCTCTATCAGGCTACACGAGTGTGCTATTTGATCAGGATATACATTGTTCACAAGTTCAATTAGCCCCATTTCTCCAGTCCCAGCCACACATTATGTGCTCAAGCTTTGCTGAGAATGCAGGAACTGGCGTTTCAGACCATATGTTCAAAATGTTCTGCCCCCGGACCCCCACCTCAGCTGCCTCGGCATTTCGGGGCCTCGAAAAGGCCCGGTCCCCGCTTCAAAAGGTCTGGGGCCCGTTTCACTAAACTTCGTACGACTAAAATGTTCGTAAGTGCAAAATTATGTTCAATAAATATAAATCAATGAATTGAAATTTACAGATTATTCTAAATTTGCACTTACGAACATTTTAGTTGTACGAAGGTTAGTGAAACGGCCAGTGGTCACTTGTTGTATCCCTAAAACCAAGTTGTGAAACAAGAATTATGCCATATTGGCACACATGTCTAACTAGTATTACTAAAAATAAAATAAAAGGCCGACCCTATTTGTTAGGCAATATAAATTCAAATATTGCTCGAATAAGAAAATAATAGACCAACTTTGACGTGTTCTGTGCATGTATATTTACTTATCCCGTCAACACAGTGCGTATGTGCCGTGAAACATTTTTGATATCCTGTCAATACGACCTAAGCACTGTGTATGAATATGTGCGGTGGCTGGGGTTATTTTATTGCATTTTTAAGCCATTTATAGGTGTTGACGGGATAAATAGAATAGTAGGTTAGTGCCGTGAATGGGAAAATATATCTGGCGCGGAACGGAAACGGGATGTGCTCGGCAGAGCCTCGCCCATCCCGTTTCATAAGCCTTGCCAGATATTTTTCCCATTCACGGCATTAACCTATTATTCTCTATGTCTTTATGCAGTCTAAGAAAAACTGTGCATCTGAAATATTCAAATGTGGTTTTTCCAAAATAACGCATATGGTGTTTTTTCGTCACTGGGAGTATCTAGCAGTATAATTATATCTTGTAGTATAATCTGCAGATATATATAGTAAAACATACGTTTGTGAATATATATTGGTTTCTTAGCAGGCTTTAGCTTTACACAACCGGCTGCATTAATCTTGCCCAGATTATCTAATTTTCGGAGATTCTATTGGCAATGCCAACTCGAAATCAAGCAATTTGTGATTGTCTGCGCCTGAGCTGTAGAACAGCGACAGCTCAGGCGCAGACAACCAAGCTACTTGATTTCCAGAACAACATTTTTAAATAATGAAATTGACAACATTGGTAAGATTAGCGCCGGCGGTAGTGTATATTCCATATACATCACATGTATCCACCAGAAGCTGACGGTGGGGTGATGGGAGCGGGAAGGGGGGGAGAAAACATACCTTAATAAACAAACAGAGGTATTGCGAGGTATTGCGGGTTTCTGGTTAAGATAGTATAGAGTAAATAGGACACATTGAGTACTTACGAAATGCAACATAGATGGTGATCACACTGAGACCAAGCACCAATATTGCCAAAAGGCGCCGTGTCCGCTGTTTATGGAGACCGGCTGAAACACACAATCGGTCAATGATAGCTCCTAGCGTTTATGCACATTTACACATTCGGATTGTTCCTTCATTCGGATATTCCCGGAACTCTCATCCAGAATACATCATTTGTATATTTCTCTCATACTGATATTCTTGTGATTCAGATATTCTCTCATTCCCATATCCCCTCCTTCCGATATCAACTCATTCCGATATTCCATTCCATTCCGATATTCTCCGATTCCGATATTATCTCATTCCGATAGTACCTCATTCCGATATTTTCCCATTCCGATATTATCTCATGCCTATATTATCTCATTCCGATATTCTCCCATTCCGATATACTCTCATTCCGATATTATCTCATTCCGATATGATCTCGTTCCGATATTCTCCCATTCCGATATTCTCCAATTCCGATATTCTCTCATTCCGATATTATCTCATTCCGATAGTATCTCATTCCGATATTCTCCTATTCCGATATTATCTCATTCCGATATTATCCCATTCCGATATTATCTCATTCCGATATTCTCCCATTCCGATATTATCTCATTCCGATATTCTCTCATTCCGATATTCTCTCATTCCTATATTATTCCGATATTCTCTCATTCCGATATTCTCCCATTCCGATATCCTCTCATTCTGATATCCTCTCATTCCGTTATATGAAGACCTACTGAAACACACAATCGGTCAATGATAGCTCCTAGTGTTTATGCACATTTACACATTCGCTTTGTTCCCTCATTCGGATATTCCCTCATTCCGATATTCACTCAGTCCGATATCCTCTCATTCCGATAATCTCTCCTTCCGATATTTTCTCATTCCTATGTTCTCTCATTTAGATATTCTCTCATTCCGATGTTCTCTCATTCTGATATCCACTCATTCCGATATTCCTCTCATTCCGATATTCTCCCAACCTCTCATTCCGATAATATCTCCTTCCGATATTCTCTCATTCCTATATTCTCTCATTCCGATATCCTCTTATGGCGATATTCTCTCATTCCGATATTCACTAATTCCGATATTCACTCAGTCCCATATTCACTCATTCCGATATCCTCTCATTACAATATTCACTCATTCGAATATTCATTCCTTCTGATATTCACTCCTTCTGATATTCACTCATTCTGATTCTGATATCCACTAATTCCGATATTCTCCCATTCCGATATTAACTCTTTCTGATATTCACTAATTCTGATATTCACTCATTCTGATATTCCTCTCATTCCGATATTCTCCCCTTCCGATATCGACCACTCTCATATTCCTCTCATTCCGATATTGCTCTCAATCCGATACTCTCCCATTCTGATATCCTCTCATACAGAACTGGAATGATAGACTTCGTGATAGTAGCGGAGCATTGTTTTATAATAATATTGCGATATGTTCTTTTAAACCTTACTTAAATTAGTATATGGTATATCTAGAGAAGAATAGCCATGAGAAACCTTGTGTTGCAATTAGTGGCTGTTGTAGTATTTTGCCGGATTTTACCAGATTACAAGACAATCAATAGATCAATGATAAATATATAGGGCGCCGTTTTGGACTTTAATAGCACTTTGTGATATCACCCATTCGAATGGGTGATATCACTCTTTCAAATAGGTGATATCACACATTCATTGTGAAATAGTTATATCACCCTTTCAAATAGGTGATATCACTTATTCGAATAGGTGATATCACCCATTCGAATGGGTGATATCACCTATTCAGATTTGAATATGCGATATCACCCATTTGAATGGTGATATCACCTATTCGAATGAGTGATATCACCTATTCTAAAGGGTGATATCACCTATTCAGATTCGAATATGCGATATCACCCATTTGAATGGGTGATATCACATATTCGAATGAGTGATATCACCTATTCGAAAAGGCGATATCACTATTTCAGAATGAATAGGTGATATCACCGCTTCATTCTGAAATAGTGATATCACCCTTTCGAACCAGTGATATCATGCTTTCACAACAAATACTATCTTCCAAAATAAATGATTTCTCCCAAGATGTTGTTTATCAACAACAGGGCGAGTTTATTAATCTGCGAGACTACTGTAAGGGAGTGATCATTTACCCTTTTGATATGTAAACGAATAGGTGATATCGCCTATACAAAAGGATGATATCGTCAGTTCATTCTGAATGGGTGATATCACTCATTTGAACAAGTGATATCACTCATTGGGAGCAAATTGGTGATATCACCTATTCGAATGGGTGATATCACCTATTCGAAAGGGTGATACCATTTATTCAGAATGAATCGGTGATATCACCCATTCGAAAGGGTGATATCACCCATTAAAATAGGTGATGTCACCCATTCGAATGGGTGATATCACCCATTAAAATAGGTGATGTCACCCATTCGAATGGGTGATATCACCTATTAAAATCTGAATCAGTGATATCACCCATTCGAATGGGTGATATCGCCTATTCGAAAGGGTGCTACCACTTATTCAGAATGAATCGGTTATATCACCCATTCGAAAGGGTGATATCACCCATTAAAATAGGTGATGTCACCCATTCGAATGTGTGATATCACCCATTCAAATCTGAATCAATCAATCTATTCAAATGGTAGTTCTATGTGATAGAACGACTGCAAATCTATTTTTGCAATCTGTTATTCTCTTTATTTGCACACCGTTCTATCCCTAAAGGCCAAAAACCGTTAGCAAAGTTCCGCCATGAATCGAGGGCGGAACGTATTCATCAAGTTTTTTAACTATTTTAGCCACAAATTGCTAAACCCATTTGTAATCCTGTTCTAGAAACCTTATTTAACAATATTACTGCTTACCGTGGCAAAATCGGCATGTATTTTTATCTTAAAACGTGGATTATAACGGCAAGGTACAAGAAATACAAATCTAGGTCACCCATTTACGAGCTATTTACATATTTTGATCACGTGAAGATAAGGTCATGTGTATTTTGCGAATTATTTAAACGAAATGAATATTACCGTAATTTGAAAATAGGCACTGCCTATCAACGGGAAAAAATATGTGATAACTGTTCATTGTATTACTGTAGGTTGGAAACATACCACATTTTATTCGGATTTATTGGTTGCTTGTTGCTTCTTTCAACAAACACAGCACATGCTGTGGGGCTCCAGATAAGGAATTTGAAATTTGGTACTTACTGCTACGCTATACTTGTGAACAACTAAATTAGGTATTTAAAATGTCCTCTTTTAAAAAAGTTGAAAATAATTTCTAAAGTGAAGTTCCATGCCAACTTTTACTAAAGATGATTTGTAGGTTCAGATTGAGGCATATCAATACACTGTAGGCGGATGGGACATTGTACTGTAGTTGTTGTTTTTTCACGTCACGGTGGGTTATCATGACTGGCATACATTGATACATGTACCATGCCAAAAGTTCTGATATAATAACTTCAGAAATACCACAGTACACCCACAGCTATATTTTCATTTGATTACAGTAAAAAGTTTCATTTGATTATTAAAATAAATATTTTGTAAATTCCGCTTACATGGTCAATTTGATTATTTCAATAAATAATTTAATTTTTACAACTTACCACGATCTCTGATGCATGTCTGAATGTTCACAATTGTCAATAGTTTATGATTGTCGTCTTCATACACAAGGAAACTTGTTTAGTTAGTTATAATTCACAATAGTTTGTTGACATTTACTGTATGTGTTGAATGTAACCACCATCTTTGCTGGTTCTGCTTGTCTTGGCTCGTGTCTGGTCGGAGCTTTCCTTCTACATAATCTAGCCAATCACTGGCAAAACCTATAAATAGGAGTGCAAACTTGTAAGGCCCTAAATATGTTATCCTATTACTCACCGACGATATTACCCATGGTCCGTTAATCGTTAGATATGATGATTTGAATGTGATTCTGTCATTATTGAATATTAATATTGGGTGTAAATATGACAATGCCAATATCCCATTACCCTACCCACTTTTTCCCCATTGCGATGTGATTCCCGATCCATGCTTCGTGATCCCCGGCTGTGTGACTCCCCACCCTAACTTCGTGCCCCCCTCCCACCACCGTTATCTGATCCCCATCCCATCGTCATGAGTCCTAGCTGTTGTGTGTACTCCCTCCCACCCCTGCTGTGTGATTCCCGATCCCCGATTCGTGCACCCCTGTTGTGTGACTCCCCGCCATAGCTTTGTGACCCTCCCATCCTTGCTGATTGATCCCCCACCCATTATTCGTGCCCACCTACTGTGTGACTCCCCACCATCGTTTCGTGTCCCCTCCCAGCCCTGCTGCGTGACTCCCACACCCAGTCGTGATTCCCGCTGTATGACTCCAACCCAACATTATTCCCCTCCCCCAGCTTCGTGATTCCCGCTGTGTGACTCCCCACCCTAGCTTCGTGCCCACTCCCACCCTTTATGTATCTGCCTGTGCCAACAGGAAAGCATTTGGACAAGTTTCCTCATGATTGTTTGTAATAATTGTAAAATAAATACAGTTTTAAACTAATGTGCATGACAGCCAAGTATATGCATAATTAATTGACAGAGTCATTGGGTGAAATAAATATGCTGACAGTATGGGTACCTATGTACATCTATTAGTTGCTCAAAATGTTACCCTGATTTACATGTACGATCGGTAGTAGAGCTATAGTGCGGTCCACAGCATTCTCCTGCACAGTAGTCTGGAGCATAATCAGTGTTCAGTTTCCACAACTATATCAGAGGGTGATGGTGTAAATAGGCACACGCGCATAATGAACGGAGCTAATTGTGACCATAGATATTCAGGAAAATGGAGAGAACTAACTTTCATATTCCGTAGATTAGCCAATTTACACCATCAGCAATCATATGTACATTCTTTCAACTAATTGGAAAACAAACATATTCCAATTAACACTGAACATTTACGTTCACCACAGGCACCTTTGTGTGTGAATTTGTGATTTTGTTTTCAAGACATAGTCAAGCGATCCATGATAATCAGTGGACATGACTAACAGAAACAATAAAACATTGCAAGTGCGGTTTTATCGCACCTGTTCAGTTGTGTCACGGACTGCTATATTCACAGTCAAAATGTGCTCAAAGACCATCAGGGATGGAGAAAATAACTCAATAATTTTCAACAACTTCCGGTATTTTACAACCTGCCAAATTGGCGTTCTTTCGTGTTTAAAGGGTCATAGAGGTTAATCCTACAAACCGCTATATAATCGCTGTTCGTGCTATGTACCTGGTCAGCTTATTGCAGACTAATACAGTGATCACATCACTTCAGACCTCTCTCTCTCTCTCTTGCTCACTCGCTCGTACCCGGTAGGTTTCGCCCCAAACTCGCTCATTATTCGGTCGCAAAATACCTTTTCCACATAATATATTATTTTTTCTCACTCGTGTTACTTGCCCTAACGCATTATATTTTGTGTTGTCTTCTTGTGTATTCAAATAAATTGCTATTGAGATAAACTATCGACAATTTATATATACGAACGCTTACGTTTTGGTGAAATTATTTATTACGTTTCTGGGTGGATTTTTTCATCCTACTGACTTATCAATAAACCGTCAGCCTTTACGAACCTTACGATTACGGCCTATGGTAGGTCCCTAAAAGCGGCCTTGAACAACCGAAGTACTCGTTCCCCCCACCACGCGGACCTACTACAGTACCATTGATACATGTAGCATAACATCATGATAAAGCTATAAATTGTTAAATTTAGTTTCATACACCAACGTCGCCCGCTATACATGTAGGTAGTGCCTGTTTCATATTATTGTTGTTGTTATCTTACTAGTAGCTTTCCACGCGCTTTCATTTAAAATCTAAATGAATTCGTTTCGTTAAAATTTAGATTTTTCTTTTTGTATTTATCCAAAATGGCAGGAGCTGGAAGTTTTGAAGACACCGGTTTCAATTTAAATCATTTATTCTATTAAGATCTACATCTACCAGGAAAGGATACTTGCATTAACACTTCAGATTTATGGTTTTATGAAATAGAGTAAGTTTTGGAGGTGGCAGTGGCATATTTTGAAATGGCAAAAATGCTAATGGCTTTTCATACCGATGAACAAAACTCAGCAACAACAACAAACACAAAGTTGCTGAGATTTTGTCACACAGAACTATTCAAATGGGTGATACACCTATTCGAAATGGTGATATCACCTATTCAGAATGAATCGGTGATATCACCATTTCGAATGGGTGATATCACCTATTCTAATGAGTGGTATCCTCTATTCGAAAGGGTGATATCACCGATTCAAATTCATTTGAATGGGTGATATCACAAAGTGCTATTAAAGTCCAAAACGGCGCCCCATATAAATATGCATTGCATATACGGTTTAAATGCACACTTTCTCTTGTTTCAAATACAGCCATTTTGCTAGTGTTATCTAGTTGTTTTTCAGCATTATGAACCTTTGTTTTACTAATCACCTGTATTATTTCAGGTAGCTCGTATTACTGGTTTCGTCACGTTATATGCATATCTATACCCAGTGCCTTTGAATGATAAGCTACGACGAACAACGGCGTATGCCGTGATCAGACTGCGCGGATACTGTTGGTCCCGGGCTACACTGGCTGGAAACGTCATTTGGTCGATATTGTCAAACGGTGCTCACAAGGGCCTCGTCAGGGGAAATTCGACGGATTCGTATTAAACCCCTTTTATGGAGCCAGCATAATTTGTTTTTATATAAATTAGGTTCACGATAGCCATTTTCAATGCAAGAATGAGCAGACATAATTATTATTCAAATGCCATACTACTAAGAAAACACAGCATGCCAATTTTCCTAAATTGACCAACAACTCAGCTGAAAGTCGAACCCCCTTTTCAAACATACTGGCGACGCCCATGACTCACATGTTCTTAACGTTTGGCACCCAAATGGCGACCATTTGAAGGTACATGCATTCTTCAAATGTTTACCGGGATTGTGAACAATATAACCGCATAACATGCGTCGGTTGCCGAGGCATTTGATATGTATAGGATGTTCTACAACGCTGTATTAAATTTTGTTTGGCTAATGTTTGTTTTTTATTGTCCATTTATCTCGACGAAAATATGTTTCGACAACGCGTGAGAATCGTATCCAATTAATATGATTCTCCTGAGCTGACAGCCAACATATGTTTTATTTGTTTCAAGTGTACCAAGTTAAAAAAAATGATGCAAATAAAAATGACGACAATACTCATTTTTGCATTTTACGGGTAAACCATGGAGAATTGGAGATATAAATTTCACAACTTACCCAGTAGCCGCCTGAAAGAAAGCATTATATATCCATTTTGTCGGTGGGAACTAGTTCAGCTAAATCACGGCAATATCTTCCCATCGTTTCATATATTGACACGAATACACTGAGACAACAAGGCAACGCGTAGAGTTTCAAAGTCATATTGTTTGATGTTAAAATAACATAATTTTTTGTACGGAGCCCCGCAGGGGACATGGAGTTTTCCCACGAAATAATATTTCGTTCCCTCAATTTAACAATTCGTTTCCTCGAATTAACAATTCGTTCCCACGATATAACAATTCGTTCCCTCAATTTAACAATTCGTTCCCTCGAATTAACAATTCGTTCCCACGATATAACAATTCGTTCTCACGAATTGACAATTCGTTCCCGTGGGAACGAATTGTTATTTCGTGGGAACGAATTGTTAAATTGAGGGAACGAATTGTTAATTCGCGGGAACGAATTGTTAAATTGAAGGAACGAATTGTGTGAACGAATTGTTAATTGAGGGAACGAATTGTCATTTCGTGGGAACGAATTGTTAAATTGAGGAAACGAATTGTTATTTCGTGGGGAACGAATTGTTGTTAAATTGAGGGAACGAATGTTATTTCTTGGGAACGAATTGTTAAATTGAGGGAGTGAATTGTTATTTCGTGGGAATGAATTTATAAAAAAAAGAATTCTACGTCCCCTGCGGGGCTCCGTAGTTTTGTATATTGTTCCGATATGGTATGGTTTATTTGTATGGTGGCTCGTTAGGGACATTTCTTCTAGTTTCTTCGTGGCGACGGAACGATGATTAGCTTGGCGACGAAACGAAGAAACTAAGTGTAATAATTAAAGTTCGTCTCTTCGCCACGCTAATTGTCGTCTCTTCGCCACGAATGGAAGATAATTATCACCCTATGAGGTCGATAATTTACGCCGAGTAAATTTACGCCACGTAAATTAGCTCCCCTATTTGTTCGTTTCTTCGTTTCGACGCCACGCTGTTTTACGTCTACATGACGCTAATTATTAGACACGAAGTTTAGTGACCTTAATCTTCGTTCATTTGCCACGCTGTTTTTCGTTTCTTTTTTTTCTCCGTTTCTTCGCCACGGAGAAACGGTGGTTATAGACAGGGGATATAATTTAATACGGCCCGAGAAATAACATCAGGGGTCTATAGCCTATTTCACCAACATTGCAAAGTATATTTTTCTAGCTAAGTATTCTTTGAGGGAGTAATCATTTATTTTTCCCGAAATGCATTATATCATATAGAACTAACAACTGCTTATATTTGATCATTTATAGTATGCAGAATTATTATACTGAATTTATTACATTATCACAGCCAAAATGGCTGTGATAATGTAATAAATTCAGTATAATAAAAATTAATAAATTTATCTTTAAATTGAAAATTTCTCCCTCAAAATATACGTTGCTAGATAAGTATACTTTGCAATGTTGGTGAAACAGGCTACAGGTCATGTTAATGCTTGTCATCCATGCTAATGTTTATCTATGACCTTTGCATGTTATAATAAGCCCGGATGACACTTGATATTATGCAGCCAGTGATTGGTCTGAGGCGAGTATGGGAGCGGCTCGAGGAAAGATATGGCAGTCCAGAACAGATTGAAACTTCTCTGAAACAGAAATTGAACCGGATACCCAAATTATCAGTTAAAGATAGCAAACTTCTCTATGAATTAGCTGATGTTGTGTCGGAAATTGAATGCATCAAAGAAGATGTGAAGTACCACTCATTGTTGTCTTACTACGACTCTTCATCAGGCGTACATAATGTCAGCCGTGTACAGAACGACCCCAGTTTCGTCTATGAAGCAGTCGGCTCTTCTACCAGTAGTGAGAAGCAGCTACCTGTATACTCCAGAAACCAGAAATTTGTTACAATAAATAAAACACAACTGGCATCCTCGACACATGGCGAGACCACACTTGACAAAGATAAACAATGCCCTCTACATAAGACAAATCACAGTTTGAACAAGTGCCGTGTGTTCCGTACCAAGCCATACGTTGAAAGAAAACAATTCTTAAGAGAAAACGAAATCTGCTACAAATGTTGTGAAACGTCTAAACATAAATATAGAGACTGTCAGACAAATGTTGCTTGTTCAGAGTGTGGCAGTCTTCGTCATCCATCAGCGCTTCATGTTGAGTACCGGACGTCCGAGCAACATGCGGCCCCGTCTCCGACACGTCATGGTGGGGAGAGAAGCTCCGAGCCTGCCGTCACACCTAAGTGTACTCACATTTGTGGGAATTCAGCATATTACAGTGGGAAATCGTGCGCGAAATTGGTACTTGTCAATGTCACTACCAAAGATAATCCGAGAAACGCCATAAAAACATACTCGATAATCGATGCTCAGATCAATCGTTCACTCGCGCGACCAGAACTTCTCGACATGCTAGAAATAAACAATGAACAAATTGAATATTCACTTGCCTCTTGTTCAGGAACTGTAACCACTAGCGGCCGACGAGCTAGTGGGTGCATTATTGAGTCTTCAGATGGGACTGTAAAATATGATCTTCCGACATTGATCGAATGTAGTCAGATACCCAATATGCGAGATGAAATACCTACTTCTGCTGTAGCATCTCACCACCCCCATCTATATGCTATTGCAAAACACATTCCAGCACTGGATGATAGCAGTGAAATTATAATGTTGATTGGCCGAGATCTTATCAATGCGCATCATGTTCTTGACCAACGTACTGGACCGCCTAATTCTCCTTATGCTCACAAACTCAGTTTAGGTTGGTGAACCCTGTCTTGGCAAACTTCACAGGCCTGAAGTTGTTAATGTGAACAAGACCCATTTGCTTACGGATGGTCGTGAGTCTATTTTCAGTCCTTGTCCCAATCAGTTCAAAGTCAGCAACTGTTCCCCTGTAGCAGATGGTAAGCTTGGAGCCGGAGTGTTCGAGAAAACCAAACATGATGAGAGGCCAGGTATGTCGATAGAAGATAGAGAGTTTGTTCAGATGATGGACAGCAACTGTCACATGGACCCTGATGGTCACTGGCTTATGCCCCTTCCTTTTCGTTCTCCCAGACCCAAACTTCCAAATAACATCTCGCATTCATGGAAACGAGCGATGTCTCTTGATAAAACACTGAAGAAGGATAAAGTCAAGGAGAAACATTTTGTTTCATTCATGCATAATCTGTTTGACCACAATCACGCAGAGGTAGCGCTTCCCCTGAAAGAAGACGAAGAGTGCTGGTACCGCCTATTTTTGGGGTGTACCATCCGAAGAAGCCTGACCGCATCAGAGGTGTGTTTGATTCTTCCGCATTATGTGATGGCATATGTCTTAACGGTGTTCTACTGTCTGGCCCCGATCTAACAAATAATCTATTTGGTATTTTGCTTCGCTTTCGCCGAGAATCTGTGGTGATCACTGCTGACATCGAGCAAATGTTTTATTGTTTCAAGGTCAGGAAAGAAGACCGAAATTGTCTGCGTTTCTTCTGGTATCGTGACAATGACCCGGATAATGGTATTATAGAGTACAGAATGTGTGTACATGTGTTTGGAAACAGTCCATCCCCAGCAGTTGCGACATATGGTCTTAGGAAGGCGGTGCAGCAAGGTGGAGTCATATCTGACACAGATGTCAAACAATTTGTTCAGAATTATTTCTATGTTGATGATGGGTTGACGTCATTGCCTACAATCGATGAGGCCGTCGACTTGATGAAGCGAACACATGAAGCCCTGTAACATGGTGGGAAGCTCCGACTTCACAAGATAGCATCAAACAGTAGTGTTGTTATGGAGGCTTTCCCTCAGGATGACCTAGCCGGAAACCTCAAATATTTAATTTCAAGAAAGACGACCTACCTTTACAGCGTAGCCTTGGTTTATGCTGGGATCTCGGAACAGACACTTTCAGTTTTGCAGTATCAAGTGAAGATATACCGTCCGCACGCCGTGAAGCGCTTTCGGTCGTTAACAGTTTGTATGACCCTGTCGGTTTTGTTGCTCCTGTCACAATCATTGGTAAATTTTTGATTAGGGATCTTATCATGGAAAATGCAGACTGGGATGAACCGCTTTCAGAACAAATGATATCAGATTGGGATGCTTGGCGTGTTTCTGTACGGTTTCTCGAAACACTGAAAATACCTCGCACATACTTACCAAGTTCTTTAAGTACAGCCGTCAGTGTAGAGTTCCATGTATTCGCTGACGAGTCTGAAGTGGCTATAGCAGCCGCGGCTAATATCTTAACTCGTTCACGAGATGGTGAATCACACTTTGGTTTTGTTCTGAGGAAAGCCAAGGTAGCGCATAAGAGTGGACACACAATACCGCGGTTAGAGCTGTGTGCAGCAGTCTTAGCAGTTGAGGTGAAGGACACAATTTCAGAAGAATTATGTATCAAGTTTGATCAGGTGAAATTATATACAGATAGTAAGGTAGTCCTAGGATATATTCACAATCAACATAATACATTCTTTGTCTATGTAGGCAATAGTGTAGACCGGATCCGTAGGTCTTCAAGTCCAGAGCAGTGGTCTTACGTTCGTTCAGAGTTGAATCCTTCCGATTGTGCAACAAGACCATCAAAGGATCCGCATGTGTTGACAAGGTGGCTGGAGGGTCCCTTACATCTTCTTGATGAAATGCGGGAAGAGTCCCAGGATGAACATTTCCCCTTGGTAGAGCCCGGCAACGACAGAGAATTACGTCCAAATCCAAATGTTAATGTGTTGCACACACACGTTTCATCCCCAAATAACATTGGATCTGATCGTTTTGAACGGTTTTCTTCATGGGACCGGTTGGTCTGTGCATTCTGCCGTCTTAAAAAGGCCTGTAGATTAGCTAAGACAAGGGCAGATCAGGCAGATATACCCTCAAACCCATACTTTACTGTATCACTTCATGTTGATACGGAACACTTTATCATACGCATGGTTCAGCAAGAGACATTTTGTGACGAGTTGGCTCAGCTTAAGTTGAATAAATCTGTACCCAAAAGTGGTCCTCTGGTTTCCCTTAATCCATTTCTAGACGAAGAAGGTCTATTGAGAGTTGGTGGCAGTTTGGATAGGTCTGAGCTTACATTAGAAGAGAAACATCCTCTGATTATTCCCAGACAGCATCATATTGCTAAACTTCTTGTTCGTCATTTCTATGAAGGATTCGTACACCAAGGCCGTCATTTCACAGAAGGAGCAGTCCGTGCATGCGGTTATTGGATACTTGGAGGCAGACGACTGATAGATTATGTCATCCATCACTGTGTTAAGTGTCGCAGATTGAGAGGCCAAGTTGAGGTGCAGAAAATGTCCAATCTTCCAGCGGATCGTGTCAGACCATCTCCCCCATTTAGCTATGTTGGCGTGGACACATTTGGTCCTTGGTCTGTAGTGTCGAGACGTACAAGGGGTGGAGTAGCAAACAGTAAACGTTGGGCAGTCTTGTTTATCTGTCTCACTTCCAGGGCTGTTCGCATTGAAATGATAGATGCTCTCAGTTCTTCCGCCTTCATCAATGCACTGAGAAGGTTTATTTCCATTCGTGGCAAGGTCTCAGAGTTCCGATCCGACTGGGGAACTAATTGCATTGGTTCGACGGATAGTCTCAACATACATGCGGTCAATGTCGAAAGTGATCCCATCACTAAGTTCTTGAACAGTAAGAAGGCAATTTGGCGATTCAATGCGCCACATTCTTCACATATGGGGGCGTATGGGAATGAATGATAGGAATCACAAGAAGGATCTTAGATTCCGTGATGTGCGGTACTTTGGCCAAGAATCTCACGCATGACGTTTTAACTACGTTCTTGGCTGAAGTTAGTGCAATCATAAATTCACGCCCTTTAACCCCCGTTTCAACAGACCCTGAAGCACCAGAGATTTTAAGTCCGTCCATGTTACTCACGGAAAAATCTGGAAATATGGTTTTACCCACGCCCGCGTATGATACAATTGACCTGAAAAGCCAGTGGAAACGTGTTCAGGTCCTCGCAGATATTTTCTGGAAACGTTGGCGCGTTGAATTCTTAGAAACTTTACAACCAAGGCGTAAGTGGCAAGTTGAGCAGCGCACGTTGAAACCAGGTGATTTAGTCCTCCTAAAAGACAAAGATGTATGTAGAAATGACTGGCCCACTGGTATAATTACCACCGTTATCCCGAGTTCCGATGAGATAATCCGTAAATGCGAAGTACGCATCATTAAAGACAACAAACGCATCACTTACACACGCCCAATATCAGATCGTATATTGTTATTGTCAGATTAGCGATTTCAGTCAAATTCCACATGGGCACACTGGAGAAATGCCACTCATACAAGTGTTACACAATGAATAAATTTCACATGTGCACACTGGAGAAATACCTCCCTCACACGTGTTCACACTGAATATATTCCACATGTGCACACTGGAGAAATGCCACTCATACAAGTGTTACACACTAAATAATTTCCACATGTGCACACTGGAGAAATACCTCTCAAGAAATACCTCTCATACAAGTGTTACACACTGAATAAATTCCACATGTGCACACTGGAGAAATACCTCCCATACACGTGTTCACACTGAATATATTCCACATGTGCACACTGGAGAAATGCAACTCATACAAGTGATACTGAATAAATTTCACATGTGCACACTGGAGAAATACCATATACATGGTGTACATCCTGGGTTAAATGGTTGTATTGTCGATTTTCAGTATATAGTATTAGGTATACTCATGTACAATGTCTTTTCATGTAATCTGAAAAGTATATTGGTTATATTGGCTTGTCAGAAATTGATTTGATATAGACTACCAAATCTGTTTCTGATGAAATTTAAAAAATATGTTGTGATATCTTTTCAATCACAAGATGGGGTGTGTGTAGTAATCGCAACTGGAAAAAGTGTATTATCTCCCCTGATAGTTCGTTTCTCCATTTGCAATACCTCATGGCTGCAGAATCGTAAACCCACGTTTAAAACCGTGGTTCAAAGCAAAAATCTAGCTCCCACAAGTCAATATGGCCACAAAGTGTTAGTTGATACAATTTTCTATTAGTTTATAATATTATTGTGTAAATATTCATCTTATTTGACGGCAAACATAGCGCTGTAAATATGTTGATTCGCACTCGTAGCGAACATGCACTTGTCTTCTGTAGACATGTATGTCTTGTATACTTCTTAATTATCAAGTTCTAGTCAAATGTTTGTACAAAGTTATATTATGTACGGTTCAAACATAACGCATATAAGAATTGGTTTGATTATCACACGCAGTGACTTAGATCTGTCTTGTATGCTAGTTACTCTGAATGATCTAGATCTACTCTGTTCGCAATATTACCAGACTTAACTTTCATAAAACTGAACATTATTTCCTTGCATTTCAGTTTTCACCGCACGTACAGTGACGTAAAATATCAGATAAAGAACATCCGTGTTTGTCCTATTTGATAATCTGAGACCGGTTAAACTAGCTGTGTGTCCGCCTGGAGACAACATAATAACAACTCCATACAATAAAGAATAGAACAAAACAAGAACATTTTGGCAGCCATTATGACTGTTCTGACAGTTGTGGAAGGCCATTGCATCACTATCTCTTGTATTTTCCATGTATTTGTGACGGAAAGCAATGTATATGTGTTTCAACTTTATGAATGTCTGCATTTGTTCGTAACAGCATACGACCTTGTTGTAAAACAGCCTATTTCGGCAGCCATTTTGAAATATATTGCCATTTACGGATGTAATTAAATGTAAGATGTATTCTAAATCATTTCACATTCAAATTGTGACGTAATTGTAGCAATTTACCCGTTAATATTGATCAGACTGAAAGTTAACAGTCCTTAATAAAACATTATAATACTGTTCGGCGGCGGCCATCTTGTACAATCACCGCCATTTGTTCATCCATCGGCCTTTTTAGCGCAGACAACCAGGATTGATAGAAAATAGGCTACTGAATCCGAAAATCATACTCGCCAAAAATCCCACTTGGAGGGGGGTGGGGGGTATTGCTGTCTCAAGGTCTATATCATTTTACATTCAACTTGTGACTTAATTATAGCAATTTACCCGGTTAATATTCATCAGACTGAAAGTTAACAGTCCGTAATAAAACAATATAATAATGTTCGGCGGCCATTTCTTCATTCAGCGACTTTTTGACAGCAGACAACCAGGTTTGATGGACAATAGGCTACTGAATCCGAAAATCATACTCCCCAAAAATCCCACATGGGGGAGGATAGGGGGGGGGGATGTTCTTGTTGGCTCAAGGTCTAAAACGCTGAAATGCAGCATAGGACAAGGGGACCGTTTCACTAAACTTCGTACGACTAAGTAAGTACAAAATTATGATAGTCTGTAAATTTCACATTAGCAATGTGTTCTTGTAAAACATTTGTGGATTTACATGTATTGAGCATATGCTGCTGCAGCCTATGCTCAATAATGTAAATCCATCAATTGAAATTTACAGAAGATCCTAAGTTTGCACTTACGAACATTTTAGTCGTACGAAGTTTAGTGAAACGGGCCCCAGATCTCTATAAACAGATTTTCAAAGAGGGAGATAACTAGCTACGATCCCTCATTGACCTTCCAAGACAATATAAAAAGTACATGTGGCCACACATGTAACACCATAAATGCCATATATGTCGTCACAATCAGTCTTGCCATCGGCGTCCGCGAATCGGAAGACGTCCATTGTCTCACTGGCGGGGATGACTTCCGTCTGCATGAATTGGTCAACCGATATCCTCTTGTCCCTGTTGACATCATAGTGGTCAAAGTTGAACTGGCTCTCTATCACCGCATAGTCGGGGTTCCCGATAAACGGGTTGGTGGCTGTAGCCTGCAGAGTTGTAGAGCATTTATTTTAGGTTTGACATTTTACACATGGAAAAAGTGTCCATTGTACATTGTGATGGTAGAAAAGCTCAGATATCTAGCGTTTTGTGTAGTTTGCTGAAATAATATTTATAGGACGTTATCGTTCTATATATCTGGGACGTATTTCACCAAATTATATTAGAATCACTAACACGGTTAAGAATTTAACAGTCCGAAAAGCTTATATATGTATTTTCAATGTAACATATGGCACATACCTGTTGATCAATTGTTAAAAGCCAGGGCCCGGTGATTCAAAACCTGTTAGCTTAACGGGCTATTAGATCCGTCACACTCTTAAGGATTTAACAGTCCGTTAAGCTAAAATATGCTTTGAGCAACCGGGCCCAGTTTACATTTTGAATGTAACCTATGACAAATACCCGTTGATCAATTGATAAAAGCCAGGGTCCGTTGCTCAAGACCTCTGTTAGCTTAACAGAATGTTAAATCCTTAACACGGTGAAGGATTTAACAATCCGTTCAGCTAACATACATTTTGAGCAATCGGGCCCAGTTTGCATTTTGAATGCAACATATGACACATACCCGTTGATCAATTGTTAAAAGCCAGGGTCCGTTGCTCAAAACCTCTGTTAGCTTAACATAATGTTAAATCCTTAACACGAAGAAGGATTTAACAATCCGTTCAGCTAACATATGTTTTGAGCAATCGGGCCCAGTTTGCATTTTACATGTAACATGTGACACATACCCGTTGATCAATTGTTAAAAGCCAGGGTCCGGTGACTCTAAACCTGTTAGCGTAACGGGCTGTTAGATCCTTCACACTCTTAATGATTTATCAGTCCGTTAAGCTAACATATGCTTTGAGCAACCGGGCCCAATTTGCATTTTGAATATAACCTATGACAAATACCTGTTGATCAATTGTTAAAAGCCAGGGTCCGTTGCTCAAAACCTCTGTTAGCTTAACATAATCTTAAATCCTTAACACGGTGAAAGATTTAACAGTCCGTTTAGCTAACAGATGCTTTGAGCAACCGGTCCCCGTTTACATTTTGAACGTAACATATGACAAATACCCGTTGATCAATTGTTAAAAGCCAGGGTCCGTTGTTCAAAACCTCTTTAGTTTAACAGAATGTTAAATCCTTAACACGGTGAAGGATTTAACAATCCGTTCAGCTAACAGGTGTTTTGAGCAATCGGGACCAGTTTGCATTTTGAATGTAACATATGACACATACCCGTTGATTAATTGTTAAAAGACAGGATCCGGTTGCTCAAAACCTCTGTTAGCTTAACGAGACTGTTAAATCCTTCACAGTCTTAAGGATTTAACAGTCCGTTATGCGTGGAGCAACCGGGCACAGTTTGCATTTTGAATGTAACCTATGACAATTACTCGTTGATCAATTGTTAAAAGCCAGGATCCGTTGGTCAAAACCTCTGTTAGCTTAAGAAATGTTAAATCCTTGACACGTTGAAGGAGTTAACAGTCCGTTCAGCTAACAGATGTTTTGAACCACCAGGCCCCGTTCACATTTTGAATATCACCTATGGCACATACCCGTTGATCGCAGAGTCGAAGATATTTGTAGTGACAATCGAGCAAGCCCTCCTCCAGGGAGCCAATCCGGCACCAGCGCAGACACATCGTGTCGCAGATGTTCGCCTTCCCCGGCACCACCAGTGTCTCCGTTGTTGACATGGTTATCGTGAACCCAGCTGGAATATTGGTGCTGTCTACAGCGGCGTTTATATACGGACTTTCTGTTTCTGTATGAGTAGACGACTTCTCTGTGACAGGTTCCGATGTATATTTAGTTTCAGGAGCAAGCGTGGTTTGGTCTTGATTCACCACAGGTCGAGTAGTGACATACCACGTGATTGGGTAGTTGGTGCTGAGCAGACGACCACAACCACGACTGTCACGAAATGTATTTTTAGATTCAGCATTGTGGACCTGAAACGTACACCACCGCCTGCGTTAATCTTGCCCAAATCTTTCTGAACATCTATTGGCAATATCAACTCTCAATCAAGCAGTTTGATTGACTAGGTCTGGGCTCAGGCTCAGCCAATCAAGATGCTTGCTTTCAAGCACAATACTTCAGTATGTTGTAATAAGTAAATTAACATATATTGGCGAAATTAGCGCAGGTAGAATCTCAGAAATAAGACGGTTAGCGGTTAGCGGTTAGCGGTTAGCGGTTAGCGCAATCGGTAACGAGCGCGCTTCTGACCCAACGGGGGGCGAGGTATTTCCCGAAATCAGAACGAAATATTTACATCGAAATAAATATATATTCAGCCCGGAAATTAGAATATCCTGACCAGGTCCAGGTCATACAGAAATACGACGAGACACACAATCGCAAATGATCGAATTCCATTCCGGAATAATATGTAATGACAAGCAATGTCGTCCATCTGTGTATTTCTCGACGAAGGTATGCTTAAGCACACGTGTACACATCTAATTCGGTGGATGTCTTAACGAGCCGTTTTATACCTGATCATCATTTGATTCAAAGATATTGATTTGTAAATGTGATGGCATATATGTACCTTTATAAAATATATGTGAACACTGCCTCATTACTGTATTCTATACGGCACATGGAGTGGCCAGCTCGGCCATCTTTGTGTATTCCAAACATCAGCCAGTTTCATCTCTTCTGGCGTTTGACAAGAAACTGACAATGCGAAGTAAAATATATGATATAATGTAGCTAATAATTCATAGAAAAGCCAGGACAAAGGACTCTTATCAATTATATTACACAAAAACTGTAAAATATAACGGTTTAGTGCCTGTTTGTGTTTTAACAACACGAATCATCATTGTAAATAGCCTCATACACAAAAGAAATGCACAGTGTTACTTTTACCTCACTAACCACCCAACACATATACCCACTACTGTACTCTATTATTAGACACTACTACAATAGTGCAGTGAGACATCATATATGAGTATATATCGCCCATATTTACATATAGCAATGTCTAGGAACAGTGTACACGATAGCCATAGCTTATATACATTTTGAGAACGTCGACCATGACTGATAAACAATCAACAATGAAATCACTCGGTGTTGAGCTTTCTGATTCGAACCTTACAAAGGAACAACAATATAAGGTGTCTAACTTATTTGACAAATGGAAGTCCATCTTCTCCAGAGGAGCCACTGATCTTGGACGAACTGACCTGGTCAAAAACGAGATTCACTTGTCCGACGCAAAGCCCTTTAAGGAACCTTACAGGCGGGTAGCCCCAGCGCTCATTCATGAAATCCTGGAACACTTGGCAGAGATGGTAGCAGCAGATGCAGCTTGACCCTCGGAAAGTCCGTATTCTTCCAACGTCGTCATAGTTCCGAAGAAGGACGGGACCATTCAATTCTGAATCGACTACCGGAAACTGAACAACAGAACGATTAAGGATGCATGCGCCGTACCGAGAATCGAAGATTCCTTACACCTACTAGCAAGATCCCGCCATTTCTCCAAGTTGGACATCAAGGCAGGCTACTGGCAGGTAGAATTGAAAGAGGAAGAGCAAAACTGCATTCCAAGTGGGCAATTTGGGGTTCTACGAGTGTAACTGGATGCCATTCGGGTTATGTAATGCCCCCGCCATTTTCCAAAGGTTGGTGGAGCGATATACATGATATATTGGCGATCTAAAACTCCGCGAATGCCTGATCTACCTTGACCGACATTATAATATTGTCGGACACATTTGAATCCCACCTGGACAGGATTGGTTCCGTCTTCGAGCAACTGAGTCAACCTAACTTGAAACATAAAGCATCCAAATGCGAGTTCTTTAAGAAGCAAGTCAGTTACCTCGGACATATCGGAGAAGATCAACACAATCAGAAATTGGCCGATTCAATGTGGTCAGACGTTTACTGTGGTTCAGTGGATACTACCGACGATTCGCGAAGGATTATGCCATCATCGTGCGACCACTCAACGATCTTCTCATCGGAGACATCACCGGGAAGGGAAAATCATCCAAGGAGAAGAAACAGCAAAAGCCTCGTCAATTTCAATGGGATGATGAACAACAACAAGCCTTCCAAACCATCATCGACAGATTGTCATCGCCACTGGCTTGGCTTATGCAGAATACGACTGTTATGTATTTGCTAATGTATATACATACACTGTCTACACTTCTACAGCCAGTATACACTTCTAGGCTGCTGGAATACACTGTATTTAAACCACTACAATAGCAGCAAGAGTGACACCTATTCCGTCCTTACGCTTAATTACATATCCGTGCTTTAGATGCTTAGTATATAAAATTATAATAGTGGTGTTGTGTTTATTCATACCCATACGTTCAAAACGTAACATGGTGTCAGAAGTTGTGTCATAATACTTTGACGTGCATAAACACCAGGAGCTATCATTGACCGATTGTGTGTTTCAGCCGGTCTCCATAAACAGCGGACACGGCGACTTCTGGCAATATTGGCGCTTGGTCTCAGTGTCATCACCATCTATGTTGCATTTCGTAAGTACTGAATGTGTCCTATGTACTCTATACTATCTTAACCGGAAACCCACAATACCTCGCAATACGTCTGTTTGTTTATTAAGGTAAGTTTTCTCCCCCTCTCCCGCTCCCATCACCCCACCGTCAGCCTCTGGTGGATACATATGACGTATATGTAAATATACACTACCGCCGGCGCTAATCTTGCCAATGTTGTCAAATTCATTATTTAAAAATGTTGTGCTGGAAATCAAGCAGCTTGATTGTAACACAGCTCAGGCGCAGACAATCAAATTGCTTGATTTCGAGTTGGCATTGCCAATAGAATCTCAGAAAATTCGATAATCTGGGCAAGATTAATTCAGCCGGTTGTGTAATGCTAAAGCCGACTAAGAAACCAATATATACTTACAAAAATGAACCTATGTACGTATGTTTTAGTATATATATCTGCAGATTATACTACAAGATATAATTATACTGCTAGATACTCCCAGTGACGAAAAAACACCATATGCGGTATTTTGGAAAAACCACATTTGAATATTTCAAATGCACAGTCTTTCTTAGACTGCACAAAGACATAGAGAATAATAGTTTAGTGCCGTGAATCGGAAAAATATCTGGCAAGGCTCTGCCGAGCACATCCCGTTTGCGTGCCGCGCCAGATATTGTTTTCCCATTAACGGTACTAACCTACTATTCTATTTATCCCGTCAACACCTATAAATGGCTTTAAAATGCAATAAAGTAACCCCAGCCACCGCACATATTCATACGTAGTGCTTAGGTCGTATTGACAGGATATCAAAAATGTTTCACGGCACATAAGTTGACGGGATAAGAAAATATACATACACAGAACACGTCAAAGTTGGTCTATTATTTTCTTACTCGAGTAAATTTTGTATTTATATTGCCTAACAAATAGGGTCGGCCTTTTATTTTAGTTTTAGTAATACTAAACACGAGTCATGTGTGCCAATATGGCATTTTAACCCGTCAACACAGTGTGTATGTGCCGTTAATGTGCCGTGAAACACGGTGCCGTGAAACATTTTTGATATCCTGTCAATACGACCTAATCACTGCATATGAATATGTGCGGTGGCTGGGTTTATTTTTTTTTTGGCATTTTACGGGATAAATACAATAGTAGGTTAGTGCCGTGAATGGGAAAGTAATATTTGGCGCGGCACGGAAACGGGATGTGCTCGACAGAGCCTCGCCCATCCCGTTTCCTGAGCCTTGCCATATATTTTTTCCCATTCACGGCACTAACCTACTATTCTCTAGTTTCTTGCTTGACAACTTGGTTTGAGGGATACAACAAATGACCACGGGCCGTTTCACTAAACTTCGTACGACTAAAATGTTGAACAGATTTTGAACAGATGGTCTGAAACGCCAGTTCCTGTATTCCTGTATTCAAAGCATCTGCTAACGACGTCGACCATTTGTTGTCTGATCAACTCAAATCTCGGACATTTGAGGAGAAAATGCTCATTGTCTTCGACTTCGCCACATGCACAGAGTGGACTACCTACAATGTGTTTCGTGAATAAGTGCTGATGCAAACCGCTAGACTTCTTGCGTAGCCGTGTGTGATAAATTTGCCCAAGTCTGTTGCCAAAGTAGAAGTATGGCAATGGTTTGACAAGATCGGTGTCTAGGTACTTCTTGAAGGATTCAAGATAAGTCATATTACGAGCCTCAAGTGGGAGAAGATTCCATTCACTGATAGCAGAAGATAGGAAGGATTCCTTATAGAGAGTTGAATGAAACTGGATCGTTTGCACATTGTCAGCATTACGCAGATAATAACGGGAGTTATCACCAACTACATTAGGAACAGGACCAGTCAGATAATCAGGAGATAGCTGATTGTACATCTCATAGAAGGTAACAAGATTATGTTTGCGCCGCCTGGATGCTAATAGTCCCAGCCAGTTTCCCTATAGAGGGCGAGACAAGCTTTGTGGCACCTATAACGATGCTGGCGGCTTCTAGTTGGATTTTCTCAAGTTCTTCTTTCTCCCGCAGAGTGCAGTTGTCCCAGACGATATCCGCATACTCAAGAACATGCCGAATAAAGATGAAGTACATCAATTCAAGAGACTTCCTATCTAGATAGAATTTGTGTTTACGAAGAAGATTGATACGCTTGATCGCTTTAGAGCCATTGGCTCTGCGTGTGTTTGCCAATTTCCAGATTTAGAAACGTTATGCCCAAGTGTTTGTGCTCAGTTACCTCTTTAATAGGGACATGATTCATGTAAAGCCTCGGATGATTGCATGGGTTTCGTTTACGAGTTAAGAGGAGAGTTTCAGTTGTATCGGGATTTAAAGTGACAAGCCAAGATTGTGCCCAAGAATGAATTTTGCCTAGATCGTCATTACTATGTTGGCCGCCGTTTGAGGATTGTCCACTATGATGTAAAGGCTTGTATCATCGGCAAAAGAGTCTTACAGTTGCACCAAGATCATCTAAAATATAATTTATAAAGACAAGAAATAATAAAATGGACCTCAAAGAAGTATGGGTGTGAAGTGATGGGTAGGTCGTCCGACCGTACCGAACAACTTGGTTACTGGCCTGGGGGCCGTTTCACTAAACTTTGTACGACTAAAATGTTCGTAAGTGCAACTTCAGGATCGTCTGGAAATTTCAATTAATGGATTTACATTTACATTTGCAGCCTATGCTCAATAAATGTAAATCCAATAATTGTTTACAAGAAAACATTATTAATGTGAAATGTACAGACTATCATAAATGTGCACTTAGTGAAATTAGTGAAACGTCCCCACGAATAGTAAACCGGTTTAAATATGGTTTTATGGTGACTGTGACCGAAATTGAGAATATAATATATTTGTTATCTTTTCTTTTCAGAAACGTCTAAAGTAGGTAGAGTCGACAGCATAACACTAATGTCTGTTTCACGAAACGTCCCAAAATGTTACGGCTGTATAAAAATGCAAAAACAATATTTTGTTAAATAATATTAAATGTTATCAAAATTTAAGAATGGGTCTTCTTTTTATATCATGAAATTTGGTCCAATATTGATTTTATGACGAAAAAACAGTTTCCCCATTTTAAATTCATACACATCTTCTGTGGGGATTTAACTTGGGTTTTTTTCTCTTAAAAATCTAACTTTTATTTGCTTAGATAGATCACTTCCAAGCTATCTAGCTAGGTTTCGGAGTAACTTTCCAAATGTTTCGTTTTTACTCTTCCCCAGGCTTTTCCCATGTTAAATTCCCATAGAGAAATGGGAGGGGGGATTGTAATAAAAAAAAAAATTGGCCAAATTTAGCTACTGTTGACTAACATTTAATATGATTAAAAAATATAGTTTTTGCATTGTTTAGATATCCTTAAAGTTTGGGCAGATTTCGTGAAACAGACAGGTTTTTAGTAGATAGGGTCCGGTTTCCCGCACCATACACATTTTTTATGCATGATCACATAAACATTATTTATTGATGGAAGTAGCAATTGGTTACTGGGCTACGGTTGGGCGGACATGTAGAAATTGTCCAGCGTGAGAAATATATATGTCTGGTTGCAGCTACATTTTAAAGTGACTGTGTCTCAGATGATGTCTCCGATATACAATACATTGTATGTTGTTTTTCCCTTCACACATAGTAAATGGCGTATGTAAATAAATTGCGACAATTCCTATCAATTCGATCATGATCGACTGAATAATGTACAGATGACTAAGTATGCAACATTTCAATTTGGAACTGACACTATCATTGATGTAAGACTTTCGCAGATTTTCTCTTTTCTCTGCCCGCTAACCTGTGGTCCCCGCATGATATCTTGCAGCGTCAGTAAATGCCATAATGAAACATTACACAAATGATGCCTTTACCGCGACAAATCTAGGTTCTACAAGAAGCTGATGGTTTCGGGCGGTGTTTCCTGGCATGGAAAGACGAATATTCACTTTATGAACACGGAGACGGGGAAAGTGAACGGTGATAGCTACATGCCGTTATTACGGAGGAGTTTGTTACGTGACTGTCGGCGTCTGTACCCAAATGATGACTATGTGTTCCAGCAGGATGGTGCATCATCACATACCCGCAGGGTAACACAATCTTATTTGTAGGATGCTACCACAGAGTTCATCAGATGAGTGGCCGCCACAAAGTCCGGACTATAATTCAATGTCTACTAGGTGTGGGATTCTCTTAGTGAGAAAGTTTACAGGCGTAGACAAGATATGTTCACTCAAGCGGAACTCAAAGCAGAGATTCAGAGATGTTGGAAGAAAGTGACATTGGCTGAGATCACAAGCAGTATCTTTCATGGAATAAATGTCTGTGAACTGTGGTAGAAGAGGATGGTGGGCCGATCGACCATTGTGTGTAGTTACATCATGCATATAAGTTGGTACGATTAACAGCAATTTGAACTCTACCGATAGTGTACATTTCTACCCACCATATTGCATAATTGGTAATTTTTAAAGTGTTTGGTTAATCACGATAATATGTATGCAAGTTATCTATACAGCATCTTGTTGAACCACCATGCAAAGTTTCAATTAGTTATATTTAGTAGTATAGTAGTTATAGGAAATTAAATTTGGGAACGTTTTTTTTTCGACTCACCAATTTTGTGAACATTTACTTCTTACTATATCCCACAGTGCATGGAGTTGCCATGTCGGCAATCTTAGTGTGTACAAGCCATCGGCAAGTTTTACCTCTTACTGCGTTTGACACATACCACTAATAATTTGACAAACACATGAATGAAATGTGGTGCAACATGATGGGGATACATCAGACAACAGCATTCTATGCCTTGTTTTCATCAAATGTTTTTACAAAGTCTGATATATGAAGGGTTTGTTGACCCTTTGTTATAATGTTTTGAGAATTCAGTAAAGACTGTGTAACAGTAAGAACAATACACAGTGCTGTAGATATATACCTGTATTACCATACATACTGTATCGATTTCAGTGACTTGTAAGCAGTTATCTGAGTGTATTGTTACTACTGTCTACTTGCCTGCTATGCGAATGAATACGGCTTTGACCTGTGTCAGGTGTAATTCTAATAATAAACAGTGCATCAGTTTGACATTTTACACATGGAAAAGGTGTCCATTGCATATTTGTGAGTGATGGTAGAAAAGTTCAGATATCTAGCGTTTTGAGTAGTCTGCTGAAATAATATTTATAGGACGTTGTCGTTCTATATATCTGGGACAAATTTCACCAAATATTAGATTTGCTGCCATAGTATTGGCTGTACGTGTCAAACGCTACATGTGGTGAAACTGTCGAATAGCATGTACAAACTAAAATGGCGAAGATGGGAACGCAATGCTCTGTATAATAATATACCTTAAGAAGCTCAGGGTCATATGTACTTTATATAGATATTCAGTCACATTTGAAAAAAAAGGTCATATTCTATATAGTCAGTCCGTAGATTAGTTTTTCCTATTCTGTTTCATCACATTCTATACATATTTGAGATCAAGTGAATGTAAATACATATGGGTCTAAGACATGCGTATTTAAAGGTGAGTGCCTTCAAATTATGTAAAAATACATATTTACGGAAATTAAGAGGGTACGTAATTATGTAACTATTTCATATGTTTTTTAACGTAGAAATTGTCCGTTTTTACACAGTATTACCTAATCTTTCAAGTTCGTGTCGGTAGTGATGATCACCAGAAAATGCACTGTACGAATAAATATTGATTTCCGTTGAATAAATATTGACTTTCATTAATATTTTGAGAAAACGCCTTTATCTCCCCTGACCTCAAAGTTATTACAATCTGCCATTCATTATAATTAAGGCAACATAATGTCAATAAGTGTACCAGGTAATAAAAGGTAATTGCTATTTGTGTATATTAATGACATAGCTAAATTAATGGTTGAAACATTAAAAGATAACCCCTACAACGCATCCTGATGTGCGGGACCCCAACTTTAACTAATGAAAGAATATTAATAAAACATATGTTATCGTAGATTTGTATCGTATTTCTGAACCTAATTGCAGGGGCGCCGGAAGTGTCATAAGATTGGTCCGGCGAATCTAGTAGATGCCCCCGTTACCGCCCCCCCCCCCCCCACCCCGCCACAAAGTGTATGTTGTTACCACTTATGTGAACCGTCAACTGAGTGGTAACAACATACACTTTTGATGAGAAATGAGAAGAAAATGAAGACAAATATTTACATTCCATGTGAATTCCAAATATGTCAAAATTACTGATCCGGCAGTCGGACATGTTCCGACGCCCCTGAATGGAAGCGATCAATCGCCTGAAAAAAATGAGCTGGTACATAAATGTTTATAATGCTGACAAAAATAACCAGCGTTGCGAACGTTCGTTTTTTCTAACGTCGATGGTTATTTATTTTATTTTATTTTATTTAAATTCATTAATTAATACATTGGTGATTTCAAAACCAAATGATGCAAAGGCTTATCTGGAATATACACTTGTTGCAAAACCAATAATCCCCATGTCTCCAGTTACAGTCACATATAACAGTATTTGAAACAGAGCGCCCTTAAGGAATGCAATTGCGTGAGGACTATCGCCTTTACGATTCAGCCACCGTGACGGGGTACTATTTTGAAGGTAATATCCGCCATAATTCTATGTGACTTGATGCTTGCGTGCTGATATTACAGAAACATAACTTGACTGATAATCTAGATTTGTTCAAAATAAACAGTGAGACTCCCTCGAAACATGCCTGGAAACAACAATGTAAGGGCGCCGCTAGCTAGGCGGATGTTGCGCGATGGAGGTCGAGCATGGTAAATGACTTGCAATTTACAAGATTTTGAAACATTCAAATATCTTTAACACCATCAAATTTGTGGTATGCAGCACTGAAACATCCGTGAAGGTTGCGCACTTGTACATTTGCTGCAAAGCTATGTACAGTTAGAATCAACCGTTCTGATCCTGATAGCCCCAGGATATGTAGTAAATGTTGGGCCGATTTTAATGACGAACTCGTTCATTTACTACGCGAGTGTAATTACGCTGCCGTTAGAATAGTGTTGTGCCAATTTTGGCAGTATACCAAGGAGAAATTTGGTAGGCGGCTATATGAATACTTATCGAACAATGACACTGAAACATTGATTATACACGTGTTAGGAGGAAAACACGACATGATTATGAACTTTATGGTGGAAGACGAATATTTTCTGTTCTTAACAGAATGTGCACGCACACTGTGTCGTATATATTCAGTCTAACGACCACTGATCAGAGAGCATTTCGCAAGGCCCATGTGCGACAATGTTTATTGGGTTGAGAATGTATTCAGCTGCATTTCCATCTCACAGTTACTTTGAAAATGAAGCTATTGATATGAAATTTGATAATTGTTTATCCATTTATTGTTGTTTAATTCAAATTATGTACTCTCCTAGCATTGGAGGAAATAAAGTTATACATACATACATACATGTCCATTCTGCTGATTGATTTGTTCATTCGTTTTATTTACATTACAATTATTGATACGTCCTTATTCGTGTCCCTGTTTTATTGCACTACGCATTTGCAATAGAAAGTAGGAACAAGCACTTAGCTCTTTGAATAAGGCCGAAAGCAGTAAGGACAAAGCCGCAGGAAGTAAGCATCACGCCACAGTCCGAAAGCGGAAACCCGCAAGAAGAAAGCATCAAGCCACACGCAGAATGACGCAAGCAATATATTGGTTAGTAGTGCCTCATTATGACGCCAGATGGCACTGCTGTCAATGTTAGGAATCTTCCGACTAATAAATAATAGTACGAGATGTGATTGGCTGTTTGAGGCACCCCTCCAATGCCGGTGTTGATGTAAGATTTCACCTACAAATGATCACAGTATAGGTTAGAAGACACCAAATAGTTTTACTATACACTTTAACGGAATCCCATCCAATAATGTCAGTTTCTCCTACTTTCACTATTCGTATGGATGTTGTGGGACCTACTTGTACGTGACCTGCAGCCGGTCTGTACTGGCTCTACATGAATTAAACAATAGCTTCACTTACTCCTAAGAAAGAAATATCCAACCTCGTCATGTTCCCCAATATTGTTTACATTTTTGTTTTGGCCACGGAAACTCTGTTTACATCACATGACCATCATGTTCCTCAAGTGAAACTGGGTAGTAATGGATCAAGATTTGCAAGCAAACTGTGTCAGTGACCTCAAAACACCAGCACGATTTTGTTCATACCGGACTACTTTTACCGTCTTCACGATTTCGCACCATTTGTTATTCTCTAACCTATATTAACTAAATTGCATATGTATGTATGGTTTTGACTTACTAATGTGTTTTATACATACATGTATCCTCATAATTAAATTACATATGTACGTAATTGAAAACAATCACATTGTTATAGTAAGTTACACATATGGTAACTTACACAGGTTGACTGTCAAACTGGCCCGTTACCGATGCAAACCAATAACCGTCCGGGATCAGACTAAGGTGGGCCACCACCATCGATTTTCCCTAAAAAACTAACCTGTTACCACACAGCTTGCTATTCTCTGCTACTTTCATTTTTCTTATGGATGTTGTGGGACATAATTTCTAATAACCTGCACCCACACACAGGGGCGGCGGAAGCGGGGGGCCGCGGGGGGGGGGGCGAATAATTTTGTTGGGGGGGGCCTAGCCCCCCAATAATTCTGTAAATTTTGGATTTTTTGTTCTAATACATTTATATATATATATCATGAGTACTGAGAACTTTGCTGAGAACTTTGCTGAGAATGCAGGAAATGGCGTTTCACACCACTTGGATTTCAAAACTTTCCGGGGGGGCATGCCCCCGGACCCCCCTAGCGCTATCGGGCCCTTCGGGCCCTCAACATTGGGCCCCCCCCCAATAATGTTAGGCTTCCGCCGCCTATGCCCATTATGCTCTGGATCTTGACTAATTAAAATATAGATTTAATTATTGTTGAAGCCAGGGTCCCATCTAGTAGGTACACACTTTTCTTTATGTAACTTAAATAAGTGTATAATTGCAACTAGTCCACCACTTTTAAAAATTACGAGTGACAGCTACACAGATATAATTATTTAGTAATATGTAATGTACCCATAGAGACTCGCGGTGGTATCAAGCTAGTTCCATATGCAAGTGATGCAGTATTTTTAAATTATTTATATCAACTAAATGCTGAATAAATATTTTTATCGACATATCATATAGTATGGTATTGCACATCAAATAATAAATAAATGGAATAAATAGTTGCTTCCGTTATCATTTTAAGGAACCACGGTTATCGCCCCTGATATCAAACTGGCATTTCGCGTTTGATATACAAAGTATAATAATGTTAATTAGTACGTCTGGTAATGGTAATCATTTTGCCAGAAAAATGTCAGATTGAAAGAATAAAGAAAATCATGTCTCCCTATACTATAACCTGGCATGTACACTCTAGGTTTAAGGTTAGAAAAATGGTGTTTTTAACACTAGTTTTCAGCATATTTGAAGCATTTAAAAGAAAACACTGAGCCTGTTTGTCACGTGATGTAAACAGAGTTTCCGTGGCCAAATAATGTAAACAATATTGGGGGACATGACGAGGTTGGTCCCACAACATCCATACGAATAGTGAAAGTAGGAAAGACTGGCTGGGATTCGGTTAAATTATACAGTAAAACTATTTGGTATCTTTTAACCTAAACATGGCGCAACAGAAAAGGCGGCATCAATCTACATAAACACCGTTAGGGACATGGAACCAATTTAGAGAGCAACGCATTGTAGGACGGGTACCAGCATATTAAATCATTTTAGGGATAATTATTTTAAGCTTTAGCAGCGCACAAGGCGTCATAATGGTTGTTCCCAAATTACTGTTGCAATTGTTGTTGTCAAGGGGCGTGGCTTATCGAAGTAACAAAACGCATGGCAAAACAGCCATGCAATAATCAATAATGGAACTCCGGATGTCACTTAGAATGTAATCAACACAAACGCATTGAAACAGTGCGAATGAATAAAGCATCAAACCAAATGCACATGCAATTTAGACTACAACCAAAAAGATTTCAAATGTCACAAACACGAATGACGAATAAAATAACATGAAAGTAAGTTGTAATGGCACCAGTTGTGATGGCGGATATTACCTTCCATAGTACTATACATGTAGTATCTCGATCATCGTTGTCGACACGCTTGCTGGTCACGGTTCGCTGGTTTACATCAATCCTGCTGACTAACACACTGTGTCAGCCGCTTTATTATACAGCATTTTGCGGCAAGTATAAGTTAGATCACGGTTCGTCCACATGTACGAAGAGATAATCAGCGAGCTTTAGCGAGCGGATTATCGCTCGTACATGCGGACAAACGAGATCAATCTTATTTATCACATCCTCGTGTATATGTACATACATTTACCTTGCACACGAGCTGTGTTAATACATGTACAGAAACAACACCCGGAAATGTGTCAAAGATGTGATAATTTAACAAAACGTGTCCTCTTATCCAAACACACCTAAATACGTATATATAAATAATACCAGGCTAGTGTATTTTGATCAAGTTTATCGGACAAGGCTAGGAAATGCCTAAAGGAAATTTGAGGCTCGCAAATGAATTCCTACCGTTTCCGAGCCGAACCTGATTTATAACAACAGACACTAGCAGCATGGTATTCTATGTATCAGGTAGTTTTTATGACCGAGATTCATTGCGTCATTAAACTGGATTTACAAACCATGTATTATAGTGAGTCCATTCAGATGATATTAGTTGCGGGCAGCGGACAGAGATGGTATTAGTTGCGGGCAGCGGGCAGAGATAGTATTAGTTGCGGGCAGAGGCAGGCATAGATGGTATTATTTGCGGGCAGAGATGGTATTAGTTGCGGGCAGCGGGCAGAGATGGTATTAGTTGCGGGCAGAGATGGTTGCGGGCAGAGATGGTATTAGTTGTGGGCAGAGATGGTTGCGGACAGAGATGATATTAGTTGCGGGCAGAGATGGTATTAGTTGCGGACAGCGGGCAGAGATGGTATTAGTTGCGGGCAGAGATGGTTGCGGGCAGAGATGGTATTAGTTGCGGGCAGAGATGGTTGCGGGCAGAGATGATATTAGTTGCGGGCAGAGATGGTATTAGTTGCGGACAGCGGGCAGAGATGGTATCAGTTGCGGGCAGAGATTGGTATTAGTTGCGGGCAGTAACTCTGCAAAACTCCCGTACTGGAGTTTTGTAGAGTTACTGCCCACACCTACCTTCTGTAGGAAAGACATATTTATTTATACATTCATCTTGCTCGATTATAGTGATTTCAAAGCTGTAACGACCCTTATGTAGTTATTTCCCTCAGAAAAACGTAAGTTTAAGTAGGAATATGCCTGCACACCTTGTCAACTTCAAAGGGGTGTGCTCGCACCATTTGCTACACCACCGTCCCGTCACTATCTTCCTACCGTTGTCCTGACTGATTGTGTTTCGCTGTTATATAGAATGTATCATGAAGTGCTCATTTACGGTGGAACATCTTCAAACCGGACACCCTGGGGACATCCCAGGTTGTGCGGTTTGGAGAGGTTCCACTGTAATTGAAAGGCTGAACGCAAGACGGGGGCTAACTGCGTGAAAGAGTTACAACCATTCTTCCATGGAGACCTACACTTCCTTAACTCGTTGTTCCGTATCATTAGAACACGGAAATAACCTGCAGCCAGGGCGCATGAATCCCGTCATTCGATCTCGAGTTCCGGCAACGAACCGCCACCAGTCTGAGATTTCCACCGGAAGTGATGTCATTGATGATAGAACTGACGAGGACACGCATGCACACAGCATTTACGACGAGAGTAAGTATTCACTAGGACGGGCAGATCTGAACTGATATCAAATATACACATATAATAATACCGTCATCTAACTTGTCACTGTGCTTCACAGTGTTTTCATTATGTCTTTGTCATGTTCTTTGTGTGTGTTTCCCATCAACAATAACGTCGTTAAAAATTGAGACAACACGGCACTAATCAATTTTATATAGAAACATGTTTTTTAAATTTTAAGATTATCCATTTTCTACACATTTGCATACAATCATGTATAGGTTATATAGTTGTGTGATCAACTCCTCTGATAGCTTCCTGTCACTCAAAAGGTTTACACATGTCTTCTACATATATTGAACATGTGCACCTATTTTTGTTCTAACGAAAAAAATAAATCCTCAAAAATAAACGCTTTCAACTAAGCCTTTGAGTTTGTGTATTCAACTTCTCCAACAGCTTTCTCTCAATCAATCTTTATTGCATACAGGTCGGTATAGGGTATAGAGTCTGTGCAACTCATGTGTCAGCTTGCTTTGTGATTGTGCCAACACTGCCGTTCAGGAACATCAACTTCTAGTGTACGAAGACTCTAATGTAGATGGTGATGGAACTGATTGCAAACGCAGTATCCGTAATTAAGACATCGTCTGCATACACGCAGCGGCCATATTGATATTCAACAAGTCAGACATAAAACAGCGCTTATGCATTGAAATATTCCTATAAATTCTAGTTCATATTCAGTATGATTATAGTCAGGGGAAACGGCAGTATAAATGATGTATCCATGATTATAACGTAATTGTACGATCCTCACGGCAGCCATTTTGAAATTCAGAAAAGTATTGAACCAACCCATGCTTTAATTACTTGACTTATATCGATAATACAAATAACAGTGGTTCCAAAAATGTAGCCAAAAATCAATACAACCTAACGTTTTCAACAACAATTAGTAGTGAACACACAATAAATTGTATTGACATAGCGGCCATTTTGAAAACAAAATTTCTGCCATACCAGTAGTCGGAAAAATTGGAAGCCACCCCATTTTATTTATTTGAAGTATGCAGGAGGCATAGCCGCTAAAAACAACATTCTAATTACATTAGCAATGTGGATAGTATTAATACAATATTGTGTATAGGACTTCCATTTTTACATCAAAGATGGACGTCACGAGGGTTACTAAAACTTAAAATGACACCGGCTGTCTTGTGTATGTTCAACAGATGAACATAACCACAGAAAAAAAAGCTTTACCTCTATTAGAAGTGTATATAGAATGAACATTTTATTTCAGGGCGGCCATTTTGAAATTCAAGATGGCGGTCAAAGTAATTGTCCAAAAAGAAGGAACCAACGCCAGTTTTGTTCTATTTGGTCTAAAAATGATAAAAACATTGGTTACAAGACTGTAGCAAAAAAAAAAAAACATTACGTTATAGGAATGAATGGCCCTTTTGTGGAATTTATCCGGGTATAAACTTGGAAAAGTCGCGGGAATACTGGACGAAGGTCGGAAGGCCTCGTCCAGTATTCCCGCGACATTTCCAAGTTTATATCCCCGATAAATTCAACAAAAAGACCATTCATTCCTTATAATTCCAGCATTTGAAATAAATTCATCAAGAAAATGTGTTTATTTTCCGTTTTCTTAAAATTTATTTTAACTGCGCCTCACGGTTACGGAAAGTAGTTCGGCGTGGGAGTTTACTGGGATATAAATTTTGGACAGAGACTTGCTACGGGCAAATCAAATGTTAGGGAATTCTGTAAATATTGTTGTGCTGGAATTATAACATCATACACTATACTAACGATTTTCCAGTATCGGCTGTCAGTGTAAATGTTTAAATTTGAAATTTGCACTTACACCATGTACACAGCTCTTACACGTATGTGGCTATGACTTGAGATTTGTGACCAGTGTAGCTCCTGATCCAATATCACACCCCTGTAGCATGATAACGATATGTATTGCTTGTTAGAAGCATGGAGGGTATTTCATTGATGGAATGGCGAACAGTGCAGATCCCGATCAGGCTGTGCGGATGCACAGACTGATCTGGATCTACACTGGTCGCAAAACCAAAACGCCCCATTTCTCCAGTCACAACGACATAATTATGAAGTTTAGTGAAACGGACTCATGGAATCTAGTGGAACATCTCTAAACCAGACACCCTTGGGGTCTTCCAGTGTGTCTGGTTTAGAAAGGATACATTGTAAAACGCTAACATATTGTGCACAGAGACGGGCAGGGTTAAAGCTGTAGTCCTGTTGGCGTACTACCGGAGCGGGTCGACATTCACGGGCGTACTACTGCAGCAGCACCCCGACACCTTCTACGTATTCAAGCCTCTGCGATCACTCTACAACATGGTAACGGCTCACCAACATGTTCAGCTCGTTAACGGAACTGTACTGTAAGTATGAATGATGCTGGTCGACTTGAAGCTTCTGTTAATGCTTTGTTTGTGCAATTATTGGTATTATATGCACAGTTCCGTTTGTTTGCCGACTCGTCTCTTCAACTTTTAATCCTTTCTTTGCAGAACCACGGTTTCTTGTGCGGTTCTGTGTTTTGCCGACTCATCTATTCAGCCTTTCGTCCTTTTGATTGCTCAACCGTTGGCATTTTGTACTGTTCCGTTTTCTTGCCAACTTATCGCTTGAGCGTTTAATTCTCTGTTTGCGCACAGTGCGCAGATATAAGATTAAACGCTCAAGCGCGCACGAGTTTACAGAAACTAAGGGGTAGACGGTACCAATGAGTGCCATTGGCACCTTGAACCCTTTAGTTTCTGTATATTCGTGCACTGTGCTGACATTTACGTACATTTCAGACGAAACGGAACATTCAACGTTCAGAACACCATGCGTGATATGGTTCGTAGTTGGGTAAAGTGCGATATCAACAGCTTACCGTTGAATTCATTGTTGGATCAATCGTTTATGGGTTTGGGTAAAAGAACGGGCGAGTTCATGGCCTGTATGGCCGACAGGAGGATGGGGGCGGGAAGCCAGCTATATGAATCGGTGCGAGTTTGTGCGGCTGAACTACAAACCAGTTGTCAGCGCTCCCGATTCCGAGTATTGAAAGTGATCCGACTCGGAATGGATTCGATGGCATCACTGTTACACGACGTTCCGGAATTAAAGGTTGTTCACCTTATTCGCGATCCGCGGGCTACGCTACTTTCCCGCAGTCAGTTGCGGGGTGCGCTGGATGATCCGTGTTTTGTAGTTACCCAGAAATGTGTCGTAAAATATTGTAGTAGCGTCAGCAAGGACGTTGCAGTAAAGGAGGAACTAAGTGCTAAATATCCCAACAGGTTACTTGGTATTCGTTACGAAGATATTGCAGCAAATACAATGACCGCAACTGAAAACATGTACAAGTTTCTGGGCATCCCATTCACGTCCGGTATCCATGATTTTATCTACAACATCACTTCCGATTCTGCCGCTCCGGACAAGGATTGCAAATCGTGCAACCTTGACTGGCAACGCGCAGCCCCCGGTGTAAACTATTCCATGCGAGTTAACAGATGGAAACAGCTTATACCGAACAGGTTGCTTGCTACGATTCAAACAGTTTGTAGGCAACATTTAGAAATGTTTGGATATCAACTCGTAATACCGTTGAGGCCCGCTAACGCATATCGGCGTAACAATATTGTGCGAAAATGAAAATTGGAGAACAAAATACGTCGCTGGGACACGGGCCGCAGTTAGCGTAAACCCATTAGACTGCATGAGGGATCGTAGCTAGTTATTTCCCTTTGCAAATATATTTATAGAGATCCGGTCCTATGCTGTATTTCAGCGTTTATTTCTTACTGAAAAACACAAAGATTGAGTTTTGTAAACAGAGTATACCCAGATCAGACTGCACATATGTGCAGTCTGATCCGAGTCTACACTGTTTGCAATAACATTAATAAGTGTGAAAACTATGAATCTGGCAAATAATGCAGCCCCGGATCAGATTGTAAAGCTATATATGATGACCTGGATCAACACTGTAGTCGAACTCACTATATATTGACTCCTTTGCACAACAAATCATGCTACATTCGCCCTTTTTCACAAGCAATAAGGCCCTAAACTACACAATTTGGACCGGATGTCTATAAATAAATTCAACGGGAGATAACTAACTACGATCCCTCATTAGACACATATTTATTACCAATATTAGAGATTTAGACAGTTAATTTGTGACTGTGACTGTGGAGCACAGACTGATCAGGATCTGCACCGTTCGCCATTGCATCAATGAAACAGGTTTCGTGCTTCTATTAAGCGACATATACCGTTACCAGGGAATAGCGGTGTACTATTTGATCAGGAGCTAGACTGGTCACAAATCCCATAAGCCCCATTTTTCCGCTGGACAATGAATAATATTCTTTTATTTCGGCTTACCAATGCTGCTTGATTTACAAGTATATTACAGCTGGGATCCTATATAGTAGCAGCGCTCCAGATAAGGAATTAGTAATTGAGTATTGTCACTTCATCATTTCTGAAGCAATTGGGTATTTCAAAAGTTTAATTGTGTAAAATAAAATCACACTACTGTTTACACATCAGCAGACCGCACTTATTGAATAGTTTGCTTCTAAATGAAAAAAACATCTTGGTATTTCATTAGAATTGTCTCCTTGGAGACAATTCTAATGAAATACCAAGATGTGTTTCATGGAAAAATAAGAAAATATGCTATTTGTGTGGTCTGTTTGTTTTTTTCTGTAGCATGATAAAGATACCACAAATTTGTCATTGCTTTTTGATACTCACTACTTCTGATTTCAATTACTTTTGTTGGGCAATTTTAATTTGGTATTTACGCAAATACGCACCTTATCTGGAGCACTGTAAGTAGATACACACTTTTCTGTATGGACATGCCCACTAAATAGGCACAAACTGTTCTTTATAGGAATTAAATAAGTGTATAATTGTGTCACTATTCCACCAGTTCTACAGATTACGAGTGGCCGCTATACAGAAAGAATCATTTAGTAATATTTGTTTTACTGATAGTGACGTGCGGTGGTATCAGATTATTTTCATATGCAAATGAGGCATGGTATTTTTTAATTATTTATACTAATTAAATGCGTCACCTGAAAAAATAATATTTTCGACAGATTATAAAGTATGATAATTGCACATGAAAAATACAGAGTATAAATAGTAATGTTCGTTAACATTTTAAGGAAACACGGTTATCGCCCCTGATATCAGTGTGCAAAGGTACGTCTGATATAAAAGATATAATAATGTCAATCAATACGTGGGGTGATGTCTCTGATATAAAGAACAGTGTGTGCTTACTGAGTGGGCATGTACCTTTAAATAAGGGTATACGTGTGCAATATAATTATTCCACCGGTTGTACACACAGCAAAAACGCATATAGTAATCGTTCGTTTGTTGATAGAGACTCGCGGGGTTATCAGGCTATTTCCATATCCAAATGAGGCAAGGATATGTTTATATTATTTATATCAACTAAATGCGTCGACTGAATAAATATTTCTATTGACATAGCAGACTGTGTGATCATTGAGCATCAACAATTAAATAAACGGAATAAATTATTGTTTCCGTTATCATTGTAAGGACACGCGGTTATCGCCCCTGGTATCAAACTGTCAAATAAGGGTGATTTTATCAGATCAAGGTCCAGCTATTAGAAAGAGCCCATTCAGAAGATATGACCACACTGTACCTTATCACAAGAGCAATATGTACTGAATATTAGTTCGTTGAAGATCGACTGCCCCCCCCCCCCCCACACACACCACTCAACCCGGCCCCCTTCACTCTCTTCGGCGAAATCCTGGATCCACCACTGAAATATTAGCGCCATGCCATTAAATTCCGTTCCCACGAAATAACAATTCGTTCCCTCGAATTAACAATGAATTAACAATTAATTCCCACCAAATGACAATTCTTTCCCACGAATTGACAATTTGTTCCCTCAATAAAAAAATTCGTTCCCTCGAATTAACAATTCGTTCCCACGATGTAACAATTCGTTCCCATTGTTAATTCGTGGGAAAGAATTGGTATTTCGTGGTAACGAATTGTTAATTCGTTGGAACGAATTGTTAAATTGAGGGAACGAATTGTTAATTCTTTGGGAAAGAATTAATAAAAAATAATCCATGTCCCCTGCGGGGCTCCGTAGTGTCCGACCTATGTACACCAGCTATAAATCGATATTTTTTGTACAATTATATTCTAACTATGCTGTTTCAACAATATAACAATGCGTCTCAAATGAGCATGTGCACATCCCTACGGTGTTCCGTTTCGGACATCGTACTATCGTCATCATACAATCGTTATCATAGCATCGTGACATCGTTATAGTAGCATCGTGATATCGTACTATCGTCATCGTAGTATCGTACTATCGTACTATCGTACTATCGTATTACGTATCACCTGATTCCCGAATGTTTCCGAAAGATTTACGACGTGACATTATCCCTGACGTTATTTTTGTCGCGCCTGCTTCAGCAGACGGCCGACAATAGCCGCCGCTTTTTCCGTCGCCGTCGTCCGCGTCGTCGTTCACTGTCGGCGTCGTCCGCGTCAACAATGTCAAACAGTTTGTGCATAGAGGATCGTACATGAGTGATGAATTAATATGATATTTATTAAACGAGTTTACCGATTTATTAAGAAACGAAGCTATGCCGAGTTTCTTATGAAATCAGTCAACGAGTTTAATAAATATCACAGTAAATCAACACAAATGTTGGATTTTGTTTATTGCATAAGTACATCATTGCATAAGCACATACAGTGAAGCTGTACTAGTCACCAAGACTGTTTTCGTTAATGAGCTAATTTGCATATTACACTGTAATATGATTTGTATTACACTGTGTTATTACACTGTGGGTGCCCATTATATGCAATACAAGCTTCTTCATCATGAGCTAATATTACAGGAGGATTGCTTCAATATTTGGACATTTGATGCTTGTGAGCATTTGGAACAAACTCATGTTGCCATTAACATAACATTGATATGTTTGACTTTCACATGGTTGTGGAAACAATTAGCAATTGTTTAAGCATTTGGAACACATTCATGCTGCCAAGAACAAGACCTTAACCTTTGTCGTGTTTAAAGCTTACACATGTCTGATGGTTTTCTTGTGTGATGCTTACTTTAGCACATGTCCACATGCCTCGGCAGGCGCGACACCGCTTCCGTGGCGGAATTCTTGTTTACAGTAGTTTCTTTAAAATATTCTTACCAAACGGACGGATTTTGATGCTATATAGCCCATCTTAAACAACGAATTACGTGTTTTATGGTTGCACTAAACTTTCTTTATTAAACCGTACAAATTTCAAGGTCGGGAATGACAATATATAATTTATTTTAGTATGAGCTCAGACGCGAATGCGCATGTCCATCCGGAAGGCGATATCACATGCTACAATGACGATAGTACGATGCTACGATGACGATAGCACGATGACGATAGTACGATAGTATGATATCACGATGTTACGATAACAATAGTACGATGCTACGATGACGATAGTACAATGATATGATGACGATAGTACGATGCAACGATGAAATTAGTACGATACCACGATGACGATAGTACGATGGCCAAACTATTTGCGTTAGTGTTAATAAAATCGCGGAATGTGATACCAGATCGTGTCCGACCAGAGCAAGAAGCCAATTTGAGGATGGCGCTTACTGTTTTGATCAAATGACAATTACAAATCGATATAGCAGTCCAAGGTTCCATAAAAAGGATAACGTATTAAGCTTCAAATGTCAAAGGTATTTATGGGATAGTGTATGTTCTATGATTAACGATATTACTAAATTTCTGTGTGATTGGAAGTATAGTTTTCGAAATATCAGCCATTTGTGTAATACTAATAGCGCCAATTTCACAAAGTTCGGACAAAACATGTTGTACCTGACGTTGTGACGTTGCAAGTGTAGCGACGTCATCGTGGTGATACCTCATTCAACTTGTTCCAACACAGGGGCTTCGGAACCGGGGTCCATTTCACTAAACTTCCTACGACTAAAATGTTCGTAAGCGCAAATGTAAGATCGTCTGTAAATTTCAATTTATGGATTTACATTTATTGAGCATAGGCTGCTCAATAAATTTAAAACCAATAATTATTTACAAGAAAACATTGTTAATGTGAAATTTGTATGCAGCCTATGCTCAATAAATTTAAAACCAATAATTATTTACAAGAAAACATTGTTAATGTGAAATTTACAGACCATCATAATTTTGCACTTACGAACATTTTAGTCGTACGATGTTTAGTGAAACGGCCCCCAATAATCAATAATTTTAAAATATTTGTAATTCATGTATAAACGGAATGTAATTTTTTTTCTGCAATTTTCTCATTTCTTATCAAAAGTGTATGTTGTTACCGAAGAAAGCTAAAACACGCCGAATGCCTGTGTCTCACACATGACGTCACATTAACGCAGTCTATATGACGTCACGTCACATCAGCACGGTGTCTATGGCGTGAAGAACGCCGTTGCCAGCTGGGAAATCGGCGCCAACCACCGTCGCGTTGTTCACCTTCAAGTGACCTACAAACGGAACAACAAAAACATACTGTCTGTTTCACGAAATCTGCCCAAATTTTATTATGCCTATATAAACAATACACAAACAATATTGTTTCGACTTTGCAAAATGTTCTTTCTATTTCATGAAATTCGGTCCAATATTGATATTATTGCCCTCTCTTGTGATTTAACATTGGTTTTTTTTTCTAATTTTGGAATAGTGGACCCATTTTCAAAATTTAACTTTGGTTTTCTTAGATGACTCCCAAGCTATTGTTTTTGCATTGTTTATTATAGGAATGAATGGCCTTTTTGTGAAATTTATTGGGGTATAAACTTAAACTATAAAAGTCGCGCGGGAATACTGGACGAAGTCCGGAAGGCCTCGTCCAGTATTCCCGCGACTTTTCCAAGTTTATATCCCCGATAAATTCCACAAAAGGGCCATTCATTCCTTATAATTCCAGCATTTGAAATAAATTCATCAAGAAAATGTGTTTATTTTCCGTTTTCTTAATAATTATTTTAACTGCGCCTCACGGTTACGGAAAGTAGTTCGGCATGGGAGTTTACTGGGATATAAATTTTGGACAGAGACTTGCTACTGACCAATCAAATATTAGGGATTTGTGTAAATATTTTTGTGCTGGACTTATTATAGGAATGAATGGCCTTTTTGTGGAATTTATCGGGGTATAAACTTGGAAAAGTCGCGGGAATACTAGACGAAGGCCGGAATTATATAGACGTAACATTTGAGAAAAAAACAGTGGTATATAGTATAGTATTTCAACTGTTAACTAGTCGTGTAGTTGCGGGCAGCAACATAATACATATACAAACCTTTCCATGGAAATTAGTTCAGGCACTGGAGTAGACTGCTGTGAATGTCACTTTTTGATGTGTTATGATTATTAAATTGCGCATATGCCCAAATATCGCCTTATATAAATGATTACACTTGATAATTTGTCTATTTAACATGTGGAAATTATTTTTTTCGCTATAAAATCTATATTGGACCAAATTTCATGAAATAAAAAGTAGGCTCATTCTTAAATTGTTCTTTAATTTAATATTATCAAAAAAGATGTCGTTTTTTAATTGTTTATATAGCCGTAAAATCTGGGCAGCTTTCGTGAAACAGACAGTAGACACACAATGTGGCCAAATATTATAAAACTCATTGAAGTGGTTTATAAGCCAAAAGGAATGAACGGTGTTAAAATAGAGAATAGTAGGTTAGTGCCGTGAATGGGAAAACTATCTTACAATTCTTAGGAAACGGGATGGGCCAGGCTCTGATGTTTCCGTGCCGCGCCAGATATGTTTTCCCATTCACGGCACTAACCTACTATTCTATTTATCCCGTCAACACCAACAAATAGCTTTAAAACGCAAAAAAATAACCCCAACCGCATCCTCAAAATCGGAGAATCGACTAGTATGACAACCTCATATATTCATACGCAGTGATTATGTCGTATTGACAGGATATCACAAATGTTTCACGGCACGGTGTTTCACGGCACATACGCACTGTGTTGACGAGATAAAACACACGCTTATCCCGTCAACACAGTGCGTATGTGCCGTGAAACACGGTGCCGTGAAACATTTTTGATATCCTGACAATACGACCTAATCACTGCGTTTGAATATGTGCGGTGGCTGGGGTTATATTTTTGCATTTTACAGCCATTTGTAGGTGTTGACGGGATAAATAGAATAGTAGGTTAGTGCCGTGAATGGGAAAAAATAGCTGGCGCGGCACAGAAACGGGATGTGCTCGGCAGAGCCTCGCCCATCCCGTTTCCTGAGCCTTGCCAGATATTTTGTCCTATTCACGGCACTAACCTACTATTCTCTATCTATTTTCCTTATTTCTGAACCAAAGTATATGTTGTGACCACTCATTTGAACCATCGCGGCGAGACGGTTCAAATGAGTTGTCACAACATATACTTCTGATGAGAAATAAAGAAATTATTGAGCCTTGCCAGATATTTTTTCCCATTCACGGCACTAACCTACTATTCTCTATCGCATATACGTACGTATGAACATTGACTATCGCTATAAACCCCTCTTGCGTATCGGCAAGGGGATACAAAACAAACGAACTAAATTTCTTAAATTTATGGACTTTTGGAACCTTCTTTGTTAATTAATATAAACTGGCTTGGAAATGCCTGGTGTATAGTCCGCAGACGATAACTTGCTACTTGTTTACAAACAAACCGGTCATAAACAAAACACATACTAGGTGGGACAGGTAAATATACCCGTGACAGTATTCCTTTTCAATATTTATTTTCAGATTTGTCATCAAGTCTTATGTAGTCGAGAGGTTAGAGTGACGGATATCAATATCGTAGGTAGCGAGTTCGAACTTAGTTTTTCATACATATATACACATATATTTTTTTTTTTTTATATTTTATTATATATTTATTTTTATGTGTGTTAAATTAACTAAGCATGAGATAGATTACATGTACAACGTTAGTAATACTTCGAAGAAAACTAATAACTAAATGTGTGTACATGAATAATCTGGAGTATGTTCTAGCCGACCATGTCACATTGAGGTCATACAACAATAGTTATCACCCTCGCCGTTTCACTTATTCCCTTCTCCAGCAAGCAGTTATAAAAATAACATAATTATATCAACAAAAGTAATCGTTTTGTGAGGTTCGAACTCACGACCAGATAAAATGAACAAAAGTTCTGCAAACTTATAGATATTCTCCCGCTTCGATACCACTGAGCCACACTACATGTCTGTTTTACTCACCAAGATACACTATTTTATTGACATGCATGCACGTGCACTTTATCATGTGGTTAGTATACACGGAAACGAGGCTATGATATGATAATACACCTGGTCTACCTATATTTGGACTCATCGATTGACCTCCAGCAACTTATTATCGTCTGTCATTTATACATATACGACATATTTGTTATATACATTGTATAAGAAAACATGAAAAACACATACATGTATGTGGTGAAAACATAAATGATAGAAGTATTGGAAATAAGAATACAATACAAATGTATATCTCCTTTACAACGAAATCTACGCTATTCACCTGTTGGTGTTGCCTGAATGCATTTATACTCATTTTTTTTTCAAAAGTAAAGCATGGAACTTACAAAAGTGTTTACTTTTTAATAGTTTATCTGTCTATGCGGTAAACGGTCCCAGCGTGTGTAAATATAGCACAATACCCATACATGATAGAAATCACTTTCTTTTTTTTTTCTTTTTTTATTAAATGTTTTTTATTCTCTTTGCTACATGTACATGTACAAACACAAGATATAGAAATCTCTTTTTAGAGTGTCTACATATCCACTATTTTCATAGCATAGCTGTCATGAGCATAGCAAAGCTATCCCAATGGAGGCAGATCAGTAGCCGATTTCACCAACATTGCAAAGTATACTTATCTAGCAAAGTATACTTTGATGGAGTAATCATTTATTTTTCCCAAAATGCATTATTTCAATATATTTGATGATTAAAAGTAAGCAAATTATTATACTGAATTTATTACATTATCACAGCCAAAATGGCTGTGATAATGTAATAAATTCAGTATAATACAAATTAATAAATATATCATAAAATTGAAAATTTCTCCCTCAAAGTATACTTTGCTAGAAATAGGTGAAATAGGCCACAGGAAGATGGAAGTGTGGTCATAGATGTACACTCGGTTCTTGCTAAGTGGAAACATGAGTTTAGCTCATTGTATATATTCCCATATTATTAATATACTAATTAAATGCGTCACTTAAAACATATTTTCGACAGATTATAAAGGATGATCATTGCACATCAGAAAATAAATACAGAGAATAAATCGTAGTGTCCGTCAACATTTTAAGTAAACACGGTTATCGCCCCTGATATCAGTGTGGGAATGTTCATCTGATATAAAAAGTATAGTAATGCCAATAACTACTTGTGGTAATGGTGAATGGATGTTTTGTTTGCCAGAAAATTTCATATCTACAGAATATACAAAACTATCTGTCTCATATCTATCTCCCTATATTATAACCTGGCATTCTGTGCCTACTGAGTGGACATGTACCAGAAAATGTTAGGTGCCTTTAAATCAGTATATGCTGGTGTATAGTCATGTGTCCGACTTAACGGTCTACGAACCGAGTGGTTTGATGTACACCGTGGATTACGCCAGGGCTGTTATCTGGCACCTCTATTATTTAACCTATTCATCAATGATTTTGCTCTAACTATTAAGGCCTTGTGTAGAGGTATCCAGTTAGATGACGAGGTATTATCCAAGCAGCGGATCTACAATGTATGCTTCATGAATGGTGTGATTTAAACATCATGGTCGTGAATAATTTAAAGAGTAATATTGTGCATTTTTTGGCCACCATCTGTGCATCGAACTGTTTTTCCATTTATGTGTGGACCCGAATAAATGTGCATTGTTGATAGATATAAATATCTTGGTATTGTTCTGAGTGAAATATTATAGTATACTATCACAGCAAACATGATTGCGCGCAGTGCTGGTAGAGCACTACACTGTAGGTTTGATTTGCTCATAGCAAACACCAAGCTCATGCTGTTTGTAAGATATTATTTGACTCAATGGTTCTTAGCCTATTTCACCAACATTGCAAAGTATACTTATCTAGCAAAGAATACTTTAAGGGAGTAATCATTTATTTTTCCCAAAATTCATTATTTCATATAGAACTAACCACTGCATATATTTGATGATTAAAAGTATGCAGAATTATTATACTGAATTTATTACATTATCACAGCCAAAATGGCTGTGATAATGTAATAAATTCAGTATCATAAAACTGAATAAATTTATCCTTAAATTGAAAATTTCTCCCTCAAAATATACTTTGCTGGATAAGTATACTTTGCAATGTTGGTGAAATATGCTACAGGTCAGTTTTTCCTATGATGTACACTGACTGTATATTTTTTATGTCAATATTCTGTTCTGATTTTGGCATTTTCCATCTATCCATACACATGAAATATGGGATTTGACCCTGTTAACAGACCTAAAATGACTTTAGCTGATGATGAGCCATTACACATCATATATAAATAAATAATACTTGTTGGTAATCTTATGAAGCTAAACTAGTTTCAGTACTTTCAGTACTTTGATTTGCTTTTGCTTAATTTCAAAGGCAGCCATCTTGGATTTGACCTAGTTTCAGGTATTTCCTCAAAATTGATTTTGGTAAACAATTGTTTTCTTTACTAACTAATATCAAAGACTTAAAAACAGTTGAGAAATAAAATGTTGAAATTTTGTCCAACCTCGGTGTCTTTTGAGGCTTCGTTTATCGCACTAAAATGGACTTAGGCTACTCTGTATGCTTATGGGTTTTGCGACCAGTTTAGATCCAGATCAGCCTGTGCTATTTGATCAGCAGCTACACTGATCACAACTCCCACAAATTCAATTTCTCCAATTCAATTTCTCCAGTCACAGCCACATATGTCTCTGGGTGAGGGGTGGGGGCGTTTCACTAAACGTCGTACGACTAAAATGTACGTAAGTGCAGATATAGAATAGTCCGTAAATTTCAATTGATGGATTTACAATTATTGAGCATAGGCTGCAAATGTAAATCCAATAATTGTTTACAAGAAAACACTGCTAATGTGCAATTTAGAGACTATCATAATTTTGCAAGGTACAAACATTTTAGTTGTACGAAGTTTACTGAAATGGCCCCCTGATCTACATAGCCGTTGTAACCGTGCTCATGGTTAAGTGGGATGGGGGAGAGTGTAGTTACCTGGCGTGGTCGTTATCGTGACGTTCCGGCCCGCCATTGTCATGAGGACCGCCTTGTTCGGAAGGCCCGCGCTGTAGTACACACCCTTCACCACGTGACCACGTACAACGTCTGCGGATACATAATACAAGTCAAGTGGTTGTATACGTACCTACGAAGATGTACGATGTAAACACTAATAATGACAATTAACACGTCCAGTATCGATAACTGAATGTTTATTCTGAAAAATGTCATATCTATAGAACGGACCAAATAACATATGTCTCCTTAAATTACTACAACCTGTGATGTGGGACCCAGGGGCCGGTTTCACTAAACTGCGTACGACTAAAATGTTCGTAAGTGCAAATTTAGGATCGTCTAGAAATTTAAATTGATGGATTTACATTTATTGAGCATAGGCTGTATATGCAGCCTATGCTCAATAAATGTAAATCCAACAGTTTACAAGAAAACATTGCTAATGTGAAATTTATAGACTATCATAATTTTGCACTTTCGAACATTTTAGTCGTACGAAGTTTAGTGAAACGGGCTCCAGGATAATCACACAACAGTAACCATACTTTCTGGCGTATGCGCAGCTAATGTAATCATATTGTATGTCAGGCAAAAACTTTACTGTCCATTTGATATAATATTGTAATAAGTACCTGCCAACTTGTCCAGGTTGTTAAGTAGATCGACAAGCAATCCGGGCGGAAGTTTCCTGAATGCCGAGTCAGTCGGGGCAAACATGGTTAAATTCGCACCTGCAATAACAGCGAAATGAGCCAGCGGCTAAGAAATGAGATCTTACCACGTGTATGAACAGTGATGCCATGATCACGTGGTTACAACAACAACAACAACAATGCCTGAACGTGTTGAAAGCGCGCTCACTCCAGAGTAAGTATTGTTTGATATTTTCCTTAATAAGCAACTGATTTTGATGAAATATGGCACAGCAAACGCGTCTTCATGAGCTGCATTTGCTGGTCCAGGGAGTTCGGCACATACTTATGTCGTGTTTGCGAGTAGACAGGACATCGATTGTTCGCAAAAAAACGACAGACGTTTGGGCAAAAGTACCGAGACCACGAACTGCAGCTTAAAAAGGCACGTTTGATGCGCCATATTTCATCAAAATCCGTTACACATTAAGGAAGAAATAAAAGAATACGTACTTTGATTCGGAGGTCTTCTGGTACTTGGTGTTGTTGTTTTAACCACGTGATCATACACCTTGATGATCATCAATTGTGTCTTTTGATATCAAGTTAACCAGGCAAGACTGGAAAACATGTCAGAAATCCGACACTCATATATAGAATATTTGTATATATTTACATGATTAAATAGTATATTGAAAATGAAAACTATGACAAACATGACTACATTTGTTTTGTTTCAGAAATTCTACATGTCTAAAACAGTATATCCAGATATCACCAATACAAATATGGCTCGTATTTTGTTTTGTTGTTTGTTTGTTTTTGTTTTTCTTATGTTTTGCTTTGTTGGTATCGCAAAACCTGGGCCCCTGTGGTATATTACAGTATAGTATCCAATCCCACTACCAAGCCGACTGCCTGTGGTATATGACAGCATTGTTGTATACGATCCCACCACCAATTGGCAGCCTGTGGTCTAAAACAGTATATTATACAATCCCACCACCAAGCTTAGCGAGAATGGTCTAAGACAGTATGTTATACAATCCCACCACCAAGCTTAGCGAGAGTGGTCTAAGACAGTATATTATACAATCCCACCACCAAGCCGAGCCCGTGTGGACTATGACAGTATATTATACGATCCCACCACCAAGTTGGCCGCCTGTTGTCTAATACAGTATATTACACGATCCAAGCCGGGCGCCTGCGGTATGTGACAGTATAGTACATGATCCCACCAAGCCAAACCTGCGGTATGTGACAGTATATTGCACGACCCCACCAAGCCGAGAGCCTGTGGTATATGACAGTATAGTACACGATCCAACTACCAAGCCGAGCGCATGCGGTATGTGACAGTATAGTACACGATCCAACTACCAAGCCGAGCGCCTGTGGTATGTGACAGTATATTGCAAGACCCCATCAAGCCGAGAGCCTGTGGTATATGACAGTATAGTACACGATCCAACTACCAAGCCGAGCGCCTGTGGTATGTGACAGTATATTGCAAGACCCCATCAAGCCGAGAGTCTGTGGTATATGACAGTATAGTACACGATCCAACTACCAAGCCGAGCGCCTGCGGTATGTGACAGTATAGTACACGTGCGGTATATGACTGTATAGTACACGATCCAACTACCAAGCCGAGCGCCTGCGGTATATGACAGTATAGTACACGATCCAACTACCAAGCCGAGCGCCTGTGGTATGTGACAGTATATTGCACGACCACATCAATCCGAGATCCTGTGGTATATCACTGTATAGTACACGATCCCACCACTAAGCCGAGCGCCTGTAGTATGCGATACCTTCGAGTTGGTTTTCCAGGTTGGCCTTGGCGACTATGAGACGTAGGATGGTGAATGTGTCGTTGGTGGCGATATAGTCGAATATCGTCAGTGTGGGCAACCTGCAGGCAAACACCCACCAGGGGTGGTCAAAAATACCTGCACAAGTCCATATCACTATAACCCGAATGTTCTGTCTGCTGTATGTCTAAAGAGTATTGTACCCCCTGATTTCAAATTGAATGCGTATTTTACAAATGGGTTATTGATTTTCTTCATTATCAAATAGGGAACACATGATAGAAACATAAAACAAATTTAAAAATTCACTTATTTGCGTGCAATATTACTTATTCACTTTATTTTAAGTTGAAAATATACTTAGCTCAGCTGCAAAAAGCTTTGAAGCTCAAATAACTGAAGTACTTTTCAACTTTATTACAGTATTTACAATACTCAATTTGAAAATAAATGCATATTTTCACATTGCTGTGAGTATGTTGTACTCCCACTATTGATAATCAATGCGTGTTCAGCTAAAATAAGTGTGTAAAATACGTCAATACACACCTGGGGCCGTTTCATTAAACTTCGTACGACTAAAATGTTCGTAAGTGCAAAATTATGATTGTCTGTAAATTTCACATTAACAATGTTTTCTTGTAAATAATTATTGGATTTACATTTATTGAGCATAGGCTGCATAAATGTAAATCCATAAATTCAAATTTACAAGCGATCTTAAATTTGCACTTACGAACATTTCACTCGTAAGAAGTTTAGTGGCCCGTTTCACTAAACTTCGTATGACTAAAATGTTCGTAGGTGCAAATTTAGGATCGTCAGTAAATTTCAATTGATGGATTTACATTTATTGAGCATAGGCTGCATATGCAGCCTATGCTCAATAAATGTAAATCCAATAAGAAAACACTGTTAATGTAAAATTTACAGACTATCATAATTTTGCCCTTATGAACATTTTAGTCGTACGAAGTTTAGTGAAACGGCTCTGTTACAGTAACGCGGACGTAAGTCGCACAGCCTTTAAGCAGAATATTCAGGTTCATATCACTGGTTCTACGCTCCACACCGGCGTAAAATGTTTCACGTCGAAAGAACGCACCGGTTTTCTAACGAGATGTCAGTCAGCTCTACTTAGACATATCGCATAAAGGTTAGAGGATACCAAATGGTGCGAAATCGCCCAAAATAGTCCGGTATAAAAAAAATAGTGTGGGTATTTTGAGGTCACAGACACCGTTTTCTTGCAAAGCGTGATCCATTACTACCCAGTTTCACTTGAGGAACATTTTAGGTTGCTTTTAACACCCGTTTTCAGCATATTTGTAGCATTTTAAAGAAAACACTGAACCTGTTGGTCACGTGATGTAAACAGAGCTTCCGGGTCCAAAAGATGTAAAGAATATGGAGGATATGACAAGGTTGGATTTTTCTTTCTTAGGAGTAAGTGAACCTATTGTTTAGTTCATGCTGAACCAGTACAGACTGGCTGCAGGTCATGTACAAGTGGGTCCCACAGCATCCATACGAATAGTGAAAGTAGGAGAGACTGGCCTTATTGGATGGCAATCGGTTAAATTATATAGTAAAACTATTTGAAGGTGGCTAAACTCATTTTCGTGTAATACCAGCGCAAACGTCTTGCGCCGGTTAATAGACGATAATGTGTTTATGAAGTATCTTCTGCATGCAGCTGAATGATAATTCGTCAGGAATCCGGCGCCTATTTCGACGTGAACATTTTACATCGGCGCGGAGTGTAGCACCGGTGGGGATAGCCGCTCACCCGCGGCTCTTGATATTAGGGGTGATAACCGTGTTTCCTAAAACAAAGGTTAAAGGTACATGCCCACATGCACAAACTGTTCTTTATATGAATTAAATAAATGTATACTTGTATTATTGTTCCACCAGTTTTAAAAATTACGTGTGCCCGCTATACAGATATAAGCATTTAGTAATAAATAATTTACTGATAGTGACTCGCGGTGGTATCAGGCTATTTTCATATGCAAATGAGGCAATATATGTTTTAAGTAAATGCGACACCTGAAAAAAAATATTTTCGATAGGTTATAAAGTATGATCATTGCACATCGAAATATAATACAGAGAATAAATAGTAATGTCTGGTAATATTTTAAGGAAACACGGTTATCGCCCCTGACATCATTCTGGAGATTTACGTCTGATATAAAATGTATATTAATGCCAATCAATACGTGGCGTAATGGTGGATGAATGTTTATTTTGCCAGAATATGTCTCAGATGATGTCTCTGATATAAATAACAGTTTGTGCCCACTGAGTGGGCATGTACCTTTAACGGAAATAACTATTTATTATATACCTACCCATGAAATACATAGTTATACAATGTAAATAAAAGTCATATGTTCTCATCGATGAAATAAACATCTTCCGGTGAAAATACGACTACTTTCGCTATCTATATTCATAACGCGCACCTGCAGTGCCGGACTGCAAATAGGCTGCAAATACACATTCATTACCGTATACAGTCTACAAAACTGCTATTTTCCATGGAGCGGTATATAATAAATATAATATTCATACTCGTGGTGTGAAATGTCCATATTTCACGAGTGCCTAACGGCACTCGTGAAATATGGACATTCCATACCACTCGATGAACATATATGTCATATTCGTTGCAAAAATATGAATATCCTCTATTTATTCTCTCTATTTACTTTTTTTTATGTGCAATCGTTGTTTCAATTTTCACCCATATAGGTACATACATATCATATTTCCTATCTTGTTGCGTATGTACCGATAATCGGTGAAAATTGTAACAAACCAACAGTCCTAGTATCGTCATATATTTTCAATTAAACCCCTTCATGCAGGGCCATGATGAAAACACGTTTTTATTTTTACAAGTACATGTATATTACTTTGTTTTCTTCAAAAAATAATTTTCAGCGTTCCTAGTATCGTAATACATCGTCAATTAAACCACTTTAAACAGGGCCATGATGAAAACACGTTTTTATTTTGCATAGTATTTTTATTAAAACAATTCTGATATGCCCCTTTAACGAGTTTTGAACAAAGTTTAAAACGTTTTAGGGTCGCGGAACCCGGAATGATGTAATACAGTGAAACCTCTCTAAACCGGACACCCTGGGAGGTCCCTTGATTTACATTGGAACCTCTCCAAACCGGACACCCTGTGAGGTCCCCAGTACAGTGGAACCTCTATAAACCGGACACCATGTGAGGTCCCCAGGGTGTCCGGTTTAGAGATGTTCCACTGTAATTCAGACATATGACTATGCCAAGGTATGCGACTGTGCTTTGCGAACTTGACATTACCATTATTATCATAAATATACACCAATGAAACACATAAGATTAAGGATACACGTACTGCCTGCGTGTCCGGGTTAGATAGTTTCTCCTGTATGTACTCACTTGTAGAAACAGCCGTGCAGCGGGAAAACGTTCCCATCTTTATGTAGATCTCTGGACGGGTTGTCGAATTTGTACCCGTTAACGGTCGTCGTCGCACCCTGCATCGAATGGCATAGAGGATATTCCCTCGTACATGTTCAAGGTGCATGATCATGTGGTTACAACAACAACAATGTCGCCCACTCCAAAGTAAGTATTATTTGATATGTTCCTTAATATGCAACGGATTTTGATTAAATATGGCGCAGCAAACGCGTCTTCATGAGCTGCATTTTGTGGTCTAGGGAGTTTGGCACAGACTTATGTCCTTTTTGCGAAGAATCGATTTCCGTGTCGGAGACACGGAAATTGATTCTTCGCAAAAACGACATAAGTTTTGGCGAAAATACAGAGACCCCCAAATGCAGCTTAACAAGACGCGTTTGATGCGCCATAGTTCATCAAAATTCGTTACGTAATAAGGACACTATAAAAGAACTTGAATACGTACTTTGAATCGGTACTTGTTGTTGTTGTTAGTACCACGTGATCATACACCTTGATGTTGAATAGCGGGAAATAATACACGAGTGTGCGTCGGCTTACGCGTAAGCAAAGAGGGAGCATAGCGAACGAGTTGCTTGCACGGAAGCCGACGGACACGAGTGTATTATTTCCGCTATTCAAACATTTACGATGAAATATCCTATTTATTACACTTCGCGGCGGATATATATGCATTTTTTTGAGATTGTAAGCAAAATAATTGTGCTGTGCGTATGAATAGCTACACACTAACGTGTTTCCCGCGCTTTGGCGTCACGTTGTGTGACGTCAAACGTGACGTCATGTAATCTTTTTGAAATCCAAATTACGCAGCTGTTTCTATGAACTAATTATAATTTAGTGCATGTTTGGAATATATGTTAAATCACATTAAAGGTACATGCCCACCCAGCAGGCACAAACTGTTCTTTATAGGAATTAAATAAGTGTATAAGTGTGTCACTATTCCACCACTAAAGATTGCGAGTACCCGCTATACAGATATAATAATTTAGTAATATTTATTTTACTGATAGTGACGCGCTTCGGAATTAGGCTATTTTCATATGCAAATGAGGCATGGTATTTTTTAATTATTTATACTAATTAAATGCGTCACCTGAAAGTATAATATCTTCGACAGATTATAAAGTATGGTAATTGCACATCCAAAATAAATGCAGAATATAAATAGTAATGTCCATTAACATTTTAATGAAACACGGTTATCGCCCCTGATATCAGTGTGGAAATTTACGTCTGATATCAAATGTATAATAATGCCAATCAATACGTAGGGTAATGGTGAACGAATGTCTATTTTGCCAGAAAATGTCTCGGGTGATTTCTCTGATATAAAGTACATATTGTGTCTACTGAGTGGGCATGTACCTTAAATAGAAATATTACAGCGCCAAAGGTTTTTGGAAATAGTTAACAGCTGTTACGAAATTAGCAAAGGCTGCAACAGTAAGTGATAAACAAACATTGATTTTGTTCGCAAAGAAACAAGCTATATGGCAGATTTATTTACCTGCACCAAAGTATTATTCCGAGACCTAAGTTTGACATAAATTCACCAAATGAGGCACACCAGGCTGACCTGTTGTTTTTACCTCATGACAAGGTGAAACGGAAAACGTATAAATATGCGTTAACCGTAGTTGATATCCACAGTCGTTATAAAGAGTCTGAACCTTTAACATCAAGGGATAGTGAAGTAGCTTCTGCTTTTGAGAAAATCTATAAACGTGGTCCATTGAAATGGCCACATCTCCTGCAGGTTGATCCTGGACGTGAGTTTATGGGATCTGTTTCCAAACTATTAACGAAACATAATGTAAATATTGCACGTGGAAGAAAAGATGTTCAACGTGACCAGAGTCTTGTAGAAAGATTCAATAGAACTTTAGCCTAACGATTGTTTGGATATCAGTATGCAGAAGAAATGAAACTTCCCGAGAAGCGTTCCACATAATGGGTACAAAGATTACCAGAAGTATATGCTTTGAATAATGAAGTTACAGTGCAACCTCTTTACAACAGCCACCCATGGGAAGACGCAAAACTGGCTGTTGTAGAGAGGTGGCTGTTGTAGGGAGGTTAATGCTGAATTAAATGTTGTCGTCCTCTGTTTATTTATTTCCTTCGATAATTATCATCAAATACATGCTTTAGCAACATTTTAGAATCATTTACAATGGAAATGATTCTAAAATGATGTCAAAACATGTTTTTATTTAGAAAGAAGACAGAGCAACAACAGACGACAATTTTCGTGCACAGCAGTCTAAGGGTTAGATACAGAGAAAATCATCCATTTGGGATATAAAATAGCAGCTGTTATAGAGAGGGTGTTGTTGTAGAGAGGTGGCCGTTCGGGGACGTTCGACTATACCAGATTAATAAATAAAAAACCTACAGAAGCAACTAAATTAAAATGTGTACAACACACTCATTCTGTACCAACTTATAGATTAAAGAGAAACAATTACCGTCTGGTTTAAGTATTAGATATGTATATCAACCTTGTGAACTTGGAGGTGGTAGACGGCGTGCGACTGACCCAGTATGTTCAATGAATATATATAAAACAAGCCAATATATTATCAAAGCGGGAAACCCATTGTTTATTATTTACTTTGTAAAAAAAAGAATTACTTATTGTTCCGGAAGATACTCAGTTGCCCCCATAGTATATTCTATAGGTTATGTGTGGATTCCATCTGGTAACACTCTTCGTTTGTCATAATAATAATAATAGGCATAATAACTTATCTTGCTCATATGTAGTAATTTTTCCTTTTATCATGCGGAAACCCATATTTTTAGCTCTATCAACACGTCCTTCCAATGCTTTTTTATACCGTACCCAAGTCAGGCAGATGTGTTTCTGAGATACTCCCTTACTCGATACTTTATTCTGTTCTTTCATGTTCTTCCATGTAATAACATTTTGAACACAATGCTATTCCACGATGTCCCTCAAATTCAAGTTTAAAAAGTCCAGGAGTACGGCTACTCCATTTATCATAAGCGAGCTATTCATTTTTACAAGATTCAAATTCTTGCTGCAATTCTGGGCGGATAACTTTTTCAAGTTCATCAGCAGATAAAGCCATCTATACATATACTATCTGTATCCATTTGCATTAATTCAAAATCTCGTCTGACAATAAAATGATCTATGAAATCATAATAATATTCTAGAATACGTAATTTTGCGAGTTGGTATACAGCAATACCAATTTGAAAATGTCATCTGATCGTAATACATGTATATGGTTTTCTCTTCTGTAGTTCTTACGCATCTCCAATTTCATCCAAGATCTTAAATTTATTCATCCTTTGTGTATTCAGTAGTTGAATGTCGTTCGAGATTCAGGTAAATAGTCCATACCATCAGGGATGAAGTTATTATTCATTATTTGGGTTATAATATAGGCTCTTTTCAAAAGTTCAGTCATAAAGTCCTTAACGAGCTGTTTTGGGTCCCTAATACACACATGTTTAGGATTACTATCGAGCGTATCACCAATATAAACTGAGATTGGAATGTGTCCAGTTTCAATAGTCAGATAGTCTGTAAATTTGATTTTCTAAATATGCTTCAAAATCATAAACTATCGCATGTGGATAGCACTGAGGTTTTACTTTGGGAGTTGGAAGCCAACCGTTTTTCTGGAACTCACATTCCCAGATAACTACTAATGTATACTCAGCATTACGTCGTTTTTCGTCATGTTTAAGTGTTGCATTGTACACATCATCTCGAGTAAACTCATGTTCTTTCGTTTTAATAACTTGTTTACGAATCACATACTGTCTGTCTTTAGGATAGCAATCGGTGCAACCATGCCAGTAACAGCCATGATATTGGTAAACTGTTCTTGTAATTAGTTCAAAGCCATCGACTAGTGTATCCGCAATATTTTGTTCTCCACCGTGTCCGCACTATGCGTGATGAATGTATTTGCCGATTTCCTTTCCTTTTTGGACAATCCATGCGATAGAACTTTCACTAGCAGATGACTTGGGGTAAAATGCCTTTTCAAAAGCAGGTTGTGGGGCATTTACTAGTTTTCCAGGACATTTGATCTCGGTTTCCCCTTTAGTGCAACGATCTGCGTGACGTTGAAGATCGCAGGGTTTTATAAACCGTTGGCTACAATGTATATAGTTTGGTTACATCCTTAATAAAAAAGCGTGTTTGCATATAATCCAATAGTCATCTAATCAGAATAATGGTCCGTTTGCCTTGTGATATGCCATTCAGAAACATTACTAGGCTCATATGCACTCCCCCCCCCCCCCCCCCCCCCCCCCCCCCCCCCCCCCTCCCCCCATAAAAAGCAAGATATATTGCAGCCTTTGCGCTCAGCTGTGGCGTTGTACCATTATGAACAGCCATACAAAGGAATAGACACATATAGTCTTTAAATGAATCAAGTGCAATAATATCCGTTTTGAAACGTAGGCAGTCATGTGAAGGTCCTGTTCCCACCAAGGGCGGCCGATCTAATATTACCTTTAAGTCCATATGGACGTGTTCCGTGTTCCCTCTTGTTACGTTATCCAGTCCTTGGCAGTGTCTAATAACATCTTGTCATTTTCTATGTTTTTCAAGCGATAGGAATATGTATAATAAAAATAAAATGAGGTTTGGATTTCATTTTGAAATTAAGAAAAATGAAGTATATATAGGGTCGAAAGCGCATTTTATATTATTGTTATTTGCCTTTAATAGCCATTATAAGCAATAGCTCTGGTCAACATTTCAACATAATGTGACTAATTCCCACTAATTCCCAATAATTCCAGCACAAAAATATTTACACAATTCCCTAACATTTGATTGGCCCGTAGCAAGTCTCTGTCCAAAATTTATATCCCAGTAAACTCCCACGCCGAACTACTTTCCGTAACCGTGAGGCGCAGTTAAAATAATTCTTAAGAAAATGGAAAATAAACACATTTTCATGATGAATTTATTTCACATGCTGGAATTATAAGGAATGAATGGCATTTTTGTGGAATTTATCGGGGATATAAACTTGGAAAAGTCACGGGAATAGTGGATGAGGCCTTCCGGCCTTCGTCCAGTATTCCCGCGACTTTTCCAAGTTTATATCCCGATAAATTCCACAAAAAGGCCATTCATTCCTATACTAAATGACAAATGATAAGGTTGTTGACGCCAGATTTCCTACTACATTGTATATGGCGAACATTCTGTGCTAACATTTTTGATGAGAGCAGGTGAAAAGACATGCATATTTGTGATTGCTATATATGTTATGATTACCATTTTCTATTCAGAAAAACATTAAATAAATGGCATTACTACACCAATACATATAGTTGTTTTTCTCCCGTCTCAAATTAGATACATGTGCATGTATGTGCATACACATTTTAAGTTTCAACATAGATTAGTATACATGAAAAACTGCCAACTCTCCCATACCTTGCGGGGCTAATTTTTTAGGGACAGTCTTCATTTTAGCTATTTTAGTAGACAGTCACCAGTAGCCGATTTCATCAAAATTGCAAAGTATACTTATCTAGCAAAGTATAAATCTAGCAAAGTATACTTTCAAGGAGTAATCATTTATTTTTCCCGAAATGCATCATGTCATATAGAACTAACGACTGCATATAGTTGATGATTCAAAGATTCAAATGGCTGTGATAATGTAATACAGTCAGTATAATAAAAATTAATAAATTTATCTTTAAATTAAAAAATTCTCCCTCAAAGTATAATTTGCTATATAAGTAATCTTTGCAATTTTGACTGATGATCATTTGTATCAAATAACTTCTGACTGTTGGTTTCACATGTGAATATGTTTTAAGATCACCCACAGCCCCTGGGGTCTCATTTTTTAAGTGACAGTTTTCATTTTAGATATTATGGTAGACAGTCACCAGGCAGGCGTTTCCCTAAACTTCGTACGACTAAAATGTCCGTATGGTCAAACTTATTTAAATGTATGTAAATTGCACATGAACAGTGTTTTCTTATATTAAGCATGCTCAATAAATGTACATCCATCACTTGACATTTCCAGACGATCCTACATTTGCACTTACGAACATTTTAGTCGTACGAAGTTTAGTGAAACGGGCCCTAGAAGAACATGTGTACAATTTTGTTTCGAAATATGACCACCAGTTGCAGAGAACATTCGTAAATAGCTTATTTCTGTTGTCATGACAACAAGAGTTATTGATGCATCAAGTGTATGTGAATTATGTTGGTAGAAGACCATCTAAAGATCATTCCCATAAAGTTTCAGTGAAATTGGCCCAGTGGTATATGAGATGCAGTTTCAAGTAATTGATGGCGGACGACGGATGGACAGTACACTACGGCATGCTCTAATCGTGCCAATATTGGCATTTCATTATTTTAAAAAAGAAATAGACTATTGTGCTAGAAATCAAGCAGCTTGATTATCTGAGCCTGAGCTGTGCAACAGCTCAGACTCAGATAATCAAACTGCTTCTTTGCGAGTTGGTATTGCCAATAGCTGATCAGAAACGTAGATAATCTGGGTAAGATTAACGCAGGCAGTTTTTAATGCCGAACTTACCCCGGTGTATACGTTCACCCTCTCGGCAGCATCCGGGTCATGCGTGGGCAGGAGCATGTTATTGCGATTCAAGTTGTCGATGTGGTATCTCTGACTGGTCAGGTGGTACCTGAGCGTTTCCCGTAGCAACGCCGGGTCGTTCGCCCATTGGTCCGTCACATACTTGGGAATGTCGATAAAGTTCGCGTCCAGAGGGGCAAACAGGGATTTCGACGCTGAAAGTGAAGGTTGGAAAAATAGTACAGCGAAGTGATTTTGAAATGTATTTGTATGCGCGCGCATGGGCACATGTACTCGTCACGGGACTAAGCTGCATAAATTATCGTTTCTCGCGTAGCCTAAAACAGAAAGATGTTTCTCAGCACTGGAAAAACTATATTATTGTGGAAAATAGTGTTCCATTTGAATTGCATGTATTTAGTCATTTGCCTGCCAAGTACCCTTTGCCTGCCTTTACCGATGTTATCCCGTCAACACAGTGCGTATGTGCCGTGAAACACGGTGCCATGAAACATGTTTGATATCCTGTCAATACGACCTAATCACTGCGTATGAATATCTGCGGTTGTCATGTTATTCGATTCTACTATTTTGAGGATGCGACTGGGGTTATTTTTTGCATTTTAAAGCTATTTGTAGTGTTAACTGGATAAATAGAATAGTAGATTAGTGCCGTGAGAGCCTCGCCCATCACGTTTCCGTGCCGTACCAGATATTTGTTCTCATTCACGGCACTAAACTACTATTCTCTATGTATTTTAATCCGACTATGGCCTTAATAATTGTATATTGGTTCTGAAGGTCGCCGGCTGATGAGGGAACATTGGGGCTTTTGCGAGCGACAAAGACACATACTAGCCCGTACACATGCACAGTGTGAGGAGAGTCTATACTCACCTCAATCTGCCAATTGAAAATTGTGTGCCATTCAATTACAGTCATGTCATCCACGATTGAATGGAAATACGTTAGGACTAATGCAGTATCCGTGGATGTGAAGATCTTGTTTTTCCCCTCATCATTAGCCAGTATATTGTTTACAATATACTAATGTACTTATACCTACTGAAATACCCATCCCCTGGTTTGTTTAATCGGTCCCGAACAGTGGAACATTGAGACGTGTTTGGTCAGTGAAACATGTGCATATGCACAGTCGGTCAGAGCATGGCATCCCTTTTCAGCCGGTGGCAGTATATGGCAATATGTATATATGTCGTTACTACTCACACAATATGTATTTAATTATAAGTCATGTAAAGGAACAATACATGGTATGATACAAACATTAAAGAGTGTGTGGATTGGAAAACAAGCTTAAAAAAGCTTATATGAATTCTTCTCCACTATAAGTGTGAGTACAATATACATGACATTACTGTCAGGCAGGTTATAACTAGTTAATTATCAATGGTGACTGAAATAACAATTGATAATTTATATATTATATGAAATAGATGGTAACATGTGTATTGATGGTGGAATGTGCATTTTATAGTATTATTTATAACACTACAAGTTCAGCATTTTATTACCAAACAAGGGAGTACACAGTCACATAAAATGATCATTGTAATCGAAATTATAACTAGTGTATGCGAAATTTGATCCGGTGTGGTGAGGTTGTAGTGGGGACGAGGTAACTAGGGGGTAAATGGATGGTGCACTCATTGCCGACATGGTGGCTCGTACTGGACATTTTCCCACTTGTCTCCTCAATTGTCGAAACGCCTTGTAGCCACGATGAACTTCTGGACCTGCTGAAATACGAAGTTGTTTTCCTCGAATGTCAAATGTTCATTGCCGCGGAGCAGTGTGTCGGCTGTGGGAGGACATGAAAGGTTGTCAATATGTGTGTTTCGCTGAAGTGTATATTTGTTGCAATACAAGAGAAAGTGGCTGACTGTTTTTATAGATCCGCATGTGCAGTGTGGGGTGTCAACAATGTATTGTATGTAAAGGTCGAAGTTGAGAGTGCTACATGAAAAACGAAGGCGTGTATGAATAAGTTGTCCTGTCCTGCTTGCGACGTTAAAAAGAGGTGATGATTTGACAGAATTGGCGTTTAGGTTTGCTTTGAAAGTTTGTTTGTTTGTTTGTTTGTTTGTTTGTTTGTTTGTTTGTTTGTTGTTTGTTTGTTTGTTTGTTTGTTGGGGTTTAACGGCCTATCAACAGTTTGAAAGAAGACAGAGATTGAGAGTCCTTTATATTCCGATTTAGTGCATTTCAGTCACGAATGGTGGATGGTAAGTACGAATGGTTGTACTGTTGTGTGCGACAATGTATGTGAGGTATATCGTTAACTTTTCTAAGATTGTAGCGAGGCTTAAATTTGAGATTAAATTTGCGAGATAAGATTGTGTAAGATTGCTTAACATCTTATAGAAAAGGACTAGTCTGTGTTTCTTACGCCTAGCGGTCAATGTTTCCCACTTGAGTTCTTGATAGAGTCTGGCTATGTTGCAAAGTTGGGTCGCGCCTGACACTATTCTGGCAGCTTCGGTTTGCATAGCCTCCATGTCATCTGGTTCGAGCAATTATCCCAGACAACATCGCCATATTCAAGGAGAGGACGAATAAACGAGAAATACATACGTTCCAGTGAAGACCTTTTAATCTCAAAATGCCTATACGTTGCCATGCTTTGTTGTGAGATATGAGAGTTCTTATTGATAATCTCATTTACTTTAAGTTTGTGTTTGTCTATTACAGCAACGTGTCCAGACAGTATCCGTCAATTATTACCCACATGAGTGTTTTATTGTGTGCTCTATGCATTTATCCCAGTCACTGTAGGTGGGGTTCGAGTACTTTTTCGCTTACTGATCCGTCCGGGGTTTGCATTAGTTATTGTCCACATAACACCGGTTATAGAAATAGTGAGTGGAGACCAATATGCATATGGCATTACAGCAATGTATCTAAATTGTTCATTCTATGACCCAGAGGTAAATACTATATGTCCCATAGTTAAGGCCGGCGTTCCCTTTCTCACACGAATTATCGCCCCATATCCTTGCTCAATACTATTAGTAAAGTTCTTGAAAGAGCGGTTTTTAAATATCTGTACATGTTCAAGACAACAATACATTAACACCCTTACAATCTGGGTTTGTACATGGTGAATCAACTGACCTTCCTTTATAACACGTTTTGTCGCGCATTAGATGACAGTAAAGAAGTCAGGGTTGTATTTTATGATATCAGCAAAGCATTTGATCGTGTCTGACACACCGGTATGCGACTAAATTTGACAGCCACATGTGTTACTAACAACGTACATGGCTGGTTGTCAGGCTATCTTAGTAATCGTAAGCAAATGGTTGTGTTGCCATGCGTCTACATTAGGGCCGGTGTCCAGCAAGGCTCTATCCTCGGACTTTTTTTTTATTTTTCCTACATATATAAATAATATTGTCACGGACATAAACTCCAACATTCGGCTTTTCGCTGATGACACCAGTTTATACCTTATCGTAGACACTCCATAAATGGCATCTAGATCCATTAATTCCGATCTTGAAACTATTACCAACTGGTCCAGTAAATGGCTGGTATATTTGAATCCTAAAAGAAACAGAATCACTACTTATATCATGGAAACGTAATAGAAACAAAATTGCTACCCCGATCCATAACTCTCGCGAAGGTAGCAATTTAACCCCATCTCTTTAATGTAACGCATGGAAGAGTCTTTTGCAATCGGTTATCCGGCGTGTTTGATATGTTAGCAATATAAAACCTGTCAAAGCTGTATCAATAAATTATTAATAAAGAACATGCACATGCAGAAATTGGGTATTTTACCGTGTCAATGTGTTTATCTGACATTTACATGTATATCTTGTAAATCTGAAAGCTTCATTTCGTTATGTTGAATGTTGAACAACACCCAGAGAAAATATGGATTCCATGGGAAAATGATTTCGCTGTTCTATTATTCTTAGCAATTTACTAGTTCTACATCAAAGATTATTTATTTAAAGGTATAAAATATACAGTTTACTAAATGTTGACCTACATGCGACAGGTTTGGGTATGCACTTCGATTGCTCACATTTTTGAATGGGTCAAATTGTAGCCGTATATATTACGAATTATCGTAGCTATGAAACGTAATAGAGTAGCCCATTCTCCCATATTATAAGGTTGGATCATGTCCAGCCATGTGCAAACGTTTGCTGTGGCCCTCGGGAACTGTTTGAACCCAAGGCCGCAGGCCGCGGGTTCAAACAGTTCCCGCGGGCCACATCAAACGTTTGCACACGGCTGGACATGATCAAACGTTATTGTTACATTTCCAACAAAAAACTGATGTAATTTGAGCATTATATTCAGTATTTCAGTACTTTTATAAATCGTCCCATTCACGTAGATAATTTTTGGTATTCATATTCCGGGGCCGCGTCATGAACGTCATGAACGTTATGAAGTAGTGACGTCATGAAGGCACTTCCGCGTAGTGACGTCATTACGCGCGGCCCCGGAATGAGCATTGCCTAAAGCCATATGCAAACAGCACGCGCTATATGTTTGCACATATGTGCAAGCAACGGAAACCATGTAACAATGATGAATAACGTTAATGTCTCAGACGTTGGAAGCCACAAACACCTTGGTATGTATTTTAACAATGAAGGAACGTGGCATCAACATATAGATTACATAACAGGAAAGGCTTGGCGCAGAATATACATTATGACAACACTAACATACATACCTGATAGAAAATGTCTTGAAATAATTAATTTATCTTTCATTTATCAGAGCACTGCTAGAATATGCGGATAACATATGGGATAATTGTACACACTATGAGAAAGACGCGGTTGAAAAAAATCAAATAGAAGCTGCACGTATAGCTAGGTGCCACTCTGCTAGTTTCAATTGATGCAGTATCAAGGTGCATGATCACGTGGTTACAACAACAACAACGTCGCCCACTCCAAAGTAAGTATTATTTGATATTTTCCTTAATATTCAACGGATTGTTATGACATATGGCGCAGCAAACGCGTATTCAAGAGCTGCATTTGGTGGTCCATGGAGTTTGGCAAAGACTTATGTCGTTTTTGCGAAGAATCAATTTACGTGTCGGTAGACACGGAAATCGATTCTTCGCAAAAACGACAGAAGTTTGGGCGAAAATACAGAGACCACCAAATGCAGCTTAACAAGACGCGTTTGATGCGCCATATTTCATCAAAATCCGTTACGTAATAAGGACACTATCAAAATCCGTTGCATATTAAGGAAAATATCAAATAATACTTACTTTGGAGTGGGCGGCGTTGTTGTTGTTGTTGTTGTAGCCACGTGATAATGCACCTTGAATATACAACTTGACGGTCCTACTAATGAAGCAATATTTACATCCGTAAGAATATACATTGACACATGTCATCACATAGGGTACCTATGTATTGGAATCGCCTCGGACAATTAGCCACGCCCTAGACTCCCCTCGATGGGCTAGTCCGTAGTGATATATTGGAGTAACTATAACAACAAAATGCATTGTGTTACTCAACGTTTAACTGTCATACGCAACCGCTAATTGAAAATAATATTATGAAAAACTACTTGCACTGAACAATATCAACAACGGATGTTCTACATACAAAAATACATCGGATTATTTTGTTGCGCGTGATTTGCCCCCATTTGCGTCACAAATCGTGCGGTTATCGCTAAATTTAATAACAGGCTATAGTTTTCAGCAGAGTTAACTCCCTTCCGAATACTCTCCACCGGAAACGACCTCCGTCGAGAGGTCACATCTACATGTTGACCCAGATTTATTTAATGATCGCGATTGTGTCTCAACAAAACGCGCACGTGTGGGTCTAACTGATGTTAATCCTCATTATATCGATGGATTTACAGCGGATTTTAGTGACATTCCCGAATTCGGCCTGATTGACATTTGTCTATGGTGGCCAATACACGCCAACATGAGTGTCAATTCTACGTTCAGGGAAGGGGGTCAATAAGTCAGTAAGTGATAAATTACAGTCAGGGAACAAATTAATGACAGTATAACACACCAAGCGTAGATTAATACCCATATTAATGCAAGTACTGAAAATACGACAAAAAAAAATTCTAACAAGTTTGGGCTTCCATACATTGACAATTTTGTCAGCGGTTTCCCCAATGACGTCATTTGTATGTTTTAATATACTCCTGATACAACATTGTTTTGTACCGACAAGGCATTTTCAGCCGCGAAACCACTTCCGTGGCGGAATTCTTAGTACCCTATGTTCAGTACTTTGATTTTTAAAAGGTATCTGCTAGTTACACCGTACCGACAACATGACAATGCACGTGGGCGTTGGGTGGCATGGTGTGCGAATGTTTTCTCGAACTCCTGGAGTCGCTTTTCTATTTTCATTTTTTTATTTCCCTATTTACTAAAAGTACACCTATTAGTAAATCTAGTACACAGTTCGTGGATTTGAAAATCAACGAACTAATTCATAAGATTACTTAATTTAATATTATATATTCTTGTTTATTCTTGTTAAAATGGTTAATGCATGTATATTTAACATTCTAATGCATTCTATAAATATCACGCAATCTGATTGGCTGATGGTCATACATTACAGGTATATCATTGTTGATGAACGGTCACAAATTATTGCAATATGTATTCCTACGCCAGTAGTAAATGTGTGCATTAGAAATAGGTTAACCGCATTGTAATTTTGAAATTTGCGGCGTATATCATAAAATGATAAGTCGGAAAACATGTTTAATGGCTCCGCTAGCGCGTCGCCATTAAACAGATTTTCCGACCTATCATTTTTATCCAAGCATATTTGCTTGGATATAGTCCTTATACAGTTTTTCAGACCTCCCATGTTTTATGCAAATGAGTAATTGTCGACCAACGAACGTACTTCATGCTTCATGATTCTAGCTACGCCACGTGAGAGAGTTCCAAAGCGAGCGGTGCATTATGAACGTGTCATTCACATTTTTGGCCAGCTACATTTTTTTTCAGCTACAGTTATATTTGTAAAAACAGTTTGTGATTTTATAAAATATTAACTGTCGTGTTTCATAATAAATATTTTGTTAGGAAGGTTACATTTTTAGCGCAATGATCGACCGCTCCACATGTAATTTATACGTAGTTATACGCCATGAAAAATAGTTCTGATAATGAGCTAACATTATATTGTGTAGTGTAATACATGTGTTGTTAATTTTTCTGTACGACATTTATATTACAAAATGTTTATCTGATTTAATATAATATAAACTGACATGTATTAATTTGAGTATATTTTTTTCACGCGCAATCATACAATTAACCTCGTGTCTCATGAAAAGTAGTTTCCGCCATTTTATGCAGACAAATTATAGAACCGTTTACATAGTCATAGGTCAATGGCTCGATAAAATCCAACATTGGACAGCGAAATGATGATGATTTAAAACAGAAACATTGTTTTTTGACAGTTACATACCGCATGCTTTAAATAATCATCTTGAGCCATCGATATTATTAATCGGTGTCCATTTTACTTAAAACATCAACTAATCTATAATGACGTTACACACCATATGCAGTACGATACACTTCACAAAGGAAACGTTGTCTTAGATTTTTTGAATAATTATAGGTTGCGCCGAACGAACGAGTACGCCGAAATATATTTCCGTACAAATCCAATAACCTATTTATTATATACCCGTTCAACAAAATATGCATCATAATCATTAAATAATCCGATAGTGTGATGAAATGCGACTCTCTATTATTTTTGTTGAACAATCCGAGCGCCTGTGATCCTGTGATGGCTTCAGTTTATGCAAATTGACAAGGTCATTTCGAGCACCTGACGAAAAACCAGGTATTTATTTAACACATGTTTTATTTGCCGAAGATATCAATGAATATTGTTAATACCCCAAAACTTTCATATAATCGTCCGGCAAAAATATGAAGCACCTCCATCAGCATCGGATCGACTGTCAATAATTTCGACACGTTCAACAACTGCTGAATTTAATTTTGTTCTGAAGACAAAATAACAACATAATACACAATATTGAATTATCGCATGTATCGGTACTACGGTAGTATCACGGCAACATTTTCAATTACATTGGCCAACGAAGCAAAAATGAACAAAATTCATCAATAAATGATCATAAAGACAATATTTTGTGTTTGCCTTGAAAATCTGCTTACTATCCCTAAAAAAAACACCATCACCCTCCATATCTCATTTCTACGTGTGTTTTACACCAATTACATGATATTCAGTACAAGATGGGCAATCAAGTCCGGCGAGACGGTCTATTCTTTTTCACTGCTCCGCTATATTAATTATTTATGCATATTTAGATCATTCTTCAAAACTTTTTGTCCACTTTTCAGTAATTTAAACATATCTACTGCATATTTAGGTCATAGCAATTCATATATTTCCCCGTTTTTTGCTGTTATTGGTATTTTCTGAATTTGTCACGTGAGTTCAGTCCCTTGATCACTCAGATTATCCAGAATGCATTGCACCAGGTAAACATCCGCCATGACATTGTACAACAACAACAACAACTTCCCTGAATGAAATACAAATTTTAGACATGGTTAAGCTGTACTACACTTACATTGTCTTAGCAACAGTCCTAATCATACACAAATGCGTCAACTCATACACGGATGACACATACCATGATGTCGCACCACCGGCAGGAAACCCACAGAGCACTTCATTATGTACTCAGTTCATTACCAGCCTCAGATGCACCATGACAAAAGCTAAAGGACCTGTTTGTCGGAATAAGCTAGTTCTATTGTATCTATGCAGCCTACTCCTGGCTGAATCGTACGCCCCTGAACCAAATCCAGGACCTAGAACAGTTAAATTTCCATGCGGTGTTTGCCAGAAGGCATGTAAATTTACCACACCATGCGTATGTTGCGATTCGTGTGAGGTGTGGTACCACCAAGATTGCATGGGTATGCCTGATGTGATCTTCGAGGCCCTCCATAATGTTAGCTGGGAATGCGTTCAATGCGGCCTACCCAACTTCTCAACCTGCATATTTGATACTACAATTCTTGAATCGACAGACATATTTATGCAAGCCTGAGCGACTCCACTGACACAGAGAGTGAAATTAGCTTCTCACGCCCAACAGCCACATCATCACCAAATAGACAGCACAGCTCGCCTGCTAATCCGACTAACACCAGGAAAAGGGACGACCTGCCAATGCGAATACTGGTTATGAACTGCCAATCCATCAGAGGTAGTGGAAAAGTTGCTGTACTTAACAACATCATATTATCCACGCAGGCTGACATAATAATCGGCACCGAATCATGGCTAAGCAGTGAAATCCGCTCTCCAGAAGTCTTCCCAGAAAACTTCAAAGCCTACAGAAGAGACCGACCAGGCGACTCAAAGGGCGGAGGCGCCTTCATCCTAGTTTCGGACAAATACGACAGCGATGAACCAGAAGAGCTCAAAGCGGATGGTAACTGCGAATTGGTATGGGCGAAGGTCAAAATAAAAGGGGTTAATGACCTATATATCGGTTCCTGCTATAGACCTCCTTCAAACACAGATCCCGCCTACATAGAACAGTTACAGTCCCTACTATCTAGAATCCCGATAGGAGCACACCTATGGCTTGGAGGCGACTTCAACCTCGCATAAACTGGACGGAGGAATGTGTACCACCAAATGCTTCAAATAGCCAACAATGTCAGCAATTGCTATCAACCATTAAAGATGCCTTCCTTGGAAAGACAGTGAATGAGCCAACCAGAATTACAGACTACACAGCCAACATATTGGACCTATTCTTCACCAACAACAAGACCTTGATCAACAAGTGCGAGGCATATCAGACCACGAAACAGTATACGTTGAGTCGAGCATGCGACCAATGAGGGCGAAGAAACCACCAAGAACTGTCCATCTGTACAAGAAGGCCAACTACGAGAAAATCAAGGAGGAACTAACAGCCTTTGAACCTATTTTAAAAGAAGCAACAGACAACAGTAATTCCGACGCAACTTGGTCTATATTCGAGTCAAAACTCAAGAGCCTAATGGACAAGTACATCCCCTCCAAAACTATCACTAGCAACAAGGTAAAGAAACCCTGGATAGACCGTACAGTAAAGCGAGAACAGAGGCGACGTAACAAACTATACGCCAAACAGAAGTCTTAGCGCACACACAGAGACAAGAAGCGCTACAAAGAAGCCAAGGCAAATGTGCAGAAGTTGGAAAGGCAGGCATACTGGACACATATCGAAAACCTAATCGAGATAGGCGATCCAGAGAGCGAACAACCCAGTAAACAGAAGATGTTCTGGACATACATCAAGGCACAGCGCAAGGACAACAGCGGGGTCTCCCCATTAAAGGACCATGGAAAACTGTACTCTGATCCAGTCGACAAGGCCAACATACTCAATCAGCAGTACCAGTCAGTGTTTACACGAGAAGACCCCAGCGATATTCCTGAGCCCAAAGGAACTACATACCCACCAATGCCATCAATAGACATCACTAGCAATGGGGTATGCAGCCTACTAAGGAAGATGAACCCCCAGAAAGCATCTGGCCCAGACCTGATCCCAGCAAGAATCCTTAAAGAATTGGCTAATGAGATTGCACCACTGCTCACCATAGTCTACAGGAAATGCATGGCATCATGAACGGCACCTTCAGTTTGGAAAACCGCAACAGTCACGGCAATCTTCAAGAAAGGCGACAAGTTCAAGGCCAGTAATTACAGACCTGTCTCTCTCACCTGTCTATGTTGTAAGGTCCTGGAGCACATACTAGTCAGCAACATCTCCAAACACCTCAACAAATACAGCATCCTCACCGACTGCCAACACGGGTTCAGAGCAAGACGAAGCTGCGAAACACAGCTACTAACCCTGGTACACGAGCTGGCAACATCCCTTGACAGAGGAAAACAAACCGACATCGCCATCTTGGACTTTAGTAAGGCGTTTGACAAGGTCCCACATGAGCGTCTGATGCGAAAACTAGACCACTATGGTATACGGAACAACACACACCAGTGGATCCGGTCATTCTTATCAGATCGAACACAAAAGGTAGTAGTCGACGGAGCAACATCAGATACTGCACCAGTCGTTAGCGGTGTGCCACAGATAGCGTCCTTGGTCCCATGCTCTTCCTACTATTTATCAACAACCTTCCAGACTGTGTGAAATCCCCGACTAGACTTTTTGCTGATGACTGCGTCATTTACAGAGAAATAAACTCACAAGAGGACTGCAAACTCCTACAAGAAGACCTTCAACACCTTACTGTTTGGGAAAAGACCTGGGGTATGTGCTTCCATCCCGAAAAATGCAGTGTCATGCGCATCACCAGATCCAGATCACCCACTACGTACAACTATACGCTCAAGGGTCACAAGATGATGACAGAAGACACCTCCAAGTACTTGGGAGATGAACTATCGAGCGACGTGACATGGAAGGCACATATTGACAAGACGGTCAAGAAGGGCAACAGCGCACTAGGGTTCCTGAGAAGAAACTTGAGAATCAGTAACGAGAAGACCAAGTCATCCGCATACTTCTCACTAGTGCGACCAGGCCTCGAATACTGTTCGTCAGTATGGAACCCACATACCCAGTCACTGATTTACAAGCTGGAGATGGTACAGCGGAGGGCTGCCCGGTACGCGACAAATCGCTACAGAAATACCAGCAGTGTGAGTACCATGCTGGACCACCTACAATGGGAAACGCTTGAGAACAGAAGAGCCAAAGCACAGTTGACCCTACTATACAAGATAGTCAACAACCTTGTAGAGATCCCAGAGACAGATTACCTGACACCAGCCTCCCGACGTACCAGATTCAGCCATGGCCACAAGTTCCGACAGTACTCAGCCTCCTCAGACTCCTTCAAGTTCAGCTACTTCCCAAGGACAGTGAAACTCTGGAACACATTGCCATCCACACTCGCCGATGCTCCCGACTTGGTATCCTTCAAGCGGGAGCTCGCGACATTCTCCCCGTAAAATGTTAGGGCCCCAAACTACAAGTAATTCGTAGTGATGTGTTAGAGCTGTGCCGGTTGGGATCTTGTATCCCTTGGCAGCTACTGTAGCCGGATTGGTCTATCACTGAAAGACGAAACGTACTTTGGAAACTTTTCTTTCTCTCTCTCTGTTACACATCACACCTTTTATTTATACGTCCGGTATCGACCTATACTTCTAACTGTTATATTTTCCTTTATACTTAATCTTATTCTTACCCGATCGCACCGTCATCTAATAGTCAAATGTGACTGTATTGACGTACCATATAGATAGATAGATAGAATACAGATCACTACAATTAGTTGCGAACAGTAACTTGGCATTTTACCATCCATATCCAGTAGCGATTCCACTCATAGTCATAGGCTGAAGTTTGAATAAAATCTGATTCGCTATTCTGCAAAGGAAGCCTATGTTTGGAATTGTAACTCGGACTACAGACGGTACGGCAGTAGATTGCAAGAGTTACTGTTCGCAACTAGCATACCATAAGGTGATTTTCGTACAACTGAATTTTATTGACATTTATCACATTTACATTTCAGATGTGATTTGGTACAGCTCCAAAGTTTCCGAAACCGTGGAATGTATTGACAATACACGAAAAACCAAGATGGCTGACATCACTACAGACACAACAAAACCGGGAAAAAGGCGTTAAATTTGGATAAAAAGCCATACTTAAACACGTAAGTTTATTTAACACATGTTTTATTTGCCGCGATATCAATGAATATTGTTAATACCCCAAAACTTTCATATAATCGTCTCGCAAAAATATGAAGCACCTCCATCAGCATCGGATCGACTGTCAATAATTTCGACACGTTCAACAACTGCTGAATTTAATTTTGTTCTGAAGACAAAATAACAACATAATACACAATATTGAATTATCGCATGTATCGGTACTACGGTAGTATCACGGCAACAGAACAAAATTCATCAATAAATGATCATAAAGACAATATTTTGTGTTTGCCTTGAAAATCTGCTTACTATCCCTAAAAAAACACCATCACCCTCCATATCTCATTTCTACGTGTGTTTTACACCAATTACATGATATTCAGTACAATACAGATCACTACAATTAGTTGCAAACAGTAACTTGGCATTCTACCATCCGTATCCAGTAGCGATTCCACTCATAGTCATAGGCTGAAGTTTGAATATAATCTGATTCGCTATTCTGCAAAGGAAGCCTATGTTTGGAATTGTAACTCAGACTACAGACGGTACGGCAGTAGATTGCAAGAGTTACTGTTCGCAACTAGCATACCATAAGGTGATTTTCGTACAACTGGATTTTATTGACATTTATCACATTTAAATTTCAGATGTGATTTGGTACAGCTCCAAAGTGAGTGAGTGAATAGGGTTTAACGTACGCTTTTCTGACATAAAGGTACAAGCCTCAGGGAGTCTACACGCAGACGGAGGTACAGCTCCAAAGTTTCCGAAACCGTGGAATGTATTGCCAGACAAGAATGTTGCAGGAAATGGATTTTTGTGCAGAGAAAGTGTTCGCTGACGAGGTGACATTTTCGATCTCCTGTAGCGGCAGAACATTCACATTACTAGGGACAGATACAGTGGCCGTGCTCGGTGGGGCGATTAATTGAGACCCAGTTGTACTGTGCTCGGTGGGGCGATATTCTGACCAGATTGTAATATATTTGATATCTGACGATGTTCTCCGATAGACAGTTCGGCGTCATAGTGTGTGATGGATTGTATATTTTTATGTCCCGTAATTTTCATTATTTTTTTGTGGGGGAACTCGTGCTTTCGATAAAGTGGTGACTGTTGACTTTCTAATACTATGATTTATCAACCGTGACGAGATTCCAGCTTGCTCTGCAGCATTCTTCATCAGACTGCCAAGTGTAGCCTCTCCCATGGGCCGTGGGTAATACCTGAAAATAAATATTTGGGAGAAAATGTGTAAGAAATACTTTTGAGAACTTTGCATATCGACCAGGCTGTAGAATCATTTTAAGATCACTATTGAGACGCACTGAATTACATCTCATTTTTCACCAATTGTAATAATTATCAAAACATTGTCGTATTTATAACTATTTTACTTTTCTAACTTTACTTTTCTAACTAAATATTAATGTCACTTTCTATAAAACTTCATTTGATCTTCAGCCTTGTCCGTAATGATTTTCAGTGTCCTATGATAATGTTTAAATAACATTTAAAACAAAATGGAAAAAAATCATAGTGCATTATTTCACATAATAAATGTCATACCATGGCTCATTTTCTGTGCCTTTCAATCGTTGTTCTGGTACTGCTGTCAGGTAAAATGGACTGTCAGCAGCCAACATCTCGGAAGATTGGCGACTTCTGAAGATCTCAAAAATCTTGACGGGGCGACTCGGTCTCTGAAATGGAAATATTGGTCCATAAAAAATGTTATGTTTCTCATATATTGTCACGCCAGACGGCCGATATTGATTTCAAACAAAAATATAATTGTTTTTCCAACAAATTTCACAGTACATTGTATTCACAGAATTATATCTCAAATTCAACTTCAGATGTATTTATGGATTTAAGTCGATATCAACAAAATACAGTGATAAGAAACAATATTTTTTTCACATGCTGGCCCAGATATATTTGCGAGCGGTAACTCTTGCAATTTGCTCCCATACCGTCCACGAGTAGATTGCAAGTTACCGTTCGCAACAAGCTTTATTCGCTGATGTTTCCATGCCAATTCAGACCTATTTATCTTATTAACAACTATGATATAGTAAACTTTCTGTACTGAATGTATGAAAAGCAAAATACTTTTTATGGACTACAAGTAGTGGTGATCACAATACATCGGACCTCCGCTCGTATGCACCTAACTTGAGATATTTGTATTAATAAAAAATGTATAACTAAACAAATATTTATATTTGAATGCTGATATATTGAGGATCGATTAACATTACGCTCGTGAACATTTGATCGATTCTCCAAGTATCGTCATGACAACCGTGATAGTTTTCAAGTTATTAAATTTTCTATCGACAATATCTCACGACTCAAAAAAGTTTTGCGCTTACAAGGCCAACAAACATACCTGGTGTTGTCTGTTGCAAATATCTTCGGTGTGGTCTCTCGTGTATTCGACAGATTCCCCCGATCCCTGGTCTTGCTTGCTCTCTCATTGAAATCGAGAAACTTTTCCCCATTGGATGTCGTTTTCATCTCTTATATCACCGAATTTCAATTATCTTGCTTCATCTCGTCCACGCAGACCGAACATTTTTCCGAAATAGTAAAATATCGTGAATTGAAGGCTTTTTGGTGTACTTGTACCTAGAGACCCAGATGAATACATTTTCTCTTCTTCTTCAGGTGTAATGTTCATGCACTTTTTAGGTTTATTGCCCTTCCCAAGTTTCTTCAGATCCATTTTCTTGGCCGTTAATGCTCTGATACACTGCCCAAATACTCTGTCTCGATAAATATTGTTTTTGCAGCATTGATAATGTATACTGATTCAACGAATATATTGATTTTAAATGGAGTATATATGATTTTTTGTGTGAAATATTAACTAAAAATGGTTGAGCACGTACTGCGAAGGATTTCAGGACTTTCAGTCCTTTGATCTTATATACGCCGCAAATTTGAAAATTACAATACAGTTAACCCTATATTGTACATATTGGCATCTGTAATACATGTATCAGGAGCCCGTTTCACTAAACTTCTTGCGACTAAAATGTTCGTAAGTGCAAATTTAAGATCGTCTGTAAATTTCAATTGATGGATTTACATTTATTGAGCATAGGCTGCATATGCATGCATTTATAGTTCTTGGTTTCGGCAGCCAGGTACTTAGTCAAATGTTAGGGAGAGGATTTGTATAAGGTTGCTTTCAATCAAATCTCATTTGCATAGTACTGATTATATTAGTATTGATGTCATGCTTGTAACTTATATACAAATACAATATGTTTAAACCAAGGCTCTTTGACAGTTCTCGAAGGAAACAACGCGTTTACCATATTACATTTAAATACGAATAATTCCAGCACAAAAATATTTACACAATTCCCTAACATTTGATTGGCCCGTAGCAAGTCTATGTCGTACCCAGTAAAGTCCCATGCCGAACTACTTTCCGTAACCGTGAGGCGCAGCTAAAATAATATACACATTTTCTTGATAAATTTATTTCAAATGCTGGAATTATAATGAATGAATGGCCTTTTTGTGGAATTTATCGGGGATATAAACTTGGAAAAGTCGCGGGAATACTGGACGAGGCCTTCCGGCCTTCGTCCAGTATTCCCGCGACTTTTCTAAGTTTATACCCCGATAAATTCCATAAAAAGGCCATTCATTCCTATTGTATATCGTAGATATAACGTATACATTTCCTGTGAAAAAAATAAATCATGAGGAAAAAGTTGTCGTTTTGCCTGTCAGCCTATAGTTGTATGCATGTATGTCTATAAAAAATACATTCATTGCACCAGGTTATATTATGATATTGCCATATTTTATATGTTAAGTAACACACATGATATATATTGATATATGATAATACACATGTTCAAAAGTCAGGTAGTCTGATCTTCTCAGATGAGTATTGTTTGCAAATGTGCATGTTATACATTAATGCAAAGCAAGTTGATTCACTCGAGATAATAAAGATAAAATAGCTTTATTATCTCGAGTGAATCAATTTGCATTGTATTAATGTATAACATGCACATTTGTAAACAACACATAAATATATAAATTTTAGGATCAAACAAAACTGAACTTTTATTTATATGGGTTTTTGGACATTCTGTGGGTGGTTGGCTGGGAGCATGAGACGGTAGCGGCGATGCGGTTCATCCTTACCAGGGGGCCGTTTCACTAAACTTCTTACAACTAAAATGTTCGTAAGTGCAAATTTAGGATCGTCTGGAAATATCAATTGGTGGATTTACATGTATTGAGCATAGGCTGCATATGCAGCCTATGCTCAATAAATGTAAATCCAACAATTGTTTACAAGAAAACATTGTTTGTGTGAAATATTAGCTGCACGTTTTCCGCTTTATAGGCAACAGCTATAGGTTATGTGATGCAGTGTAATGAAATGTAATTAGAGTAATGTACTCAGAACTAAGAAAATATATGGTATGGCTTTACATCAATCGTGTTCATTGAATTAATATTGTCGTGATATGCTGATGTCAAAGTTGGAATGTCGTACTTGTTAGAATGTGAATGTTTCATTTACATGTATATGTTCTTTAAAATATTGTTGATTTGGTAAGCATAATGAGTGTAGTATAAACTAAATGGATATTGCAAATAGAAATACCCGATCATATAAAAGAATACGTACTTTGAATCGGTACTTGTTGTTGTTGTTAGTACCACGTGATCATACACCTTGTGATAGCACCTCACATATGAAAATTTGACTATTATGCTACCCATCTTATATACGTACACACCTCGGTGTAAACTTGAGCTAAAACAAGTATCACATCTGTGCTACATTTTCGAGTTTTGTTTCTGCATTTACACAGCACATGGGCAATGAATGGACATGAGGGTGTAATAACACAGTTCGACCCATACCATGTACGAGGAGATAATCCGCGAGTTTAGCGAACCGTGATCTAACTGTGGCAACGAGATTATGATTACACATCTCATAGAGTATGCATACAGGCCCGTACGCAGTGTGGGTGCGACGGGTGCGTACGCACCCCCCTTAACCCGTTTAACACCACAGGCCTGTATAGTGGTATTGGCAAAAAGTGTAGATCCAGATGAGCCGGCTCGTGACGAGCCGTCTCATCAGGATCTGCACTTTTTGCAATTTTCATAACTTTGAGAACAAAAACACCTCATGTTCATAAATGGACTGGTCTGAAAATCATTTTGTGATGATTGGAATGGGTTGCAAAATTAACATATCATATATTTAGGGGTGAAATGGTTAATCTGCCGAGGTCTGTCCGTGAATGTGCAAAAAAACAATGTTTAGCCCTTCTCGCCGTCGATAACGCACCCTCCTAAATTCTTGCGTACGGGCCTGGGCATGTACGTACACACATCGATGTAAACACGAGTTATATATAGTTCTGATTAGATTTCACAGCGCCTTCATATTTGAGATAGACCAAACATGTTCACATACTATACTCAGCGACAAAAGAACCCGTACAGTCTAATAATACTGGGTTATCTGGGCGAAGCATAATAACAACATAAAATGTAAGCAACAACCACATTTAATTCACATCACCTTAGGCCATGCCCTTGTTATTAGCCGATCTATTTATAGATCGGCTATATATTGGTTATCCATTGGTTTGTGAAAAAGTTTGTAACCACCCTTTTCTCCTATATTCGGTAATCTACAAACGCGAACTTTGTTGTATCACTTCCAAATTACATCAACCCGATATTTTTTCATTTTTGGCCATTATCTCTGTTGAAAACTTTAAATATAGCGAAATAACACAATTTGGCTATAAATAAACGTTTTCACTACAAGAGCTAGGCGGTTTGCAAATTGGCTATAAATAAACACTAAAGTTAGGCGGTTTGCCTTCTAGTCCAGGGGCAATTGTAGGTATATATATAAGATTCCGGCACCTCGTGTTAATTTATGGCACCCGGTGTTTTTATAAACTTGAATGTATAAGGTTTCCAAAAAACCCGGGTGCCATTTTTTAAACCAATTTGAAGGTCATTTCAAGGTCATTGAACTTTATGCTTGACGGAAGTCGGAAATTGCCAATATATGAGCCAATAGGTCATGGTCCTTAACTTGGAAATAGGTGTAAGTTGTTAAAAAAAAAATTCTGATGGATATATTAAATAATTTACGTAAACTACACTAATATTCAGTATATAATCATATTTTCAAAATTGCCGCCAAAAATCGGGCATTTATGAGATTTCGGTTGACTTGCTACATATTTGTGTAATGCTAAGCGCCTTCACCTATATTCAAAGGTTAATTCTTTCAACTGGAATAATATTGTTTACATTTGACTACCATAAGTATTGCTATGATCAGATATTAATGATAGCTAAATATAACTGGGAGAATTTGGTTGGGGAGGAAATCAACACTTCTCTTACTTTTCCCTGAGATTCCGTAACTACTAAAATGTGGACATATATTGAACCCTGGTTTGATCGGCTAATAACATCGTGCTCTGCATGACTTTTCATTTTTCTCTGTGAAGCGTCCACCTGCATAGTCAAAACCTACTTACGTATCCGGTAAAACCAAACAAGGCTTTGAAAAAAAAAACGAATGTAAATTTATGTTAAAAACTTACTCAATCCTTTAATCCTCAACTCGCGAAATACGAAGAAAATACTCTTATTAAACTTATTAAGTGTAAATTCATGAACTGATTTAAAACTTAGACAATTCCCAAATCAATGTTCATATTACTTCACCAGTAAATAGTGTATACACAGTGTGTTTGTTATTCTATAGAACCACTATCAAAACATATCCGCACGCGAAAGTGCTATGGCCTTAGCATGTCATTGGACATCAGTATGTGACGTAGATTTTGAGGACATCAAAGGTATACTATTGAATGTAGTAGATCCAAACAATTTTATGCCACCAGTAGCCGATTTCATCAAAATTGCAAAGTATACTTTTCTAGCAAAGTATACTTTGAGGGAGAAATTTTTAATTTAAAGATAAATTTATTAATTTTTACTATACTGAATTTATTACATTATCACAGCCAAAATGGCTGTGATAATGTAATAAATTCAGTATAATAATTCTGCATACTTTCATCAATATGCAGTCGTTAGTACTGTATGAAATAATGCATTGCCGGTAAAATAAATAATTACTCCCTCAAAGTAGACTTTGCTTGAAAATGTATACTTTGCAATGTTGATGCAATAGACTACATATACCGTTGGTTATTATGTTGCATATTACCATCATGTATTTTACTCAGTTATCTCGAGGCTGCGCACAACCGATATTTTGTGCGGACTCAACCAGCTGTAACTATGCACGGACCGGAAACGGTAAAACCATACTTAGCCAACCCACATGTGGTTATTCAATATCAATTGACCTATTTTTTATTGTATCGGCTAAACGTTTTCCTTGAGAAGTAGGTTTGATAGAAAAAGATGTTAAGATGTTTTGGGAAATATAGTTGTGCTCTTGAAAACTGTACTGTTTCTTTTTTCGTCGAGTATACAAATAGATGTAAAAAAATACTTGAAGATGTCGTAAATAATAACTACGAATTAACTAACATTAACAACGAGGGTTTAAACTACGATTGACTCGCACTGGATTGCATAATTATTGAATGTTTAGTTGACATTTTAAATTTATATAAAACGACACTATAGCCTGGTGATCGCTATGCATTGCCTAATATAGGCGCGAGCAGTGTATTAACACAGTGTAATAAAAAATCAAAATACACAAGTGTAATAAATATGCGGATTAGCTAGTTACAGAAAATATCGTTGGTGACCAGTACAGCTTCAATGCATGTTGATATGCTTAAGCAATAATCTCACATTTGCGATGATTTAATGTTATTTATTAAACTCGTTGACTAATTTCATAATAAACGAGGCATAGCCTCGTTTCTTATGAAATCAGTAAACTTGTTTAATAAATATCTTATTAATGCATCACTCATGTCAGATCCGCTACGTTTTTTACCTTTTTTGTTGAATTCACCTTCCAACCCGGCAGCTTTCACCTTCGCCACAAACATTCCGGCTCCACATTTCCCGGCGCAGTCCAGGAGAGAATCGCTTAAAAAAGGCACAAAACTTTTCTTACATTCGCTGCATGAAGATTGAACGGCCGAAACTTCGAATATAATAAGCGCAACTATCGCCAAAGACACCGCCGGTAGCTGCATGTTGAGGAAGTGAATGAAATGGTGAAAATGAATTTTATCTCCCTGAATGATGTCTTGTTCTTATCGGCTAATCCAATCGGGGCCATTCCAAAAATATAATTTAATTTGTCGTTTGTGCAGTTGTTACGGAGGGGACATGAGGGGACGCAAGAGACATGGATTGTTTTTTATTAATTCGTTACCACGAAATAACAATTCGTTCCCTCAATTTAACAATTCGTTCCTTCGAATTAACAATTCGTTCCCACGATATAACAATTCGTTCCTACGAATTAACAATTCGTTCCCGTGGGAATTCGTTCCAGATTGAAGATATCTATGGGAATTTAACATGGGGAAATTGTTGGGTTTTTTCACAATAAAATCAATGTTTAACCAAATTTCACGAAATAAAAAGAAGGCTCATTCTTGAATTTTGATAAAATTTAATATAACTGAAAAAAAATATTTTTTTATATAGTTTATATAGCCTTAGAATTTGGGCAGGTTTCGTGAAATAATTAGAGTTTGCATTACATATTTAGAGCTAGCTCCAAATTATTTGAAGAGCTCTCTAAATCATATGGAGCTCGCTCTAAATATTTAATGCTATCTCTAATTATTTTGAGCTAGCAATAATTATTTGAGTTTATGTAGATTCGGCGTTCCCTACGGTACACATCCGTGACACATTGAATGCCCCTCGCGATTGTTTGCTCTTATACGCTATCTGTACCACACGTGACGAAATGAACACCGGCTTATCGCACACAGATGATATGGTTGAAACTCAGATGACAGTGAACCCTCCCCAAAACACTTGAAACAAAATGATTATTGTTATATCATTGTGCGCTTGAAACGTGAAATGTGGCTGTGAAACATGGGGCTTATGGGTTTTTGCGACTAGTGTAGATCCAGATCAGCATGTGTATACGCAGTTTGATCACAATCTGCAATATTCCTATTCCCTCAATGAAATATTCCTGTTCCCTGCTGAACACACGTGTACGAAGTTGTGCGGGGGAAAACTTACCGAAAGTACCATCGGGTATAGAAACAAAATTGCGTCCCCGCTCCATACCTCACATAGATAACACAGGAGGCGAATTATTGTAGCTTGATCGGGTTCAGATGTGTTCTCTTTCATGCTGAGGATACGCCATGTATGCGGACAATCCTAAATATTGTTCTTCTATGCGCTCAGAAGTATATGTCGCGACCACCATTTGAACCGTCTAAATTTCATACCTACGGAAGCCCATTAGGGCCACTTCACTTTTTTTAAATTTCCATTTATTCAAGATATTTTCTTGAATTTTCAAGTTCTTTTCTTGAATTTTCAAGATCTTTTCTTGAATTTTCAAGAAAATATCTTGAAAATTCAAGAAAAGTACTTGAAAATTCAAGAAAACATTTTGAAAATTCAAGAAAAGATCTCTAAAATTCAAGAAAATATCATGAAAATTCAAGAAAAGATCTCTAAAATTCAAGAAAAGATAAAAAAAAAGTGAAGTGGCCCTAATGGGCTTCCGTACATACCCGTTAACGTGACTGTGTTTCATATGATGTCTCAGATATACAATATGTGGGTGTTAATTTCATGCCTAAAGAAAATGACATATGAGACACGCCATGTGATGTTGTACCTGTGGAATTAAATTTAATGTCAACTTTTGACTTTATTTATGAAAAATATTGTAATTTTGTAAACGTACTTAATGAAATTACGCAGATGTCCGAAGGTACAAAATCACATGGCGTGTCTCAATTATATCAATCAATCGCAACGTATTATGCGTTATCAAGGTGTATGATCACGTGGTTACAACAACAACAACAAGTACGGAAACTTCCAGAAGCCCTCCGATTCAAAGTACGTATTCTTTTATTTTGTCCTTATTATGTAACGAATTTTTATGAATATGGTGCATCAAACGCGTCTTGTTAACATGCATTTGGTGGTCTTGGTACTTTGACCCAAACTTCTGTCGTTTTTGCGGAAATCGATACATAAGTATGTGCTGAACTCCCGGGACCACCAAATGCAGCTCATGAAGATGCGTTTGCTGCGCCACATTTCATCAAAATCCGTTGCCCATTAAGGAAAATATCAAATAATACTTACTTTGAAATGGGCGCGCTTTCAACATTTTCAGCCATTGTTGCTGTTGTTCTCACCACGTGATCATGCACCTTGGTTATAGTCAAGTAACTGTGATAAACAAGGGAGATAATTGGGTCTGCATAATTTGGCATTTTCGCTATACGTGCATCCAGTAAAGAAAATAGCATACTATACAGTACCATTATATTGTTCAGTATTATAAATTCTTTTTTACCGATCCCCGATTTTTGTCAATGCGATTTAAAGGTAAAATTGAGTTCAGAAATACGATACAGATCTATAATTAAAGGCTATTTTTTCCTTGTCTGTTTCGATACTTTTTAGACATATATATTTGAGACCAAATGCCTTTAAGGGATGTCTATGTGATAGACCTGACTTTCCCTTTTCCCCATACAAGCTATGCGATTTTTCAAGAATTTATTTTTACAGAAACTGACATTTTCTGTAAATGACGTGGAAAGTTGACGAACTTTTCACAGCAAAAGCGGAATTCCATTATATTTTGCAAATATTTGGCTGTGACTGGAGAAATGGGTTTTCTGGGATTTGTGGCCAGTGTAGCTCCTGATCCAAATATATCTCTCCTGTACCATGATCCATATTACTTGTTAGAAGTATTTCGTTGATGGAATCATGAACAGTGAAGATCCTCTAACCGATTTCACCAACATTGCAAAGTATATTTATCTAGCAAAGTATACTTTGAGGGAGTAATCATTTTTTTTCCCCAAAATGCATTATTTCATACAGAACTAACCACTGCATATATTTCATGATTCAAAGTATGCAGAATTATCATACTGAATGTATTACATTATCACAGCCAAAATGGCTGTGATAATAAATTCAGTATAATAAAAATTAATAAATTTATCCTTAAATTGAAAATTTCTCCCTCAAAGTATACTTTGCTAGATAAGTATACTTTGCAATGTTGATGATATCGGCTACTGATCAGACTGCGGATGTACAAGCTGAGCTGGTTCTACACTGGTCACAAAACACATAAGCGCCATTTCTCCAGTAACAGCCACATATATGGGTACAAAATTACGGAGGCCCGCAGGTGACGTAGAATTATTTTTTTTATTAATTCGTTACCACGAAATAACAATTCGTTCCCTCAATTTAACAATCCGTTCCCACGAAATAACAATTAGTTCCCACGAATTAACAATTCATCCCCTCAATTTAACAATTCGTTCCCACGAAAAATGAATTGTTATATCGTGGGAACGAATTGTTAATTCGAGGGAACGAATTGTCTTTTCGTTGGAACGAATTGTTAATTCGAGGGAACGAATCGTTATATCGTTGGAACGAATTGTTAATTCGAGAGAACTAATTGTTAAATTGAAGGAATGAATTGTTATTTCGTGGGAACGAATCAATAATATATCCATGTCCCCTGCGGGGCTCGAGAAATGCGACAGGCGTGTTCTATTTGATCAGGAGCTACACTGGTCACACATCCCATATTTCTCCAGTCACAGCCACATATATTGTGGGCCTCGCTTGTAATTGGCATGTGATGCATTAGGACATTACGTCATCGAAAGATCAAATACTCTTTGTTACATCCCATTACATTATATCACATGAAACATGGACATAAATATACAAGATACACCTGGCTTCAATTATAATTGCTTAATAAGAGCGATGTGATATATGACTATAAGATATGTAAATAGTGTCTTGTTACTGTATACTATATGGTACATCGTAAAGCTTCACCACTTCGAGGGTGTGACACATACACGGCAGCAAATAATACGACAGCAAACCTAATACAATTTGGTGTAATAGACATATATGACAAGAGTGTGCTATAAATATGCCAGCAAACTATACAACAAACGGGATATCTGACCATTTCTCCCATCAATCTCAAAATAACATTCAACGTGTAAACTTTTCAATCTGATGCACAGCTAATTGTTAGTGTACACGTTACCCATATGTAAAGCCATATTTACTGGCATAATAGGCGAGTAAACACAAGTGACAACACTCAGGTAACTACTTACATGTCACCGGAGTTGATAACTAATAACAGAGTACCTTAGTGTGTACTAATAACAGAGTACCTTAGTGTGTATGTATGGTATGTGTTGTGCGGTTGGCCTTGTATAAGTGATGAGTGTATGAGGCTATTTACAATGGTGATTCATGTTCTTAAAAACACAGGCACAAACCTCTCCAGAAAACTGACATATTTTACAGTTTGGTGTAATATAAGTAATATGTGTCCGTTGTCCTGTGATTAGCTACATTATATCGTATGTCACATTTTGCGTTCTTTGTCAAATGGCAGAACATATGAAACTGGCTGATGGCTGGAACACACAACGATGGCCGACTTGGCAACTGCATGTACCGTATAGGATACAGTAAAGAGGCATTGTTTACATATATGTTATATATATATAATAATAATAATTATATATTCCATCACATTTACGAAGCAATTATCTTTGAATCAAACCATGATCATGTATATAACGGGTCCTTACACCAATACACGTATGTAATCTAACAATGTGCGACTTTGTTAAATGATGCAAAATACCACTTGCTTCCTGCAACACAGTGTTTGTTATATTACGAAGGGTGATCAAATAATACGTGGACATCTGGGGCGCCTTTCACTAAACTTCGTACGACTGTTCGTAAGTGATCAATTATGATAGTCTGGGCCCGGTTGTTCAAAACATCCGTTAGCTTAACGGACTGTTAAATCCTTAACTGAATGGTTAAAATCTCTGTTTGTTTAACAGAGATTTTAACCATTCAGTTAAGGATTTAACAGTCCGTTAAGGATTTAACAGTCCGTTAAGCTAACTGGTGTTTTGAACAACCGGGCCCTGTAAATTTCACATTAACAATGTTTTCTTGAAAACAATTATTGGATTTACATTTAATGTAATCAATAAATGTAATTTTTTCAGTTGAAATTTCCAGACGATCCTAAAGTTGCACTTACGAACATTTTAGTCGTACGAAGTTTAGTGAAACGGCCCCCAGCTATTTATTGTCGACCCTAGTTTCTCGACCAACGAAAGAACAGCATTTCGTCTCAATTAATCGCATATTGCAACGCTTTCGCCAATATCTATTAAATTAATCATTAAATGTGCAGCCGCTATATTTCGAACTGAGTGTATGCGTTGCTGCCATCAGTTCACATGGCACACATCACATTACCGCCCACGCACGCGCTCACTCCGTGTCACACCGCCAATCACATACTAGTATTGCAATTCGAAATCACGCTTAGGGGCGGAGCTTCGCGAGTGGGCTGTTAACAATACGTACGTTATAGTTCACATATTGAATTTTAATAAATTAATTTCGTAGCGAGCGATATATGTGATATATAACTATTAAATATTGATCAGTTTATGTGATACAGTATTAAAATTACACCATCCGAAATCGTACGTCAGTGAGACCTGCTATTTGGCTGGGGTGTACTGGAGATAAATAGTTAGAAAATAATTAAACATCAATAGGGTTCGGTTATTTGGCTCACTGTGAAAACATGTATACCGAATTTGGTTACAATCCGTCATGTAGCACTCGAGTTATTGCACGGACAAGGATACAGAAAGTGAAAAATTAAAAAAATGGCCGCCAAGGGGAGATAAGTATTCATAAAAGTGTGAACATCGATAGGGTTCTTCGTCTTGCCGTGATAAAGATGTATACCGAATTTGATTACAATCCGTCAAGTATACATGTAACTGTAAGCCAAGTATACTGTTTGTAACGCAGTGCGACGTGCTCTGTGTTCAGGTTAGGCGAACTCTACTGTCTGTTCCACGTTTTGCTGCCGACGAACTTTCGGCCATTAAATACATTAAACATAACAATTATTTAAATGTTAGTATGTTTTCATCAACAACAAAAAAAAGCGACCCTCCCCCAAAAAAACTGCTATTTGACGAAATTCCAACAAATGTTGATTTCATAGCGAAAAAAAGATTTTAATACGGGAACTTAACACGGGGAAAAAGGAGGTGGGTGATGATGGTGAGGGTCGAAAAACGATAGAAAGTGGAAATTGACTCCGAAACTTGGCTAAATAGCTTGGGAATGAGGTAACTAAGAAAACAAAAGTTATATTTTGAAAATCAGTCCACAGATTCCAAAATTATCTCAACAAATCTAGTTTAGCTCCCATGAATAATTCCCATAGGACTTTTTTTTTTTTTATTGATTCGTTCCCTCGAATTAACAATTCGTTCCCTCAATTTAACAATTCGTTCCCTCAATTTAATTTGTGGAAACGAATGGTTATATCGTGGGAACGAATTGTTAATTCGTGGGAACGAAGTGTTAAATTGAGGGAACGAATTGTTATTTCATGGGAACGAATTGTTATTTCGAGGGAACAAATTAATGAAAAAAAAGAATTATACGTCCCCTGCGGGGCTCCGTAGGGTCCTAATAATCGAGTGTCGAGTCGACAATTTCTTGTTACAATCTTTGAGTTTCGAGTTGCAATTTTCGAGTTTCGAGTTACAATCTTCCAGTTTCCAGTTGCAATTTTCGAGTTTCGAGTAGTAATATCCGAGTTTCAATCGAGGCATATGAGCCAATAGTTTGTCTGTTTTACAATCCGTTGTAATGGCATCATATATTATGAGACATCCTGTACAACGAAGATGGTTTGAAGGTTCCCGAACGAAACAAATGAAAACGAATGGAAAACGCACTGAAAACGACGATCGTTTGCACAAAGATATGCATAGAAACGATTGTATTTGTTCGTACGATATTTCGGTTTAAAGACCCTGCTTGCAACTATTTAAAAGCCTGTGTTCGTTATTTTTCATTAGAAAACGATCGCTGGTTTAGCACGTTTAAACCAACGAAAACATCGTTTTCTAATTATAAAAACGAAAACGATGTCAAAACGATATCCAATTGTTCGTAAATATGAATATTCTATTTATTTTATACCGCTCCATGGAAATTAGCAGTTTTTTAGACTGTATACGGTAATGAATGTGTATTAGTAGTCCGGCACTGCAGATGCGCGTTATGAATATAGATAGCGGAAGTAGTCGTATTTTCACCGGAATTTGTTTTTTTCATCGATGAGAACATATAACTTTTATTTACATCGTATAACTATGTATTTCATGGGTAGGTATATAATAAAATATATTAACAGATCACAACACGTATTGCGGTTGACTCAATTGAAATAGAAATTGATTTGTTTTGAAATTATTTACTATAGGATTTAATGCAGGCATTAATGCTTTCAACACCACATGCTTGTATAGTGGTGCATGTATTGGCAAAACGTGTAGATCATGATGAGCCGGCTCCTAACGAGCCGTCTCGTCAGGATCTGCACTTTTTGAAAGTAATTTTCATATTTTTGAGAAAACCCTTTTTATAAATGGACTAGTCTGATAATCATTTTGTGTTGATTAGATTGGTTGAAAAAGTAAGACATCACACTCCATTCCAGTTAATTAGAGGTGAAAGGGTTAATGTATTATACAATATACATTGTATCACATCTGCTTGCGGTAAGCGCTTTATATCCAAAGCTATTGGCGTCCTTCCGTGTGTCCGTGAGTCTGGCATTTGCGTTATATAGTTTAAAGGTACATGCCCACTCAGTAGGCACAAACTGTTATTTATAGAAAGTAAATAAGTGTATAATTGTGTCGCTATTCCACCAGTTCTACAAATATAATCGTTCAGAAATATATATTTTACTGATAGTGACGCGCGGTGGTATCAGGCTATTTTCATATGCAAATGAGGCATGACATTTTTTTATTATTTATACTAATTAAATGCGTCACCTGAAAAAATAATATGTTCGACATTCATGATCATTGCATATCAAAATATAAATACAGAGAATAAATAGTAAGGTCCGTTAACATTTTAAGGAAACACAGTTATCGCCCCTGATATCAATGTGGAAATTTACGTCTGATATAAAATGTATAATAATGCCAATCAATACGTGGGGTAATGGTGAATGAACGTTTATTTTGCCAGAAAATGTCTCACATGATGTCTCTGATATAAAGAACATGGTGTGCCCACTGAGTGGGCATGTACATTTACGTACCAAATATCTCCACAACCCCGAGTCGGATTAACTTGAAACTTCATATACTTGTTTATCCCCATCCATATTTTCATTCTATAGCTCACCCATGCTGTCCACATGCACAATGTCAATGACAAATTACTTTGAAACATGTGTTAAAGTTTGAATTGTCGAATTTGTGTTATAAGTTTTAAGTACCAAGTATCTCCACAACCAAAAGTCCGATCGATACCAAAACATACAAGTTGGACACAACAAATACAACAAATAACAAACGAGCAAAACGAAGACGTTCCAATTTACGTCACTAACGGTGATACGGCCAGCCAATCAAATTCGCTGCTGGTGTTATTATACACGTGTGCCATATTACTGCAGGACATACCAATATTTTCATGTGACACTGTACGAATTTACTAAATACAGTAGAACCCCTCTAAACCGGACACAGAGGAAAGTTAATTATTGTAGCTTGATCGGGTATAGATGTGTTCTCTTTCATGCTGAGGATACGCCATGTATGCGGACAATCCTAAATATTGTTCTTCTATGCGCTCAGAAGTATATGTCGCGACCACCATTTGAACCGTCTAAATTTCATACCTACGGAAGCCCATTAGGGCCACTTCACTTTTTTTTTATTTCCATTTATTCAAGATATTTTCTTGAATTTTCAAGTTCTTTTCTTGAATTTTCAAGATCTTTTCTTGAATTTTCAAGAAAATATCTTGAAAATTCAAGAAAAGTACTTGAAAATTCAAGAAAACATTTTGAAAATTCAAGAAAAGATCTCGAAAATTCAAGAAAGTATCATGAAAATTCAAGAAAAGATCTCTAAAATTCAAGAAAAGATAAAAAAAAAGTGAAGTGGCCCTAATGGGCTTCCGTACATACCCGTTAACGTGACTGTGTTTCATATGATGTCTCAGATATACAATATGTGGGTGTTAATTTCATGCCTAAAGAAAATGACATATGAGACACGCCATGTGATGTTGTACATGCGGAATTAAATGTCAACTTTTAACTTTATTTATGAAAAATATTGTAATTTTGTAAACATACTTAATGAAATTACGCAGATGTCCGAAGGTACAAAATCACATGGCGTGTCTCAATTATATCAATCAATCGCAATGTATTATGCGTTATCAAGGTGTATGATCACGTGGTTACAACAACAACAACAAGTACGGAAACTTCCAGAAGCCCTCCGATTCAAAGTACGTATTCTTTTATTTTGTCCTTATTATGTAACGAATTTTGATGAATATGGTGCATCAAACGCGTCTTGTTAACATGCATTTGGTGGTCTCGGTACTTTGACCCAAACTTCTGTCGTTTTTGCGGAAATCGATTCGTCGCAAAAGCGACATAAGTATGTGCTGAACTCCCGGGACCACCAAATGCAGCTCATGAAGATGCGTTTGCTGCGCCATATTTCATCAAAATCCGTTGCCCATTAAGGAAAATATCAAATAATACTTATTTTGAAATGGGCGCGCTTTCAGCACTTTCAGCCATTGTTGTTGTTGTTCTCACCACGTGATCATGCACCTTGGTTATAGTCAAGTAACTGTGATAAACAAGGGAGATAATTGGGTCTGCATAATTTGGCATTTTCGCTATACGTGCATCAGTAAAGAAAAAATGTGATGTTTTTTATGTTTTGTTGTGAAAATAGCATACTATACAGTACCATTATATTGTTCAGTATTATAAATTCTTTTTTACCGATCCCCGATTTTTGTCAATGCGATTTAAAGGTAAAATTGAGTTTAGAAATACGATACAGATCTATAATTAAAGGCTATTTTTTCCTTGTCTGTTTCGATACTTTTTAGACATATATATTTGAGACCAAATGCCTTTAAGGGATATCTATGTGATAGACCTGACTTTCCCTTTTCCCCATACAAGCTATGCGATTTTTCAAGAATTTATTTTTACAGAAACTGACATTTTCTGTAAATGACGTGGAAAGTTGACGAACTTTTCACAGCAAAAGCGGAATTCCATTATAATTTGCAAATATTTGGCTGTGACTGGAGAAATGGGTTTTCTGGGATTTGTGGCCAGTGTAGCTCCTGATCCAAATATATATCTCCTGTACCATGATCCATATTACTTGTTAGAAGTATTTCGTTGATGGAATCATGAACAGTGAAGATCCTGTAGCCGATTTCACCAACATTGCAAAGTATATTTATCTAGCAAAGTATACTTTGAGGGAGTAATCATTTATTTTTCCCAAAATGCATTATTTCATATAGAACTAACCACTGCATATATTTGATGATTCAAAGTATGCAGAATTATCATACTGAATGTATTACATTATCACAGCCAAAATGGCTGTGATAATAAATTCAGTATAATAAAAATTAATAAATTTATCCTTAAATTGAAAATTTCTCCCTCAAAGTATACTTTGCTAGATAAGTATACTTTGCAATGTTGATGATATCGGCTACTGATCAGACTGCGGATGTACAAGCTGAGCTGGTTCTGCACTGGTCACAAAACACATAAGCGCCATTTCTCCAGTCACAGCCACATATGGGTACAAAATTACGGAGGCCCGCAGGTGACGTAGAATTATTTTTTTTATTAATTCGTTACCACGAAATAACAATTCGTTCCCTCGATTTAACAATCCGTTCCCACGAAATAACAATTCGTTCCCACGAATTATTAATTCGTTCCCACGAATTAACAATTAGTTCCCACGAATTAACAATTCATCCCCTCAATTTAACAATTCGTTCCCACGAAAAATGAATTGTTATATCGTGGGAACGAATTGTTAATTCGAGGGAACGAATTGTCTTTTCGTGGGAACGAATTGTTAATTCGAGGGAACGAATCGTTATATCGTGGGAACGAATTGTTAATTCGAGAGAACTAATTGTTAAATTGAAGGAATGAATTGTTATTTCGTGGGAACGAATTAATAAAAAACATCCATGTCCCCTGCGGGGCTCGAGAAATGCGACAGGAGTGTTCTATTTGATCAGGAGCTACACTGGTCACACATCCCATATTTCTCCAGTCACAGCCACATATATCGTGGGCCTCGTTTGTAATTGGCATGTGATGCATTAGGACATTACGTCATCGAAAGATCAAATACTCTTTGTTACATCCCATTACAGTATATCACATGAAACATGGACATAAATATACAAGATACACCTGGCTTCAATTATAATTGCTTCATAAGAGCGATGTGATATATGACTATAAGATATGTAAATTGTGTCTTGTTACTGTATACTATATGGTACATCGTAAAGTTTCACCACTTCGAGGGTGTGACACATACACGGCAGCAAATAATACGACAGCAAACCTAATACAATTTGGTGTAATAGACATATATGACAAGAGTGTGCTATAAATATGCCAGCAAACTATACAACAAACGGGATATCTGACCATTTCTCCCATCAATCTCAAAATAACGTTCAACGTGTAAACTTTTCAATTTGATGCACAGCTAATTGTTAGTGTACACGTTACCCATATGTAAAGCCATATTTACTGGCATAATAGGCGAGTAAACACAAGTGACAACACTCAGGTAACTACTTACATGTCACCGGATTTGATAACTAATAACAGAGTACCTTAGTGTATATGTATGGTATGTGTTGTGCGGTTGGCCTTGTATAAGTGATGAGTGTATGAGGCTATTTACAATGGTGATTCATGTTGTTAAAAACACAGGCACAAACCTGTCCAGAAAACTGACATATTTTACAGTTTGGTGTAATATAAGTAATATGTGTCCGTTGTCCTGTGATTAGCTACATTATATCGTATGTCACATTTTGCGTTCTTTGTCAAATGGCAGAACATATGAAACTGGCTGATGGCTGGAACACACAACGATGGCCGACTTGGCAACTGCATGTACCGTATAGGATACAGTAAAGAGGCATTGTTTACATATATGTTATATATATATATAATAATAATAATTATATATTCCATCACATTTACGAAGCAATTATCTTTGAATCAAACCATGATCATGTATATAACGGGTCCTTACACCAATACACGTATGTAATCTAACAATGTGCGACTTTGTTAAATGATGCAAAATACCACTTGCTTCCTGCAACACAGTGTTTGTTATATTACGAAGGGTGATCAAATAATACGTGGACATCTGGGGCGCCTTTCACTAAACTTCGTACGACTGTTCGTAAGTGATCAATTATGATAGTCTGGGCCCGGTTGTTCAAAACATCCGTTAGCTTAACGGACTGTTAAATCCTTAACTGAATGGTTAAAATCTCTGTTTGTTTAACAGAGATTTTGACCATTCAATTAAGGATTTAACAGTCCGTTAAGGATTTAACAGTCCGTTAAGCTAACTGGTGTTTTGAACAACCGGGCCCTGTCAATTTCACATTAACAATGTTTTCTTGAAAACAATTATTGGATTTACATTTAATGTAATCAATAAATGTAATTTTTTCAGTTGAAAATTCCAGACGATCCTAAAGTTGCACTTACGAACATTTTAGTCGTACGAAGTTTAGTGAAACGGCCCCCAGCTATTTATTGTCGACCCTAGTTTCTCGACCAACGAAAGAACAGCATTTCGTCTCAATTAATCGCATATTGCAACGCTTTCGCCAATATCTATTAAATTAATCATTAAATGTGCAGCCGCTATATTTCGAACTGAGTGTATGCGTTGCTGCCATCAGTTCACATGGCACACATCACATTACCGCCCACCCACGCGCTCACTCCGTGTCACACCGCCAATCACATACTAGTATTGCAATTCGAAATCACGTTTAGGGGCGGAGCTTCGCGAGTGGGCTGGTAACAATACGTACGTTATAGTTCACATATTGAATTTTAATAAATTAATTTCGTAGAGAGCGATATATGTGATATATAAGTATTAAATATTGATCAGTTTATGTGATACAGTATTAAAATTACACCATCCGAAATCGTACGTCAGTGGGACCTGCTATTTGGCTGGGGTGTACTGGAGATAAATAGTTAGAAAATAATTAAACATCAATAGGGTTCGGTTATTTGGCTCACTGTGAAAACATGTATACCGAATTTGGTTACAATCCGTCATGTAGCACTCGAGTTATTGCACGGACAAGGATACAGAAAGTGAAAAATTAAAAAAATGGCCGCCAAGGGGAGATAAGTATTCATAAAAATGTGAACATCGATAGGGTTCTTCGTCTTGCCGTGATAAAGATGTATACCGAATTTGATTACAATCCGTCAAGTATACATGTAACTGTAAGCCAAGTATACTGTTTGTAACGCAGTGCGACGTGCTCTGTGTTCAGGTTAGGCGAACTCTACTGTCTGTTCCACGTTTTGCTGCCGACGAACTTTCGGCCATTAAATACATTAAACATAATAATTATTTAAATGTAAGTATGTTTTCATCAACAACAAAAAAAGCCACCCTCCCCCAAAAAAACTGCTATTTGACGAAATTCCATCAAATGTTGATTTCATAGCGAAAAAAAGATTTTACTACGGGAACTTAACACGGGGGAAAAAGGAGGTGGGCGATGATGGTGAGGGTCGAAAAACGAAAGAAAGTGGAAATTGACTCCGAAACTTGGCTAAATAGCTTGGGAATGAGGTAACTAAGAAAACAAAAGTTATATTTTGAAAATCAGTCCACAAATTCCAAAATTATCTCAACAAATCTAGTTTAGCTCCCATGTTTAATTCCCATAGGATTTTTTGTTTTTTATTAATTCGTTCCCTCGAATTAACAATTCGTTCCCTCAATTTAACAATTCGTTCCCTCAATTTAATTTGTGGAAACGAATGGTTATATCGTGGGAACGAATTGTTAATTCGTGGGAACGAAGTGTTAAATTGAGGGAACGAATTGTTATTTCATGGGAACGAATTGTTATTTCGAGGGAACAAATTAATGAAAAAAAGAATTATACGTCCCCTGCGGGGCTCCGTAGGGTCCTAATAATCGAGTGTCGAGTCGATAATTTCTTGTTACAATCTTTGAGTTTCGAGTTGCAATTTTCGAGTTTCGAGTTACAATCTTCCAGTTTCCAGTTACAATCTTCCAGTTTCCAGTTGCAATTTTCGAGTTTCGAGTAGTAATATCCGAGTTTCAATCGAGGCATATGAGCCAATAGTTTGTCTGTTTTACAATCCGTTGTAATGGCATCATATATTATGAGACATCCTGTACAACGAAGATGGTTTGAAGGTTCCCGAACGAAACAAATGAAAACGAATGGAAAACGCACTGAAAACGACGATCGTTTGCACAAAGATATGCATAGAAACGATTGTATTTGTTCGTACGATATTTCGGTTTAAAGACCCTGCTTGCAACTATTTAAAAGCCTGTGTTCGTTAGTTTTAATTAGAAAACGATCGCTGGTTTAGCACGTTTAAACCAACGAAAACATCGTTTTCTAATTATAAAAACGAAAACGATGTCAAAACGATATCAAATTGTTCGTAAATATGAATATTCTATTTATTTTATACCGCTCCATGGAAATTAGCAGTTTTTTAGACTGTTTACGGTAATGAATGTGTATTAGTAGTCCGGCACTGCAGATGCGCGTTATGATATAGATAGCGGAAGTAGTCGTATTTTCACCGGAATTTGTTTTTTTCATCGATGAGAACATATAACTTTTATTTACATCGTATAACTATGTATTTCATGGGTAGGTAATATAATAAATATATTAACAGATCACAACACGTATTGCGGTTGACTCAATTGAAATAGAAATTGATTTGTTTTGAAATTATTTACTATAGGATTTAATGCAGGCATTAATGCTTTCAACACCACATGCTTGTATAGTGGTACATGTATTGGCAAAACGTGTAGATCATGATGAGCCGGCTCCTAACGAGCCGTCTCGTCAGGATCTGCACTTTTTGAAAGTAATTTTCATATTTTTGAAAAAAATCTTTTTATAAATGGACTAGTCGGATAATCATTTTGTGTTGATTAGATTGGTTGAAAAAGTAAGACATCACACTCCATTCCAGTTACTTAGAGGTGAAAGGGTTAATGTATTATACAATATACATTGTATCACATCTGCTTGCGGTAAGCGCTTTATATCCGAAGCTATCGGCGTCCTTCCGTGTGTCCGTGAGTCTGGCATTTGCGTTATATAGTTTAAAGGTACATGCCCACTCAGTAGGCACAAACTGTTATTTATAGAAAGTAAATAAGTGTATAATTGTGTCGCTATTCCACCAGTTCTACAAATATAATCCTTCAGAAATATATATTTTACTGATAGTGACGCGCGGTGGTATCAGGCTATTTTCATATGCAAATGAGGCATGACATTTTTTTATTATTTATACAAATTAAATGAGTCACCTGAAAAAAATAATATGTTCGACATTCATGATCATTGCATATCAATATATAAATACAGAGAATAAATAGTAAGGTCATTAACATTTTAAGGAAACACAGTTATCGCCCCTGATATCAATGTGGAAATTTACGTCTGATATAAAATGTATAATAATGCCAATCAATACGTGGGGTAATGGTGAATGAATGTTTATTTTGCCAGAAAATGTCTCACATGATGTCTCTGATATAAAGAACACGGTGTGCCCACTGAGTGGGCATGTACATTTACGTACCAAATATCTCCACAACCCCGAGTCGGATTGACTTGAAATTTCATATACTTGTTTATCCCCATCCATATTTTCATTCTATAGCTCACCCATGCTGTCCACATGCACAATGTCAATGTCAAATTACTTTGAAACATGTGTTAAAGTTTGAATTGTCAAATTTGTGTTATAAGTTTTAAGTACCAAGTATCTCCACAACCAAAAGTCCGATCGATACCAAAACATACACGTTGGACACAACAAATACAACAAATAACAAACGAGCAAAACGAAGACGTTCCAATTTACGTCACTAACGGTGATACGGCCAGCCAATCAAATTCGCTGCTGGTGTTATTATACACGTGTGCCATATTACTGCAGGGCATACCAATATTTTCACGTGACACTGTACGAATTTACTAAATACAGTAGAACCCCTCTAAACCGGACACAGAGGAAAGTTAATTGAGCTTAATTTAGATATGTTATATTGCCATTTACGTCCGATATTAATGTCTGTTCATGATCGCTAAGCTACGGAGACCTGCAGGGGACGTAAAATTTTGTTTTATTAATTCGTTCCCACGAAATAACAATTCGTTCCCTCAATTTAACAATTCATTCCCACGAAATAACAATTCGTTCCCACGGGAACGAATTGTTAGTTCGTGGGAACGAATTGATATATTGTGGGAACGAATTGTTAATTTGAGGCAACGAACTGTTAAATTGAGGGAACGAATTGTCATTTCGCGAGAACGAATTGTTAATTCGAGGGAACGAATTGTTAATTCGAGGGAACGAATTGTTATTTCGTGGGAACGAATTAATATTAATAAAAAAAATCCATGTCCCCTGCGGGGCTCCGTACTAAGCAGCCACGTGTGTCTTGAAGTATTAATCTGTCTGTTTTACAGTGGAACCTCTCTAAACCAGACACCGTGGATGTCCGGTTTCGAGGGGTTCCACTGTATAATATGAGCCTCGTCGTGCAAAAAGTTACCTCATGGTGAAAATAACGTTATCAAGTAAATGACGTCGGAAACGTTGCTTCCATTTACGCTTTTGACATAGCTGACGTCGTTGTTGACAGCTAGTAATGCCAAACGGTATACAATGTATGCGTATTATCGTATGCTAGTCGGTGTACATTAGTGAAACAAACCAATTGTGTGTAGGCCATTGACTATTTTACAATTTTATGCCAAAATATAAATGTACGTTCTCGGGGTTGTTACGAAAATAAATTATCAGAAACGAGTAATGTTCAGTAGCACGTGAACGGTTGTGTCGGCAGCCCAGTTAGCGTATGGGCCCGATACTTGTGTTTTGTATTGTTATATCGTTTACCGAGATTGTACATATGTACAATAGATATGTGATATTATATGGATACAATGATGTTATGTAATGCTAGTGTGAAAGTTCAAAGATGTACGTGTAGTCTTAAACGTTACTTCTAATGCACTCTATAAATATCACACAATCTGATTTGCTGATGGTCATACATTACAGGTATGTCATTGCTGATGAACGGTCGCAAATTATTTCAATATGTATTCCTACGCCAGTAGTAAAGGAGTGCATTAGAAATAGGTTAACCGAAATAGGTTAAATTTGCGGCGTATATCAGAAAATGATAGGTCGGAAAACATGTTTAATGGCTCCGCTAGAGCGTCGCCATTAAACAGATTTTCCAGCCTATCATGTTCTGATATACACAGAAAATTTGAAAATTACAATACAGTTAACCCTATAATGACGTCTCCCTTACTTTATACGCTTATCTTTTCATTTATAAATGCGTGTTAGATTGCATTTAGTGAATACAATTTCATGTTTGGTAACCTCTTACATGCATCAGTGACATATGAATTGTATTACACACAATGTGGTAACCGCCGTGACTCATCAAAACTGTGAATATGAATCATGAGATAGACGAAAGGTTGAATCCGTTTTTATTAATTTGTTCCCACGAATTAACAATTCGTTCCCACGAATTAACAATCCGTTCCCTCTATTTCACAATTGAACGAATTGTTATATCGTGGGAACGAATTCTTAATTCGAGGGAACGAATTGTTAAATTCAGGGAACGAATTGTCAATTCGAGTGAACGACCTGTTAAATTGAGGAAAGGAATTGTTATATCGTGGGAACGAATTAATAAAAAAGATCCATGTACATTTAACGGTACATGCCCACTCAGTAGGCACAAACTGTTCTTTACATCTGACAGAGACATCATCTGAGACATTTTCTGGTAAACTAAACATTAGTTCACCATTACCCCACGTATTGATTGGCATTATTATACATTTTATATCTGAAGTAAATTTACAAACCGATATCAGGGGCGATAACCGTGTGTCCTTAACATGTTACAGGACAGTGCTATTTATTATCTGTATTTATTGTTTGATGTGCAATAATCATACTGTATAATCTGTCGAGAATATTATTTGTTCAGGTGACGCATGCGACTAGTATAAATAATTAAAAAATATTATGCCTCAATTGCATTTGAAAATAGCCTTGTACCACCACGCGTCACTATCAGTAAAATAAATATTACTAAATGATTATATCTGTATAGCGGTCACTCGTACATTTTAGAACAGGTGGAATAGCGACAAAATTATACACTTATTTAATTCATATAAAGAACAGTGTGTGCCTACCGATTGGACATGTACCTGACAGGCAGGTGAACTGATTATCGTGAAATAAAGCCCGAGTGATTGGGTCCTTATGTTAAACAAACGAGTGAGCGTAGGGAAACGAGTTAGTGTAGCAGTAGGACCCAAGCACCAGGGGCCCGTTTCACTAAACTACTTACGACTAAAATGTTCGTAAGTGCAAATTTAAGATCGTCTGTAAATTTCAATTTATGGATTTACATTTATTGAGCATAGGCTGCATATGCAGCCTATGCTCAATAAATGTAAATCCAATCATTATTTACAAGAAAACATTGTTTATGTGAAATTTACAGACTATCATCATTTTGAACTTACGAACATTTTAGTTGTACGAAGTTTAGTGAAACGGCCCCCTGGACCTTATTTCAAGATAATCAGCTCACCTGTAGCGTATTTCATCAACATTGCAAAGTATACTTTAGTAGCAAAGTATACTTTGAGGGAGAAATTTTCAATTTTATGATAAATTTATTAATTTTTATTATACTGAATTTATTACATTATCACAGCCATTATGGCTGTGATAATGTAATAAATTCAGTATAATAATTCTGCATACTTTTAAAGGTACATACCCGCGCAGTAGGCACAAAATGTTCTTTATAGGAATTAAATAAGTGTATAATTATGTCACTATTCCACCAGTTCTAAAAATTACGAGTGCCCGATATACAAATATAATCATTTATTAATTATCAATTTACTGTTAGCGACGCGCGGCGGTAACAGTCTATTTTGATAATGTGCGGGGACAACGACTTTCACAGCACGGCTTGCGGTGCGCATGCGCAGTATACTACGCGCGCCAGTAGGCTTCCCAATATGTAAACAAGAATATCGACATGTCGAAACGTCCAGGACGGAAATTGTATGAAACGGCGTTAGCCAAAAAAAAAAGGCGAAATATCTGAGGGACAGGCAGTACAGAGAGAGAGAGAGAGAGTGGTTAATATTGGCGACCTTATCACCAAACGGAAAGAGTTACGTGGAGAGTTAGATTTGGACTCGAACAGAGATTTTTCTTCTCAACTTCCGATACTTCACTGCGCATGTCAAATATGTGATATGATTGACCGTGTCACGTGACGAGTATTGGTAAATATAGCACGAGGTTGGAAAATACCCTTTCTGGTTGCGGCATATAAAATGCGATTTAACACCAATTAACACGCGCCGTAATTAAAAATAACACGTTAGTGGGTAGACAAATGGCTCGTATAAGGCATGACAGAAAATGAAAAATAGTAGTACAGTGTAACCTGCTGCGTGGGCATGTACCTTTAATCATGAAATATATGCATTTTTTAGTTCTATATGAAATAATGCATTTCAGGAAAAATAAATGATTACTCCCTCAAAGTATACTTTGCCAGTAAAGTCTACTTTACAATGTTGATGAAATAGGCCCCTGGTTAAATAATCATTTTCTTAAATTTCACATATGATTCTTTATAAGAACAAGGGCGTCGTTATCACTAAGCTAATCCCCCGCTGGCAACCTTGATAATAATAATAAAAACTTTAACATTTTGCCTTACAAACCATCCCGAGTAGTTGCGAATGGTCCGTGGGTACGGGAGTAGATTGCAAGAGATACAGTTTGCAACTACATCCCTAGACAAACATGGTGGCCAAATATTACTTCAAAATCGTGAACAATGTGTATGATCACGTGGTTACAACAACAACAACACGTACTGAAACTTCCAGAAGCCCTCCTATTCAAAGTACGTATTCTTTTGTTTTTTCCTTATTATGTAACAGATTTTTATGAAATATGGCGCATTAAACGCGTCTTGTTAAGCTGCATTTGGTGGTCTCGGCACTTTGGCCCAAACTTCTGTCGTTTTTGCGAATAATCGATGTCCGTGTCTTCGCAAAAACGACATAAGTATGTGCCGACCACCAAATGAAGCTTAAAAAGACGCGTTTGATGCGCCATGTTTCATCTTGTTACATAAAAAGGAAAATATAAAAAGAATATGTACCTTTAATCGGAGGCGCTTCTGGGCGGTTCAGTAATTATTGTTGTTGCTGTAACCACGTGATCATGCACCTTGAGTTCTCTTTTGCTTCACATGTCCGTCTCTACGTGGTACATGTATGTTATAGGCTACATGTATCATACATGGCGTAAAACGAAAGACCACTTCTTTGTTCTGGGGTAATTAATGTGACGTCGGGAAATGTTGCGACGTCAGCACAATAATGAGCGACGTGACGTTCAAATCACATTCAGTGGATGTGGTAATAGTTGACAAAATCAGTCAATTTACATCGGATTGCATCAAACAAACATCAGTATTAGTGGAGGAGCACTTTGAAGAGAAGTGGCTTGAAAACGATTTCTGTTCAACCCAAGAGAGCAAAAGCAACGACTATGCTAGATTGGTACATCATACATTCCTGAATATGAATCCGGTGTCGGTCAATCAAATTAGGTGGGACAAGGTCACTTTCGAGGTCATTAAGTGCAAAGAGGTCAAATGAGTTCAAAAACATATTTTATATCAGTAGATGGACATGTACGTGCATATCATGCTTCAAATATCAGATAAAGTTGTTTAAATTGTTGAATATTCTTCCTTAGGACATATATGAGACGATTCGTTTTTATGGTGGTTCAAACCGGTGTGTATTTTGCGATCCTCAAGATGGCCGCCAGGTATCAACATGTTGTCTTAAATACATTCTGACTTGATTATTATATGGCGTTTGATACTTACATTATGCGTTTGCATACATAGAAATACGTTTTGATAACTCATAAAAACAATTCACCACTGACAAGTTCACATACATATAAGATGGCCGCCAAATATTCACACAGACGTGCAGTAAATGTGTGAGGAATAACATAAATATATACAGTCGAACCTCCCCGAACGGCCACCTCTCTACAACAGCCACCTCTCTGTAACAGCCGCTATTTTATATCCCAAATGGATGAGTTCATCTATATCTAACCCTTACACTGCTGAGCATGAACATTGTCGTTTGATGTTGATTTTGCATTCTTTCTCAATAAAAACATGTTTTGACAGCATTTTAGAATCATTTCCATTGGAAATGATTCTAAAATGCTGTCAAAACATGTTTTTATTGACAATTATTGAAGAAAATAAATAAACATCAGACGATAAAATTGTATTCAGCATTAACCTCCCTACAACAGCCACCTCTCTATAACAGCCAATTTTGCGTCTTCCCTTGGGTGGCTGTTGTAGAGAGGTTGCACTGTAGCTACACTTTCATGAACATTTACATTTCAGTTGTTTGCCTTTTTTTGTTATTATTGAATGTGTTCTTTGCAAAAATGAATGAGTCCATCTAAAATACTTTTTATTTTACCATGTTGGAATATTCAAGATGGCCGCTAAGTATCGCTTAAGCTCTTAGGCGCTGTTGATCGACAAAGTAGTAAAGAAATGAAACATAATTGGAAATCATATTTGCAATATTTTAAAAGTGCGAGGCTTGTGTTCCAAACTGACAGAATTATCTGTCGCCGCAAACAAAGGTATATCAAAGATGGCCGCCAGCATGGATACAATTCTGACACATCTATATTAAGTAGGGTAGTCATCAACGACATAGCATATGTCACACCATAAAATCAATGTTTTAGTGTTTCCGATGACAACATCAAGAATAAAAATTTATGACCGCCATATTAATTACCAAGATGGCTACTATATTGCGTAGTTTTATAATATGAGCTATCAACAAAATATAGGTGCAACTCATGGATAACAATAGTTTCTAGCTGTAACATGGTAATGGATAGTAAACGACTACATAGTCACGATCTTGGATTTCAAGTGAACATAATTCTGAATACATGTTGACAATGTCAAAGGAAACAGGAACATATTTATAATTACATCTAGGTATTCATTCATTTGAATGCATCAACATAATTTCCGCGTATAATACCTGTATTCTGATAGAAATAAAATACAGTAGCAGGTTGGGAGCATGTGAATGGTAATATATTATATAATTAACGATGATGGGTTGATAATTGCCGCGGAGCGCGATATCCCTGGCTTGGCCCTTATTCGCATGTTCAGCTTTCTTGTAGGCGAGAGTTGAATCCGGCTAACCCCGTTATAAGACTAATACGACCAGTGGTAATCCTACTATGTCTGTGGGGAGGGAGGCCAAGTTACTATAGTATGGTGAAGACCTGACAGTAGATCCGGTTTGTCTAATATCAGGGCTGGATGGAAATTGTATGCAAATATTCAGTTACCCGCCCCCATCTATGCAGATGAAATGAGCTGTCGATAGTCCGTTTAAAGCTATTAAACATTAAACGGGAACTCTATCGTGTTATCTTTAACACGACCATGAACATCAATGTTGCATTTTATTATTGCAACACGTCAGTAACCAGGGGGTCGGTGCGGTCGGACAACCCCCTCCCCTACCTCGTCGTGCCTTGATGTCCACTCTTTCATGCACTAAAATAAGAACTATTGTCAATACATAGTCATTTTATAATATTGATGCAAGCAGGAGAGTCGTATTACATGTATGTGCTCAGCTTTTGCTGAAAATATATAAAATGGTATTTAAGACCATCTGGATTTCACAATTGTCTTGGAGAGCATGTCCCCGTACCCCATAGCTGCATCGGGCCATTCAAGCCCTCGAAAAGACTCATTGCTTCATAAAAGTCTGGTTTCGGGTCTGTTGCATACATCGAAACCATGAGATACCGGTACATTCCATGCGAATGCGGATATTGTGTCATTTTCCATTATAACGAAGCCTACTATCTATCTATGAAAAACGATAATCAATGTATTAATGCGGTACACGACAGGGTAGGCACAGCGATTGACATATCAAAGGGAAGTTGACGAATTCTGAACTTGACTGGCTACGTAACAACTACCATTATTCACTTCCCACATAATGAAAGCAGCGTTTTTTTCATAGCGAAGTATGCTTAGCTTTTTTGATATAAAAACGAAAACCACGCCATCGTAACTTGAGCTATATAAGTATTATGCTAATGTCCCCATTAGTGCGCTATAGGAGACACTGATATGCATTTGCATACGTTATATTTCCACAATTTATACTTGAAAAGTATTTATCGACACATTTATTATTTTAACAAAGTTGTAATATTGACGACAGCAACATGAACATGGAATACCGATAACTTCGAAACACTGCACATGGACACTGCGAGTGTGCTTGTCGGTGTAGCAAGAGACATAATCAATTACTTGAAAATTGCGGAATTATATAACATATACATATCGTATATATGTAGAGTCAATGGTGTGATCATGGTCATCGAATCTCAGTTGATATACGAAATATGATGTTGTTGTTGTCCAAAATAAAATAACATTTGGATGGCGTATCATTTCAGTAGTCATATGCCGGTAGCCATGTACTAGTTAATAACCAGTATGTGTGAGCCATATTTGCATTACTCTATATTCGACGAATGATGACCTATAATATCAATATCAACAAGTAATACGCAGATAGGCAGTGCTATGTAAATATGAAGGATATAATGAATCAGTATGTGTGAGTCATATAAGTATGGATATTAAACTATTATACGATCGAGATCAATATGTTGTGTATTCATGATGGAACGTATGTTGAGGTCATTCGTGAGATTGTTTGGTATATAGAAATAACACAAGTTATAAAAATGTATTATGCGGTCATAATGCAATCTATATTGAATGCAAATGTATGTATATGTATCACAGTTATGATGGGCATTGTTTCTGGGGAATACCATACACTGTAATCATATATTTTGTAGTCAAATAATGTCCTTACATGGTATGTGTAAGTGTCAGAACTGTGTATTATAATATCACAACCATATGTGTAATATAATATATAATACTGTAAATGCATTAAAATGAACATGGTTGATTATTCTATGCTAATCGAGAAGTATATCAGAAAGTTCCATCGTCTAACCTGGAAGCGAAACATGTAAAGCTAAACATTGACACATAGTTGGTCTGAGGCCTCTAAATCATGAGCATTCGTTACAGCATATTGTGTTGTATATATGTGACACGCATAGACGCTGTCAATACTGATTTCAGTGCAGGAGACGGGACTTTCGTTGATGATAATATATGTTAATTGAGAATATATTTCCATTTATCAGCGATGATTATACAAGCAGTCATGCGGAAAGTTTTGCTGAAATAGAATATGCTGATCTGCCTTATACAGACGCATTGTTATATGGGACAATTATTAAATAGTTCAGTGTAATTTAAATGTATGCATATGGGTGTATCCACTTGTGAATGTATGAATATTCACGGAAACAGAAACTGTAATACATACTATTCGATAGCTGTTGTATTTTACAAGAATTGTTGTATTTTTGTTATAATTAAGTCTAAGGTGATTGCAATGTCATGGTACTTAGCCGCACACCATCATATAACAGTTCAATATATGACTGTAATGCGAACATGGCCGGCCGAATATGTACCAATCGCAATACATAGTGTATACATATATGGCATTATAGTGCAATTTACAACGTATATGATAACGGAAGACTCAATAAAATACAACATGTAAAACAAACAGTACATATAGTTTAATATGCTGACGCTACAACCAGTGTAACCTAATTCGAGCATCACCAAGTGTATTATCAGCGATCTACTAGTCTGAACACATGTGAATCTGTCATATAAAGAAATTTAAAAAATAAATGAAAAGCAACGCGCAATTGCCAGTACACTATATTAAAATAGCATAAATGAGCCAACCATTTTGAATAAACAAAATTACAAATTACTTATAAACCGCCTAACAAAATGCAGTAGTATGCATAAGTAAAGCAAATGTAAACATTATATTCAATAACTTTCGAGTTTTTTTGAAAATATGGCGGCCATTTTGAATTAAGTACACACTTTAAGAAGCATAAAAATTTATCTATGTTTTTAATATCGTATCTCAGATGAAAATCAAACTAATATGTTCATATCTAGCTTAGTACCAAGCTATGGTCCACCACAGCGTAGATAATGCTGCCTGATCTTGATGAATATTTGGCGTCCATCTTGGATTCATATGGATTTGATAGCCTCCATCTATGTTTCAAATGAATGCATGGTATACAAAGGTTTTTATGCGTCCGTCCGATCAAGACACAAGTGCCTATTTATTTGCATTCATCAAATCAGTACACATTTCAGGCTAAATATTGATGCTTGGCGGCCATCTTGAATATGTTGATACTCTTAACGATAGAGACGTCCGAGCAAACCGAATTGTTTAGTATATGCCCCATAAAACAATAATCACCAATAAAACATACGTTATCGGATTGTTCTGTAATGTTATGCAAGTATATATTGCATTATTAAAATAGAGTGCGTTTTGCACTCATTTGACCCATGTGCACTTAATGACCCCAACAATGACCTTGTCCCACCTGACTTGATTGACCGACACCGGATTCGTGTTCAGGAAGATATAATGCATTGATTTAAAGTAGTCGTTGCTTTTGCTTTGTCGGGTTGAACAGACTTGATGTTATGGGTGCTTGCCCCCCTACTATAGGTTCAAAAATGAGATATGCATAGGAAAATGTCAAAAAGTAAAAATGTCAATATTTTGCCATAATGTACCTTTTTCCACTACGCGTCTCATATTAAGTTACCGCATATGTAAGGTCCCCTGTTAAACAAACACTAATAGTCAGGAGGAATTGTTGGAAATGATGAAAACGGAGTATATAGTTTGTTTTTGTATTGATTTCAGTTCATGGGGGTGTAAGCTGATAATTCTGAGGGGATGTGCAAAATTTCACCCGGTGGCATAAGCCCAATATAGTCGTGACTGTCTGCAGTATCTGAACATACGTCCTTCTTTGGCACCGTGACTGCAGACTGTCTATCTAGACACGCCCCATGTCGGGTTCGGGTGCCGTCTGATTGGTCTCACGGGTCAGCTGGTTCATTTCAGACGCCATCTGTACTGCAATTAACGAATCAAAACAACCATCAGTCCATATACAAACGGACAGGCGACATCGGAGTCGCGTCAGACCGTGGCCGAGGGGTAACACCGTCGGACTACTACGCTGGCGACCCGGGTTCGATTCAGCATTCAGTTCCATGGCGTCAATATTTCTGAGATACTTTGTATTTCCTGCTCTACTAGTCCTTTCGGATGGGGATAAAGGCGGCGGTCCCGTGTATCAGATTTGAAGGAGAGTCTGTGCACGTTAAAGAACCGGAGGGACTATTCTAACCAGATGGCCGCGGACGCATGTCGAGCCCGTCGATGCATTTGATGGTCTCAGGGTGTATTTATTTGAAGTTTGAATTAAGGGCTGTGGAGGCATAAGGTATGTAAAAGATTTAACACAAAAAATCATTAGACCTTGATCTTGGGCATGTGGGCCGCATGTGTGGGCTATAGAATTAAAATATGGATGATAAATAATTATTTGAAGTTTGAAGTAAATCGGAGTAATTAGTGTTGTGGAGATATACGGTATGTAAAAACATTAACACAAATCATTTGACCTTGACCTTGGGCATGTGGACCACACGGGCATGCTATAGAATGAAAATATGGATGCTGAATAAGAAGTATTGGATGGTGGAAGTAAATCTGAGTAGAAACTGTGGAGATATAAGGTATGAACAAACTTTAACACAAATTTCAAAGTCATTTGACCTTGACCTTGGGCATGTGGACCACATGGGCAGGCTATAGAATGAAAATATGGATGATGAATAAGAAGTATTGGATGTTGGAAGTAAATTGGAGTAGAAACTGTGGAGATATAAGGTATGGAAAAACATTAACGCAGCTTTTATAATAACGCAAACTTATTTTCAGTCATTAAGCCTATACGTTGGGGAACAGGGGCCACATGAGCGGGGGGACGCAGGCAGAATATATGGATGATGCCCAATGAGCATACGAGTAAATCTGACATACGGTTACTGAGATAGTAGGTATGTGAAAACATTAACGGAAATTTTGACAAAAATTTAACGCAAACTTCCAAGCCCTTGACCTTGACCTTGGGCAAAGGGGCCGCATGAGTGGGACACATCATGCATATATGGATGATGACTAATAAGCATATGAAGTTTCAAGTCAATGTGACTTAGGACTGCAGAGATATAAGGTATTTAAAAACTTTAACGCAGATTTCGGACGGACGGACTGACGCATGGACGCACAGACGGACGGACGCACGGAGACCCAGGCGTTATTGTGATCAATATGTCTCGCTTTCCGCAAGCGGGCTCGGTAATAAAAGCTAGGCCCCTGGGGCCGGTTTCCTCTGTATCCACCGCCTTCCTTTCTCGCCTGCTTGGGAGACGACATGCAAGGTCATCGAGCCAGTGCCGTCGTTAATTCCAAGCATTTACATTTACAGTTTAGGGTTTCCCGACACGGTGGCCTGGATTACCCGCGGATTGCTCCGCTGCGTTTGCTGTGTTCCTGGGCAGAACCAGTACTAGCCAGGGCTCATCGGGCCCGTTTCACTAAACTTCGTACGACTAAAATGTTCGTAAGTGCAAAATTATGATATTCGTAAATTTCACATTAACAATGTTTCCTTGTAAACAATTATTGGATTTACATTCATTGAACATAGGCTGCATATGCAGCATGTGCTCAATAAATGTAAATCCATCAATTGAAATTTACAGCCGATCCTAAGTTTGCACTTACGAAGATTTTAGTCGTGCGAAGGTTAGTGAAACGCGCCCCTGGTGAGGAATCAGTATGCCCTTTCCTTAATGTGGCCCGTTGTGGCCAGTATGTGTGTGTGTACGTGTGTTTGTCAGGCTTTTCGTTGCATCCATCTGATCATACCTGGACTATATTTGTTTTTAACTTGAAACAGGCTTTCCTGACATTACTTATGTTTCGCTTACTATCTCCAAATTAGGACTTAGTATCTCATAATTATGAGTTAGTATCTCCTAATTGGGAGTTAGTACCTCCTAATTAGGACTTAGTATCTCCTATTTAAGACTTATTATTTCCTAATTAGGAGATAGTAATTCCTAATTATGAGAGGGTAGCTCCTAATTAGGAAATAATATCTCATAATTAGGAGTTGTTATTTCCTAATTAGGACTTGATATCTCCTAATTAGGACTTATTATATGTGTCAATGCTAAAACATGTTTATCTCCTAATTAGAAGATACTAACTCCTAATTAGTATATGATAACTCCTAATTATGAGATAGTAAGTTTTAATAATGAGCTCGCAATTCCTAATTAGGAGATGATATCTCCTAATTAGGAGTTAGTGTCTCCTAATTAGGAGATAAATATATTTTAGGATTGGCACCAGGACGCTTCCATAGGTATTAGCTGACAAATCAATGTGCTATAGAGACTACACCTACCTCACTGATGCTGCACCCCGCCCCGGCATACAATGTTTCATGTCGAAACAATGCACCAGTTTCCTGATAAGATACCACTTATGTCAGTGGCGGATCCAGGATTTCACCAAGGGGGGGGGGGGTCCCACATGGAACTTGAACGAGGTATGCTCGTTCGTCGACTGACCGGAGCGAGGGAGTTGGTTCGGGGGTCCGGGGGCATGCTCCCCCTGAACATCTTTGAATTGAGGAAGCCATTTTCTCCATTCTACTGCATTTTTTTCACAGCACTTGCTCAATATTTCGTAAAAATAATTAATAAAAATGGGATTTCTGGGCCCCCCCCCCCCCCCTGAATCCGCCTCTGTACATATACTAAGAGCTATCGCATAAACGCATTTTCGAAAATGTTCAGTATCTTCTGCATTCTACGCTGCTTGGAGTGCAGTACCAGGGTACCTGTGAAGACGAGAGGTCCGCCGGTAAATTCATCCACATTGATGTAGCCATCACCTGTAGGTTAGATAATACTAAATGGTGAGAAATCGCCAAGGGGCTATACAAAGGTAGTCCGGTATAAAAAGAAATAGTGCGGATGTTTTGAGTTCACAGATATGGTTTACTTGCAAGTCTTGATCCATTACAACCCAATTTCATTTGAGGAACATGTTGGGGTGCTTTTAATACCAGTTTTCAGCACATTTGTAGCATTTAAAATAAAACACTAAACCTGTTGGTCATGTGATGTAAACAGAGTTTCCGTGGCCAAAAAATGTAAACAATATTGGGGGATATGAAGAGGTTGGATTTTTCTTTCTTAGGAGTAAGTGAACCTATCGTTTAACGCATACAGAATCAGTACAGACCGGCTGCATGTCATATACAAGTAGGTCCCACAGCGTCCATACGAATAGTGAAAGTATGGGAGACTGGCCTCATTGGATGGGAATCGATTAAATTGTTTAGTAAAACTAGTTGGTGTGTTCTAACCTGTACCGAGATATTGGCAGTTACTGGCCAGTAGCCGATTTCACCAACATTGCCAAGTACACAGTATAACCTCTTTATACCGGACACAGTATATCCTTAATCTTATGGGTTTCATTGGTGTATGATGATAATGCCTGTTTCAATTCGCAAAGCAAAGCCGCATACCTTGGCATTGTCATATGTCTGATTTACAGTGGAACGTCTCGAATCGGGACACCCTGGGAACCTCACAGGGCGTCCGGTTTAGAGAGGTTCCACCATAAGTATCAGCACTGTTCGCTATTCCATCAATGAAACATCCGTCATGCTTCAAATAAGCAATGAAAAGTCATGCAGAGCATGATGTTATTAGCCGATCAAATCAGGGTAAAGCGCATCGAACATATGTAGGTGTCTCTGGTAACATTGTCAATGGTAAACTATTTTCGACCACAGTTCTGTACCCAGCGTTGACATTTTTTTCGATTTTGTGCAGGTTTTGGAAACCCGTTCCCAAATCCATCCAATAGCAGCAATGCCATAGCAGCAATGTTTTGTTGTCACCATTATGTTGCGAAATATTCCAGCGTAACACCTGTTCTGTATGCTCTATTTATCTACAAATTACACTCCGCAATACACAAAGTTGTAGTCATTGTGTGTTTGTCCGAATTCTGTGGCAGCACTCGAGTGGGCGGAGCTACCAGGGCTATATATATCTAGCGGTTACAGTGTCATCTAAAAATAGACGCAAGCTCCTGCGTATTCAGGCACATGCCCAGATTGGCCTAATGTGCCCCATCCGTGATTTTTTGCGCGATGTCGGGCGCAAGACAATCAATAATTTGCGGCATTGACAATAATTAAGGGGGATTGCCGCAATCGCGCGTGCTGGATGCATCCCTGCCATCCCTGCATGATACGTAAACAAATCAAAGTTGGCTATGAAGGGCAATTCTTCGTTTTGATTGGTGGAAAATTTTGTGAATATTAACTAGCGTCAAATGACACGCATACGCGATCCAATGGGATAAACCCGAGATGCTGGGATAAACCCGAAAATGCTGGGGTTGCTAGTAAGGAGATTTTGAGCAGAGGTCGATTATACATTAGCCGAATAAACACATTTTACGCGATTATACGTGGCTGAAACTTGTTCTGTTTAATAAATAAAAGCTTTAAATTAGCCCAATAATCGGCGTATGTTGGCGTATATGGCCATTAGAGCCAACTATGGACTTCAACAACAATAACTTCCGGGTTAAATCTCTTCCGGCGTTCAGCTCATTACGTATTCAAAATTGTGTTATTTGGCTATAAGTAAAGTTTTAAACGGAGATAATTGCCAAAAATGCAAACTTTATCGGTTGATGCAATTTGGAAGTGATACAGAAAAATTCGCGTTCGTAGATTACCGAATAGCGGAGAAAAGGGTTGCTACAAACTTTTTCAGAATTCGATGGATAACCAATATATTAGCCGATCTATAAATAGATCGGCTAATAATAATACAGATCGTTATCAGGCTACATGAGTGTGCTATTTGATCATCAGATACACTGGTCACAAATGCCATTAGCCACGGTTCTCAAGTCACAGACACATGTTTGATAAACGGTATAACGATGGTCTAGTAACATAAGGTCGTAAGTGCTATGCTTTAGCATAGCAGTTACGACCTTATGTTACTAGACCATCGATAAGTTATATATAATCATACTGCATGCGTGCGCTATGCGAATATATTGGCATGTTTAATGGGGTCTCAACAAAGATATGCAAGACAAGAAACGTAGAACAAAAGCACCCCTTTTTCATAAATGAACTCGTCTGAAAATAAGTTTATGAAGGTTAGATTGGTTGCAAAATTAACATATCAAAATCCATTCCAGTTACTGAGAGATTAACGGTTAAACAAAATGCTAAATTTCGCATCAAACATTCCCAGTCTTAGACTTATACTGGGTTGCGATTAGGAGCCAGACGGGCCACAAACACATGTGTGTTTAGCGTGTATTGGGTGGTCAATTATTGTTTGCACATACATGTACATGAAACACATTTATAAACAGTGTACAAAACAATTCAAATGACAATATCTCTTGATAGCGCATGTACAAAACAATTCAAATGCACCCGTGTATGTTGACAATATCAAGAAACATTGTCAACACACCCGGACACATTTGAATTGCTTTGTACATGTAAAATGATTAGAAAGGTTTCATGTATGTACAATAATGATGAGAGATCGTAGCTAGTTATCTCCCGTTGAATTTAGAAATACGGTCCAACTTGTGTAGTTTACGGCCTTAATAATTCCAGCACAAAAATATTTACACAATTCCCTAACATTTGTTTGGCCCGTAGCAAGTCTCTGTCCAAAATTTATATCCAAGTAAACTCCCACGCCGAACTACTTTCTATAACCGTGAGGCGCAGTTAAAAAAATTCTTAAGAAAACGGAAAATAAACACGTTTTCTTGATGAATTTATTTCAAATGCTGGAATTATAAGGAATGAATGGTCTTTTTGTTGAATTTATCGGGGACATAAACTTGGAAAAGTCGCGGGAATACTGGACGAGGCCTTCCGGCCTTCGTCCAGTATTCCCGCGACTTTTCCAAGTTTATACCCCGATAAATTCCACAAAAAGGCCATTCATTCCTATATTGCTTGTAAAAAGAGCGAATATAGCATGATTTGTTGTGAAAAGGAGTTCATATAGTGATTTCGACCAGTGTTGATCCAAATCATCCTACATATCTACGCAATCTGAAATTGGACTATTTGCCAGATTCATATTTTCACACTTAATAATGTTATTGCAACTGGTGTAGACTCAGATCAGACTGCATTTGTGTGCTATTCAGTAAGAAATAAATATGCCGTCAGCCAGAAATAAAAATAAAAATTTGTACGTTTGTATTTTCTCTGTGCCAATGGTACCTAATGGTGTTCATTAGACATGTTAATTGCATATATGCCGATTATCTAATGTCTGCATTCGATGACACAATGTTAAATACAAGGTATTTTTCACCATTCCTCACCCACAAATTTTACAATGGGAATTGTACATGTAATGCATTATATTTATGGTATGCCCTGTCACTTACTTATAAATGGTTTAAATGCATATGTAACTAGTTCGGCACTACTAATAGCTATCCGTGCACACTTCAGATACAGTGTGTCCGAGTGTTCGTTCGTCTGTCTGTCCACTTCGCATTTACTTAGTGAAGGTAACAACTACGTTATTAATTGTTTCAATGGTAATTGTACTTACTAGTGTTTGCAATACATGTTTGATGCCCATATCCTGATTACATAATGTTTACAGCAGATGATGTAATGAAAAAACAAAGTATATGTAGTTTTAACTATTCCCCACCAACTAAATTTGCAATGGCCATTTTACATGTAATACCTTTTCTTACTTTATGCGCTGACAGTTACTGATGAAGGTTCATATGGAAGTGTAGCTACTAACACCTTTATATTAGTTATCCACATACATGCTCTTACATATACCCCTATGTGGCATTGAAAATAGATAACAATCCCTATGGTTGTATTTAAAATATAGTACACCCCTGATGGACAATTATATTTCATTACTCTAGCAACCAGAGACAAGTATTCGAGTATATGTCATGGGGTAGCATATTTTGGTGATACCGTAAGATGCGGGGCCTCATCGGGATAAGGGTATTATCAACTATTTTAAGAAATTAAGCTGTATTAAAAGTGAAAAAGCGGCCATGTTGATGGTCATCTTGAAATGGACTGTCATGGTGACACTGTATATGATTATGGGTGTATTAGTTTCAATAATGTTTAATTAGAAAAATACATACAGCACATGTAGTGATTAAAGTCGAACTGATTACACCAGTGACTGCATGAATTATATATTGCTACTATGTATTGTATTTATTTTCTATTGTTTGCAACTCACGAACAATGATTAATTTAAAGTATTGGCACGTGTGAATACGTGTGGGGTACTTAATATGGGAGAAGAGAAATCCATGCAGATTTGCAATAGGCAAACCCATGCCATTCATCATACCGTATTACATACTGCATTTGCCAATGCTCATCATGCTTGCTTAATTGTGAGAAGTGTGCTCGTTACTAATCGCATTAACTAGATAGCCCGATAATAACATTGTATTCGTTATCAATAGTCAATCCATTTTGGAAAAACTTTGAAACATTTCTTCAATACTTAAAGTGATGGACATACATTCGTACTTGTCTTTGAAACTGAACAGAATATCACACTCTATGCGTAGCAATGTTAGTGGTGTTTAATTACTGAAAACTGCAACTTCATCGTCAATATTATTGAACATCTGATCATTTTGGCGGCCATTTTGAAACTATAATTTTAGCATTGTATACCTGGATATGTAAGTTTTATGAAATTATTTGTGTATATCGAACTGGTATGGATTCATGTAATATGTATGTTGAATGGTGATTATAACAACTCCATAGAGTAAATAATAGAACAAAACATGAACATTTGACCGGCCATTTTGACTTTTCTGACAATTGTGGAAGGACATTGCATCACTATCTCCTGTAGTTTCCATTTATTTGTGAGGGAAAGTAATGTATATACATTTCAACTTTATGAATGTCTGTAATCGTTCGTAACAGCACACGATTCGCAGAAAAATGTTGTAAAACAGCCTATTTCGGCTGCCATTTTGAAATATATTGCCATTTGCTGTATTTCAATGTAATTAAGTGTAAAATGTATTCTATGTCATTTTAAATTCAAATTTTGACTTAATTATAGAAATTTACCCGGTTAATATTGATCAGACTGAAAGTTAATTGTCCGTAATAAATTGTTATAATAATGTTCGGCGGACATCTTAAAAAATGGCCGCCATTTGTTCATTCAGCGGCTTTTTGACAGTAGACAACCAGGTGTGATGGACAATAGGCTACTGAATCTGAAAATCATATTCCCCAAAAATCCCACATGGGGGAGGAGGGGGGGAGGGGGGGGGGTTATTGCTGGCTCAAGGTCTAAAACGCTGAAATGCAGCATAGGACCAGGGGGCCGTTTCATTAAACTTCGTACGACTAAAATGTTCGTAAGTGCAAAATTATGATAGTCTGTAAATTTCACATTAGCGATGTTTTCTTATAAAACGAATTGTGGATTTACATTTAATTAGCATAAAATTCACATTAACAAGGTTTTATTGTAAACAATTATTGGATTTACATTTATTGAGCATAGGCTGCATATCATATGCAGCCTATGCTCAATAAATGAAAATCCATCAATTGAAATTTACAGACGATCCTAAGTTTGCACTTACGAACATTTTAGTCGTACGAAATTTAGTGAAACGGGCCCCAGATCTCTATAAATATATTTGCAAAGGGAGATAACTAGCTACGATCCCTCATTGACCTTCCAAGACAATATAAAATGCACATTTGGCCACACATACCATAAATTCCATATATGTCGTCAGAAACAGTCTTACCATCGGCGTCCGCGAATCGGAAGACGTCCATTATCTCAGTGGCAGTGATGATTTCCGTCTGCATGAATTCGTCCACCGATATCCGCTTGTCCCTGTTGATGTCATAGTGGTCAAAGTTGAACTGGCTCTCTATCACTTCATAGTCGGCGTTCCCGATAAACGGGTTGGTGGCTGTAGCCTGCAGAGTTGTGGAGCATTTATTTTAAGGATCCGTGGTGCCCCTGATAATCCAATGATTCATGCATACTTGCGTAAATGTGAAGGGATATATGCATAACATACATGTGAACCTTTTCTTTTTACTATATCCCACACAGTGCATGGAGTTGCCATTTCGGCCATCTTAGTGTGTACAAGCTATCGGCATAATATGACAAACACATGAATAAAATTTGGTGCAACATGATGGGGATAAATCAGACAACAGCGTCCTATGCCTTGTTTTCATCAAATTTATATAAAACAAAGTCTGATAAATGAAGGGTTTGTTGACTCTTTGCTAAAATGTTTTAGTATTCAGCAATGACTGTGTAACAGTAAGAACAATGCACAGTTCTGTAGATATATACATGTACCTGTACATTGTATTACCATACATACTCTATCGATTCCAGTGACTTGTAAGCAGTTATCTGAGTGTATTGTTATTACTGTCTAATTGCCTGCTATACGAGTAAATATGTGTGTTACCTGTGGAAGATCCACTTCTAATAATAGACAGTGCATCAGTTTGACATTTTACAAATGAAAAAGTGTCCATTGTACATTGTGTACATTGAGTGATGGTAGAAAATCTCAGATATCTAACGTTTTGTGTAGTTTCCTGAAATAATATGTATAGGACGTTGTCGTTCTATATATCTGGGACGTATTTCACCAAATTATATTAGATTCACTTCCATAGTATTGGCTGTACGTGTCAAACGCTCCAAGTGGTGAAACTGTATGATAGCATGTACAAACTAAAATGGCGAAAATGGCAACTCAATGCTCTGTATAATATACTCTAAGAAGAACAGGGACAGATATACATTATATAGATATTCAGTCACATGTATGATTCTACTACATTTGAAACAAAATGCCATATTCTATATAGTTAGTCCTTAAAGCTAGAATCCAACGAGCGAGGTTAGGTTAGGTTATAATATACGGAGGCATATTGTGTTCGTTCATTCGTTAGATATGACATTGTTCTGGAAAAATAAACAGTCATTCACTATTTCCCGACAATTTCATTGGCATTATTATACTTCGGATATCCAGCATGAATTTCCACACTGATATCAGGGGCGTTAACCGTCTTTCTTTAAAATGTCAACGGAAATTAATATTTATTCTCTGCATTTACTTTTGATGTGCAGTGATCATACTTTATAATCTGGCGATAAAAATATGTTTTCAGGTGACGCATTTAATTTGCATAAATAATTTAAAAATGTCCTACCTCATTTGCATATCAAAACAGCCTGATACCACCGCGAGTCACTATCAGTCAAATAAAGATTACTAAATGATTATGTCTATATAGAAGGAACTCGTAATTTTTGTTTAAACTTTTGGAATAATTACACAATTATACACTTATTTAATTCATATAAAGAACAGTTTATGCCTACTAGATGGGACCCCAACGTTAAAGGTACATGCCCACTCAGTAGGCACAACATGTTCTTTATATCAGAGACATCATCTGATACATTTTCTGGCAAAAGAAACATTTATTCACCATTACCCCACGAATTGATTGACATTATTATACATTGTATATCTGAAGTAAATTTCCCCATTGATATCATGGGCGATAACAGTGTTTCCTTAAAATGTTAGCGGACATTACTATTTATTATCTGTATTTATGTTTTCATATGCAATGATCATACTTTATAATCTGTCGAAAATATTATTATCTGTGTGGAAATTTACGTCTGATATAACATGTATAATAATGCTAATCAATACGTGGGGTAATGGTGAATTAATGTTTATTTTGCCAGAACATGTCTCAGATGATGTATTTGGAGTAACCTTTAGTTACTATACATGTATGCAAGAAAAAAAGTATACGATCGAAATTGTCCGCGGACATATTCGCATGTCTGTAATGCGCCAATATGTCCGCAAGTAACACTTGTCCGCAGTAATTTCAAGGTGACTGTGTCATGTTTTTAGACAGGTTGTAGACTTCATTTAATATTTTTCTAAGGAAAGGCTGATTTTTATGAAACATAGCGCAGCAATTATTTATTGCAGTAAACCCATTCAGTTTGCCATTACCTCATGAGCCTGGCTAACTCAATTTTCAATTACCGGGTGAACTCAATTGTTAAAAGCCAGGGCCCGGTTGCTCAAAGCATCTGTTATCTTAACGGACTGTTAAATCTTCAACACTGTTACGGATGTAATGGTCCGTTACGCTAACATATGTTTTGAGCAACCGGGCCCAGATTGCAGTTTGAATGTAACCTATGGCACGTATTGATCAAAAGTTAAAATCCAGGGCTCGGTTGCTCAAATTCTCTGTTAACTTAACGGACTGTTAAATCCTAAACACGGTTAAGGATTTAACCGTCCGTAAAGCTAACATAGTTATTTTGAATGTAACATATGACACATACCCGTTGATCAATTGTTAAAAGCCAGGGCCCGGTGGCTCCAAACATGTTAGCTTAACGGGCTATTAGATCCTTCACACTCTTAAGGATTTAACAGTCCGTTAAGCTAACATATGCTTTGAACAACCGGACCCAGTTGACATTTTCAATGTAACCTATGACAAATACCCGTTGATCAATTGTTAAAAGCCAGGGTCCGTTGCTAAAAACCTCCGTTAGCTTAACAGGATGTTAAATCCTTAACACGGTGAAGGATTTAACAATCCGTTAAGCTAACAGATGTTTTGAGCAATCGGGCCCAATTTGAATTTTGAATGTAACATATGACACATACCCGTTGATCAATTGATACAAGCCATGGTCCGTTGCTCAAAACCTCTGTTAGCTTAACAGAATGTTAAATCCTTAACACGGTGAAGGATTTAACAGTCCGTTCAGCTAACAGATGATTTGAGCAGCCGGGTCCCTTTTACATTTTGAATGTAACCTATGACAAATACCCGTTGCGTTGATTAATTGCTAAAAGCCAGGGTCCGTTGTTCAAAACCACCTCTGTTAGCTTAACAGAATGTTAAATCCTTAACACGGTGAAGGATTTAACAATCCGTTCAGCTAACAGATGTTTTGAGCAATCGGGCCCAGTTTGCATTTTGAATGTAACATATGACACATACCCGTTGATCAATTGTTAAAAGACAAGGCCCGGTTGCTCAAACCCTCTGTTAGCTACACGGACTGTTAAATCCTTCACACTCTTAAGGATTTAACAGTCCGTTGTGCGTGGAACAACCGGGCCCAGTTTGCATTTTGAATGTAACCTATGAAAAATACTCGTTAATCAATTGTTAAAAGCCAGGGTCCGTTGGTCAAAACCTCTGTTAGATTAACGAAATGTTAAATACTTGACACGTTGAAGGAGTTAACAGTCCGTCCAGTTAACAGATGTTTTGAGCCACCGGGACCCGTTCACATTTTGAATATAACCTATGGCACATACCCGTTGATCGCAGAGTCGAAGACATTTGTAGTGACAATCGAGCAGGCCCTCCTCCAGGGAGCCAATTCGGCACCAGCGCGGACACATCGTGTCGCAGATGTTCGCCTTCCCCGGCGCCACCAGCGTCTCCGTTGTTGACATGGTTATCGTGGATCCAGTTGGAACATTGGTGTTGTCTACAGCGGCGTTTATATACCGTCTTTCTGTTTCTGTATGAGCAATATACTTCTCTGTGACAGGTTCCGATGTAGATTTAGTTTCAGGAGCAAGCGTGGTTTGGTCTTGATTCACCACAGATGTGACGTCATTCTTGGTACGTAGAGCTTCTGCACGCGCATGCACCAGGTCGAGTAGCGACATACCACGTGATTGGGTAGTTTGTGCTGAGCAGATGACCACAACCACGACTGTCACGAAATGTATTTTTAGATTCATCATAGTGGACCTGAAACGTACACCACCGCCTGGGTTAATCTTGCCCAAATATAAAAGTTTCTGAACATCTATTGGCAATATCAACTCTCAATCAAGCAGTTTGATTGACTATGTCAGGCTCAGCCAATCAAGATGTTTGCTTTCAAGCACAATACTGCAGTAACTTAAGGCCGGGCTAGTAACCTGCTGCATTGACCGGGGGGTGGGGGCGTCCAGAAATCAGAACGAAATATTTACATCGAAATAAAGATATATTCAGCCCGGAAATCAGAATAACCTGACCAGGTCCAGGTCATACAGAAAGACGACGAGACACAATCGCAAATGATCGAATTCCATTCCGGAATAATATGTAATGACAAGCAATTCCGTCCATCTGCATTTCTCGACGATGGTATGCATAAGCACGCGTGTAAACATCTAATTCCGTGGATGTCTTAACGAGCCGTTCTATACCTGATCATCACATATATTGATTTGTAAATGTGATGGCATACATGTACATTTATAAAATATATGTGAACACTGCCTCATTACTGTATTTTATACGGCTTATGGTCCGTTATGGAGTGGCCAGCTCGGCCATCTTTGTGTATTCCAGACATCAGCCAGTTTCATCTCTTCTGTCGTTTGACAAGAAACTGACAATGCGAAGTAAAACATATGATATAATATAGTTAATAATTCAGAGAAAAGCCAGGACAACGGACTCTTATCAATTATATTACACAAAATCTGTAACATATATCGGTTTAGTGCCTGTTTCTTGTTTTAACAACACGAATCATCATTGTAAATAGCCTCATATACAAAAATTATACACAGTGTTACTTTTACCTCACTAACCACCCAACACATATCACATCATGGGGAGAGTATATATCGCCCATATTTACATATAACAATGTCTAGGAACAGTGTACACGACAGCCATAGCTTATATACATTTTGAGAACGTCGACCATGACTGATAAGCAATCAACAATGAAATCACTCGGTGTTGAGCTCTCTGATACGAACCTTACCAAGGAACAACAAGATAAGGTGTCTAACTTATTTGACAAATGGAAGTCCGTCTTCTCCAGAGGAGACAATGATCTTGGACGAACTGACCTGGTCAAACACGAGATCCACCTGTCCGACGTAAAGCCATTAAGGGAACCTTACAGGCGGGTAGCCCCAGCGCTCATTCATGAAATCCTGGAACACTTGGCAGAGATGGTAGCAGCAGATGCAGTTCGACCCTCGAAAAGTCCGTATTCTTCCATCGTCGTCATAGTTCGGAAGAAGGACGGGACCATTTTGCGAGTGTAACCGGATGCCATTCGGGTTATGTAATGCCCCCGCCACTTTCCAAAGGTTGATGGAGCGATATATGGGGAATGCCTGATCTACCTTGACGACATTATAATATTTTCGGACACATTTGAATCCCATCTGGACAGGATTGGTTCCGTCTTCGAGCAATTGAGTCAACATAACTTGAAACATAAAGCATCCAAATGCGAGTTCTTTAAGAAGCAAGTCACTTACCTCGGATATATCGGAGAAGATCAACGCAATCAGAAATTTGCCGATTCAAGGAGGTCAGTCGTTTTCTGTGGTTTAATACCTACGATTATGCCGTCATCGTGCGACCACTCAACGATCTTCTCATTGGTGACATCACCGGAAAGGGAAAGTCATCCAAGGAGAAGAAACAGCAAAAGCCTCGTCAATTTCAATGGGATGATGAACAACAACAAGTCTTCCAAACCATCATCGACAGATTGTCATCGCCACCAGTCTTGGCTTATGCAGAATACGACCAACCTTTCATACTGCACACGGATGCATCGTTGAACGGTCTAGGCGCCGTGCTTTATCAGAAGAAAGATGGAGTTGAATGTGTCATCGTATATGCTAGCTGGAGCCTGAAGCTGTCCGAACGGAACTACCCTGCACACAAATTGGAATTCCTCGCCTTTAAGTGGGCTGTTACCACAAATTACACAACTACTTGTATGGAGCAACGTTCGAAGCCTTGTCCGACAACTACCCGCTAACATATGTGTTGACAGAATTTCCGACAGAAGAGTGCATCGTATTTCCAGACACCCTTAAGGCAATATGTGACATCATAGTAGCGACATCCGAAGATTCTGCACTTGCGGATAGCTTGTGGGATAACAAGTGTTTGATGGGTGCGGAGCAAACGAAGTACCCGACGATATACTACACGCTTGCGCATTGTCCTACTAGGACTGGCGTAAAGAACAGATGGAGGACAGTACACTTTGCCATGTGGTGCATCTCTGTCAATTCGGCCAACGTCCTACTTCCAAGCAGGCTGCTACATAATCTACAGAGGTCAGGAAATACTTTCGCCACTGGGGAGACCTGATGTTGAAAGATGGTGTGCTTTACAGAGCAGCTACAGTGCACGGACAAAAGTTGGAACAGTTAGTTTCTCCCCACTGCAGCACGGGATAGCGTTCTCGGATGACCTCGGACATCAAGGCCGTGATAGGACAACGTCGTTGGTAAAAGAACACTACTTCTGGACTGGAATGAATGAGGATATCAATCGAAAAATCAAGACCTGTGATAGGTGCATCCGGCGCAAGATTCCACAACCAGTAGCGGCAGAATTTGTGCCTATAACTTCTACGGCACCAATGGAATTGGTCTGCATAGATTATTCATCGAAATCGGATACGAGAATGTGCTTATCATTTCGGATCATTTTACCCGCTATACACAAGCAATACCCACACGCAACCAGACTGCCCAAACAACGGCCAGTGTCCTCTTTGACAACTTCTGTACACTACGGATTCCCGTCGAAATTACCGACCAAGATCATCAAGAACTTATGCAAGATTAAAAAAAATACCACCCCATACCATCCGATGGGAAACGGCCAAGTCGAGAGGTTTAATCAGACCTTGATTCAGATGTTAGGAACCCTGAGTCATGACGGAACGCAGGACTGGAAGACGCATATATCTACCATGACTCACGCCTACAACGCCACTAGACATGAGAGTACAGGATACTCTCCGTTGTACTTGATGCTTGGTCGGCAGCCACGCCTTGCAATCGACGCCTTCTTGTGTATCAGGACGGATGCGGTATCTACAAAGACCCACAGGGACTATGCCCAGAAGCTAGATTCCCGGTTGAAGCAGAGCCTCTAAAGCATGAGGAAACGTATAAGACGTACTACGACGTACTACGACGTACTACGACGTACTACGACGTCCGCGTCAAGGAGAGTCAGCTGCAACCAGGAGATCGGGTGCTGATACGGAACGTTGGTGTTCGGGGGAAACACAAGCTCGCCGATCGATGGTAGTAAGACCCATATATCGTGACCAAACAGCCCAACCCGGACATCCTTGTGTATGAAGTTCAGAAAGAGAATTCCACTGAACGAGTGAAACCCCTACACAGGAACCTCATACTGCAACGATCAAGGAAACGCCAGATCGTGGACTATCGAGTTGGTGATTCGTCCGATCACGAAGTGGAGGTGCGAACAATATCTGATAGCGGCGCGGATGATTCCGACCGCCAAAGTCCTCCTCCATACAGGATTCCGATGACTCGACATATTGGTCAGCCAGGGTTGTACCCACGTACTGTGTCCAGCAATTGCTCAGTAGGTTATCCCGAACCAGTACAAAGACCGTGACGCAACCGTAGACCACCGCAGCGATATGAGGCTAGTGTATGCCAGCAACATGCCTCCACCGTATCAAGCGCCGATGTAATATACGGGTAACCAGGATAAGGAGACAGTGTAATTTGGTTTGGATCATTAGTCAGATCTGCGTCTAAATGTTGCCCAACATACAGACATATTTTGTCATCCAGTATATGTTTCATTGCGTGTTTGTTGAAAGGTGTTGTATTGTATTGTACTGTTTGTGTTGTTCGTCCACTGGCTATGTATGTGTCATGTGTTATCTGAATGTGTTGTGTAGTATTTTTAGATCGTGTTTCCTGCACAGTTCTCGCAATTTGCGTATTTATTTGAGAGCTTTGGTGTCGACGTTTAATATATTATTTAAAGCGTGGGGAGTGGGGGTGGGGTGTCATAGTATAAAATATATATGTGAACGAACTGATTATAATAAATCCATGTTTTACGCTGGAATTTGCCTTCTTATTTAAATTTCCGACATATCCCCTTCCAGCGTTGTACTACCACCTTGCCTATGTTCGCGCGCCTTTGTTCTATCCCGTGCACGTCGCGATCATTCATCCAGAACATATCCGGCCATGTAACGTTCTTTGCTTTCATGTAAACACCATTATAAATATATTACATATATTTATATTTCAGGTATGTTATCTTATATTATTTTGTTATCAGACCTTATAGTATATTGCCATTTCATGCAGCTGCAAATACTACTTAGTTATGTAAATTATAATGTTGAAACTGCAAGAATTGGTTAAAATGCTCGTTGGTATTTTCATTACACAGCTACTCGAATGTCGTACACAATATGTCAGCCATGTTTCTTTGTTTCTATGTCATATCATTGAGTAAATGTTGATCATCATTGGATAATTCCTACATAACATATCCGCCCATGTAATGTTCTATGCTTTCATGTAAACACCATTATAAATAGCTGATGCATATTCGTGCCAGGCTCGCTCAGTCCGTTAGAGCGATGGTACGGTAATCCAGAGATCCCCGTTTGGAGACGCGGGTCGAATAAGCGTGTTTCTCGCCCTTTTACATTTGGCGCCCAACGTGCGGCCAAATATCACACGGTGGTCAGTATAGGGAGGAAATGTGTATTTGTGGTCGGCTAGCTCAGTCGGTTCGAGCGATGGCACGGTAATCCAGAGGTCCACGCTTCGAGTCTCGGGTCGGATATGCATGTTTCTCGCCTTGTGATATTTGGCGCCCAACGTGGGGCCGTGACTGATAAATACTGCCCAAAATGTACCAAAAATATGGAATTCAGATACAAATTAAATATAGAATTGATTATTCCTGGACGAATTTCAATTTGGCGGAGAAGTATGTTACGGTACATAGCTCACTATAGGGAGAAGATGTGCATTCGTGCCCGGCTAGCTCAGTCCGTTAGAGCGATGGTACGGTAAACCAGGTCCCCGGTTCGAGCTTCGGTCGGATATGCATCTTTCTCGCCCTGTGACATTTGGCGCCCAACAAGGGACCGTGACTGATAAATACTGCCCAAATTGTACCAAAAATATGGAATTCAAATACGAATTAAATATAGAATTCGGGGACGAATTTCAAATTGGCTGGGGAGTATGTCACGGTACTTAATTCACTGTCGGGAGGATGTGCGTATTCGTGCTCGGCTAGCTCAGTCGGTTCGAGCGATGCACGGTAATCCAGAGGTCGCCGGTTCGAGCCTCGAGTCGGATATGCATCTTTCTCACCCTGTGACATTGACAAAAGTACACCAATATCTGACTTGAATAACATGTTGGTGTAATATAATTGATAGGAGCCCATTGTCCTGGCATGTCTATGTATGATTAGCTACATTATAATTATTATCATTTATACTTAGCATTGTCAGTTTCTTGTCAAACACCAGAAGAGGTGAAACTGGCTGATGACTGGAACACACAAAAATGGCCGACTAGGCCACTCCATGTGCCGTATAGGATACAGTAGCGAGCCAGTGTTCACATATATAATACATATATTCTCCATCATATTTAGCGAATGCTAATGGAATATATAATACCTTAACGAAGGTTATATGGTATATAGTATACATTAATGAAAGCAAGGCACATGCCCACTCAGTAGACACAAACGGTTTTTTATAGGAATTAAATAAGTGTATAATTGTGTGACTATACCACCAGTTCTAAACATTACGAGTGCCCGATATACATATATAATCATTTAGTAATATTTATTTTACTGATATTGACTCGCGGTGGTATCAGACTATGTTCATATGCAAATGAGGCATGATATCTTTTTAATTATTTATACTAATTAAATGTGTCACCTAAAAAATAATATTTTCGACAGATTATAAAGATCGTGATCATTGCACTTCAAAATATAAATACAGATAATAAATAGTAGTGTCCGTTAACATTTTAAGGAAACAATGATATCGCCCCTGATATCAGTGTGAACATCCGATATAAAATGTATGATAATGTCAATCAATACGCAGGGTAATGATGAATAAATGTTTATTTTGCCAGAAAATGTCTCAGATGATGTTTGATATAAAGAGCAGTTTGTACCTACTGAGTGGGTATGTACCTTTAACTAAGATATTTGAATATACTAAGTCTTAATGATCGAGGGTTATATGGTGTATATACTGAACAAAATAGGTTTAGCACGGCCATACATTTCCGAAAATATTTTGCTACATGGAAAGTAAAAATTGATATAACATACCTGACACTCTTTCACAACCATTTTAGTGTAGAAGTAGACACAGATTGAATAATCGGAACGGTAAAAATGCTGTTCCACAGGTCAAAGTTCAACAGAATAAGTCAGTATTTTGTATGCCCACCATTTGCGGCCATAACGGCAATACAACGTCGTCGCATGCTTCCAATAAGTTTGTTAACCTCTCTCAGTATAATGTTCCTCCACGCTTGGTGTAATGCATGCTCCAAAGAACGGATGTCAGTGATGTCATCCAGCTCACGAACAAGTCTTCCCAAAATGTCCCATATGTGCTCAATCGGCGATAAATCGGGCGATTTGGCCGGCCAATCCAATGTCTCGATCCCGTTTTGGTTGAGAACGTTGCTGGTGTGTCGCGCTGTATGAGGACGAGCGTTATCCTGTTGTAGGATGACGCCATTACGTTGACGTATGTAACGGACAAGTACTGGTTCAATGACTTCGTCACAGTAGCGAGCAGTCGTGAGTGTACCTGGAATTGTCACTAGCACTGTTTTACTGTTACGAGCAATTCCGCCCCACACCATCACACTGGCGCCGCCATACCGGTCACGTTGAATGATGTTATGTGCGTCGCACCGTTCTCCTTTGCGTCACCAGACACGATCAGCAAATTGAACCGTAAACCGTGACTCATCGGTAAACAATATGTTGTTCCATTGGTGCTGAATCCAACGTTGATGCCTATGAGACCAGTTCAGCCGATCACGTCGATGACGTTGCGTTAAAGGCAGTCCAATACATGGTCGTCGACCCTTTAGGTTAGCCGAATGGAGACGATTGCGAACAGTCTGTGCACAAACTCGAGTTCTTGTTGTCGTTTGTAGATGATTTGCAAGTTTCTGCGCCGAATGGATTTCGTCTTGACGTTAACGTAATGTACCGATCCTCGTTGGCCGTCGTTTTCCTTGGTCAGCCAGCGCGGGGTCGATGTTTCAGTGACCCAGTTTCTACAAACCGAAACTGGAGACGCGTTATCGTGCTACGAGACACTCCTATGGCGTGAGCTACAGCTGAAATGTTCATCCCACCTTCAAGCATGCCCACGGCTCTGTGACGTTGCATTAACGTGATGCTGGCATTCTTTCACATGGCCGATTTTGATGGGAGTATTCTGTGGACTTCAGGTTTTTTAGAGCGATAGGAATACGATACAATGAACGTATCACATCAATTCAGTGTGCATGTATACAATCCGGTCGCTGGTGCACGAACTGTGACGTCGCGAGCCATCTTCGTTACTGCAGCACGGACTGCACAAATAACGATGAATAGCTCAATTAGGGAGTCGGTCGGTGCAGGCCATTACAAAACATATTCATTTACTTAAGGTAACGCATACATATGACCAACATGGTAACCGTGCTAAATATAATTTGTTCAGTATATATTAACAACAGCTGGTCTCCGTACACAGACACAAGTTAACACAATTAAATGTCATTCCGATAATTAATATTCAAACAATGAGTAATTTACGAGAATCAAGCGCAAGGCACAAAGGAGAAGTATGCTCCCAATTCTACGGAGCCCCGCAGGGGACGTAAAATTATTTTGTTTATTAATTCGTTCCCACGAAATAACAATTCGTTCCCTCAATTTAACAATTCGGTCCCACGAATTAACAATTCGTTCCCTCAATTTAACAATTCGTTCCCACGAAATAACAATTCGTTCCCACAAATTAACAATTTGTTCCCGTGAGAACGAATTGTTATTTCGTGGGAATGAATTGTTAATTCTAGGGAATGAATTGTCATTTCGTTCCCACGAAATGTTAATTCGAGGGAATGAATTGTTATATCGTGGGAACGAATTGTTATTTCAGGGGAACTAATTGTTAAATTGAGGGAACGAATTGTCATTTCGTGGGAACGAATTGTTAATTCGAGGGAATGAATTGTTATATCGTTGGAACGAATTAATAACAAAAATCCATGTCCCCGTAAGGGGCTCTGTACAATTCAGACCAACGTGACACATTCATTATGTAACTGAGAAATCGTTTATCTCCGATGATAATACATTGTATTTGTTATTGATTGCAAAGCACACCAACGTGTCTTTAATTGCTACTATGGTTGAACTGCAGTGTGACCTCTAAACCGGACACCCTGGGGACCACCCAGGGTGTCCGGTTTAGAGATGATTCACTATTGTTCGGCGCGCTTTAATTAACACTTTCAACACCACAGGCCTGTATAGTGGTAATGGCAAAACGTGTAGATCCAGATGAGCCGGCTCATGACGAGCCGTCTCATCAGGATCTGCACTTTTTGCAAGCAATTTTCATATTATTGAGAATAAAAGCACTCATTTTCACAAATGGACTTGTTTGAAAATCATTTTGTGATGATTGGATTGGTTGCAACAATAACATATCGAAATCCATTCCAGTTACTTAGTGGTGAAAGGGTTAAGGACAACGTTAATACGTAGCATTCACTTTGCGCATATATACACCATAAAGAAGCCGGAATTCCAAAACTGAAGTCTACATCTATAGTGTAAAGATCGGGGTCTCAAATAACTAAAAATAAATTGTTACGGATAGTAAATGTGTACCTAATTAAATAACTATTCCACAAGTTTTTAACATCATGTTCGTTTTTACACCGTGTTAGTAGTGGTGATCACCAGTTTATGTGCGTGTGAAGACAGTGCTATTAGTTTTAATTATTCAAAACAAACTGTGTATCAACTTAAACACGATTGCTATCAATATCGTATAAAGTATAGGTAATGTACACCAGAAATTAAATTGGACACATAAATATCGAATTCCTTTGAATAAATATCGACTTTTGTTAATAGTTTGAGAAAACGCGGTTATCTCCCCGGACCTCAAGAGTATTTTAACTTCCGTCATACAATAATACAAAATAGTACCAATATGTGTATCCGGTAATAAAAATTAAACGCTCTTATATTAATTATATTAATGCTGAACCAAAAATATATAACCCCTACAATACATCCTGATGTGCGGGACCCCATCTTTAAAGGTGTTACGACTTAAAATGCAAAATTACGAAATTCAAAAAGGGATAGTCCATGATCACTTTGCGCATACACACAACATAAGGAACATGTTTAAAAGGTTTACTTCACGTAATGCAAAATCGCGAAATTCAAAATCCAATAGGGGAAAATATTCAACGGCTCGGAGGTCTAATCAACAATCGAAATTGTCTGCTCATCTACACACCATAAGGAAGCCGCATTCCAATCATGAAGTATCCAGCTATTACGGTTTAAATATTTTACTTCTTAGAATGTAAAATTGTGAAATTAACAGTCGAAAATGGGGTGGGGTCGAATCAAAAATGGAAATTCAATTTGTGCATCTCATCTATACACCATCAAGAAGCCACATACCACATAATTATGAAGTATTCGGCTATTACGGTTTAAAACTGGAGCATTACTAGTGAACCACTGGCAGAGGGACGGACGGACAACCGTGACGAAAACAATATACCCCCCCCCCCCCCCCCCCCCACCACACACACACACAAGTACTGAACGAACCTTTATATGCATATACATGTACAAGTATTATATTCCGAAATCACAAACACTTACTTGACGTTGTCAATCAGTAACCATGTGTGATCCTGTTTGGTGAAGTAAGACCATTTACCACTTTCATGGTGTCGACTCGTGTTTAAAACAAAACTAAAGACATGGAAGCTTACATCTAAACATCAGCCTTACACGATTCGTGAGTATCGATGTACAACACGCTGAAAAGTGGCGCCATTAACGTGATGTAGCTTGGAAATAAAATTGCGAATAAAATGCTGATCATATTTAATTTAATGTTTTAGACACGTTCGGGCACGATGTCATTGTACGGTGCAGTTATTGGCCGTCTATATCATTACAGGTACAGTTTTCCCAGGGTTGGACTCGACCACAGGAGACAGATTATGTAAAGAGAATGTCACGTTACCGCAGTGAACGTTTGTAACGTAGGTGATCAATCGAAACGACGTCAGTTTAATATACAACACGGATATAAACCGTCAATAATATATTATTCAACTACCATTTTGAAATACCGGGTTTATTTCCCCGAGACATCTGGAAATCCGATAAAGAAACGAGTGCGGAGTGTCGGATTTACAGATATCAAGGGAAATAAATCCGGTATTTCAAAATGGTAGTGGAATAAATAGTATATTACATTATCTTCGAAAAAAAATGAAATTTGCTCTTAGACCAGTTTATAACGTTGTCAACATGGACGATTTTGACGGTAAATGAATTCGCCGGAAATGACGTCAAACAGTGACGTCAATTAAGTGTTGTCGCGAAAGTCTAGCAGGAAATATTTCCTTCAAGGAAATAAATCCTATCAGAATCACGGAAAATCACTGGGTAGCATGTAATATTAACTAGCAATTCACACAATAACTGCATGTAAATATCACATCACCTTGTGCTACTCCCGCACAACCACTGCTATGTACAGATATATATACATATCCGCCAATCCTGAAAGAGGGCCTCCTATCACCCGTCTTCAAAAAAGGAGATATCACAAACCCATCAAACTATAGAGGTATCACCGTCACTTCCGTAATCCTAAAAGTACTTGAACACAATCAACAAAAGACACAATAGTATTATGGACTGCACGCAGTCAAAACTCCAGAAGGGATTCACACCCGGGCAGTCATCGACAAACGCAGTGCTTATCTTATCCGAAGCAATTGCAGAAGCAAAGAACACGAAACGTCCGTTAATGGTCACTACTCTGGATGTTCAAAAAGCCTTCGAGATGATTACTAAGAAAAATGTACCTTGATGGAATACAGGGAGATGACTGGCTCTTACTGAAAGATATGTACACAGATTTAACGGCTGTTGTAAAAATGGGAAATATCCTCTCAAGCCCAAACATCATCAATCAAGGTGTCAATGTGGATTCCTCTCTACGACACACTACAAACGGTACTACTGCAAATTGAAAATAAGTTTACTGGTGCCAAGATTGGACACATCAACATCCCTCAATTTACCTGTGCAGATGACTTAGCACTAGCTACCCACACTGAAGGTGAGATGCAACATATGATCCATAGTGTTGATGACTTTGCAAATAGAGAGCGCTACTGTATCAACCCTACAAAAAGCAAAATATTAATATACATGTACAATAACTCTAATTCATATGCAGCAGACACTCAGTACTATACGACAGGTAAGAGATACACACAGTTAATCAAACTACCCACATATGCATCCAAAGGGATGTAGATAATAAAGTAAATATTGACGAAAAGATTTCTCTAGGAAGAAAAGCTGCTTATTCCCTCAGTGGGAGCGGGTCTTCACAGTGGAAATGGCTTGAAACAGTCAATATGTGCAGTACTCTTGAAGTCAGAAATAGTACCAAGAATGCTGTTTGGTTTAGAAACATTGGAATTAAGTAAGACAATTTGACAAACTAGAACCCTTCCAAAGAAAACGCATCAAGCAAATACAGGGCCTACCCGATAAGGCACCAAGTTCTGCAATATTAGCATTGCTGTGTATCTCTCCAATAATGGCAGTCATCCACAAAAGCATGTTAACTCTCTTTGGAAAAATCATCAGAGATAGCGATACCGTCGAATATGAGATCGCCGTCAGACAACTAGCAATGAAATCGTCTGCTGAACATAGCTGGTTCAATACAATTAAAATCATACTGGACAAGTATAAACTTCCAACAGCTTACCAACTACTGCCAAACCTTGCATGAAAAAAACGGTCAACAGTGACTAAATGGTGGAGTCATCGATGCGTGGTGTGAAGATATTCCAACCAAAACCTCACTAAGATACATTAATCCGGAAGCCCTGCGGGTGGGAACCTCCCATCCTATCTGGAGCTCCGTTCCAGACAATATCCACGACAGCAGAATGGCGCAATTTAAGTGTCAACTACTCACGGGTACATACAAGCTACAAGGGAACCGTGCCGTATTCAATATAAAATTAGCCCGACATAAAAACTCTGTAAAAAAAAAAGACCCGGAGACCAGACTACACTTCTTCGCGGAATGTAGCACCTTCATACCGGAAAGAGAAGATTTCCTACGAAGAATCCGAAACGTGACATCCATTATTGAAGTTGAAAACCCTGAGACTCTAACAAATACTAGTCTTGATCCGTCATGGACTATTAAAACTCCAGAAGATATAGCCAGCGCTGCGCGTGCCAGCAGAATACTTATCCAGCAGTTACATCACAAACGGGTTCGTCTGCTCACTGAAATAGAAAAACAACAGGGTTTCGGCGATCGTGGCCAATTTGAGCTGTCCAGCGTATTCCATTTCTCAATCCAGGACCTGTATATTCACAAAATAGACAATCTAACACCGAATAAAAGACTGATATTAAACTACGTCTAATTAGACGATTCGTCGAAAAGTAAACGACGGTTCCCTACAACACAACAACAACATCCGAGGATAATGTCTGTTCATTATCGCAAAGCACCCACGCGTTACGTGTCTTGAAGTAGTTATATGCAAGTTTCACAGTGAAACATCTCTAAACCGGACACCCATGGTGTCCGGTTTAGAGAGGTTCCAATGTACATACACACAAATACACACACTGCACATAGACAGCTAACCCGAAATATGTTCTATATCAAGTACATGTACAAATGGGGGGGGGGATCCCAAAATCAGACCTGAATATTTACAATAAAAATATGATATATATTCAGCCCTGATATCAGACTAATCCTGATCTGATGCCAGGTCCTCGCCACACCAGATTCACTTGCCCCCCTCCCAAAAGCAGTAGGATCAGTAATAAGCTTACTACTTTACAATGGGCAACAATCCAATTCAACTCCAAGGTTACAAAAGAGCCAAGATAAAAACGTACCTGAGGGCCAAACCAGGCAAATCGTGATTCCTATAAGGAGGAACCCCTACCGTTAATTTACCCTTCGCGTGCTCCCGACCAACCACCCACTTAAGGGCTACGTGTGCCTGTTATTACTTATATACACTGCACAACTTGCATACAAGTCTAATTAACGAAACACTGTTTTAAGATGATTTACATGATGTTTAACCTTTCGTGCTTTGCACATTTCAATCACTGTAAAACTACAATCTATTCATAAATCATTAAAGGAAACATAGGTTATATTTGTATTGGTCTATACTGGGCGACAAAGGAACATACGGAGCCCCGCATGGGACGTAGAATTCTTTTTTTTATTAATTCGTTCCCACGAAATAACAATTCGTTCCCTCAGTTTAACAATTCGTTCCCACGAACGAATTGTTAATTCGCGGGAACGAATTGTTAAATTGAGGGAACGAATTGTTAAATAGAGGGAACGAATTGTTAATTCGTGGGAACGAATTGTTAAATTGAGGGAAATAATTGTTATTTGTTATTATGGCATTTGTCCACTGGTATGCTGTGTTGAAATATTTAAGCAATCCTTCAAGGGATAGAGAAGTTTTTACATAACTGAGAAACCCCTGCGAACTTCTGAATGTTCCGGACACACGGATGGACACACGGACATACGGACACACAGTCCACACACTATATGTCTCCGGCTCTACCGAGACCGGGGGCATAAAAAGACGTATCCGAATTCAGTATGTAACGTTCCTTACTGTAGCGTTTTCTATATCGTCAACAGCTACGGTCATTTTCAAGGTGCATGAGTAAGTGGTTACAATAACAACAACAATTGCTGAAAGTGTTGAAAGCGCGACCACTCCAAAGTCAGTATTATTAGATATTTTCCTTAATAGGCAACGGATTTTGATGAAATATGGCGCAGCAAACGCGTCTTCATGAACTGCATTTGGTGGTCCTGGGAGTTCGGCACATACTTATGTCATTTTTGCGATGAATCGATTGCCGTGTCAATATACACGGAAATCGGTTCTTCGCAAAAACGACCGAAGTGTGTGCCAAAGTACCGAGACCACTAACTGCAGCTTAACAAGACGCGTTTGATGCGCCATGCTTCATCAAAATCCGTTACATAATCAGGACAAAATAAAAGAATACGTACTTTGAACCAGAGAACTTCTGGAGGTTTCAGTACGTGTTGTTATTGTTGTAACCACGTGATCATACACCTTGATTTTAAGCCGGGTTATGCCTCAGTCATAAATATAACATAAGCGGATAAGTCGCACGTACGATGGGTGTTTTTGAAGATGTCCTGTGGGAATCGGCGACATTATACGGCCATCGGTGACTTTTCGCCGATTTTTGGGCAGCGTAAGGGTCATCGGCAACTTTTATGTTTTTGTGTTGGGGTTTAACGGCCTATCAACAGCTAAGGTCATTTAAGGCCGGGTCAATGGGTTTAGTACTAAATCCCATATATTACCTGTAAATGGGGGGGGGTGGGTCCCAAAATCAGAACTGAATACAAATGTATTTTGAATAAAAAATATATATATATTCAGCCCTGAATAATCCTGATCTGATGCCAGGTTCTCGCCAAACCAGAATCACTTGGCCCCCTCCCAAAAGCAGTAGGATCAGTAATAATCTTACTACTTTTACAATGGGCAATAACCCAATCCAACTCCCATGTAACAAAAGAGCCAAAGATAAAAACGTACCTGAGGGCCAAACAAGGAAAATCGTGATTCATATAAGGAGGAACCTCTACCATTAATTTACGTCGTCGAGTTCGCCCGACCGACCGCCCACCCTTTGAATCAAACGATGATCAGGTATAGAACGGGTCCTTAAACAATTATACACTTATTTAATTCCTATAAAGAACAGTTTGTGCCTAATCGATGAACACGCAACTTTAAAGTCATCCTGAAGTTATGACAAAATTGAGAAACTCCGGCGAACTTCTTAACCAGACCACACACGGACACACGGACAGACACACAGACCAAACACTACATGCCTCTCGGCTCCACGAAGACCGGCGGCATGAAAACTTACAGCACTATATGTGGCTGTGACTGGAGAAATGCGGCTTCTGGGTTTTGTGACAAATGTAGATCCAGATCAGCCAGTGTATCCGCACAGTCTGATCAGGATCTGCACTGTTCGCAATTCATTAATGAAACACCCGTCATGCTTCTCACATTGAAGCAATATAGATCATTATCAGGTTACAGGAGTGTGTTATTTTATCAGGACCTGCACTGGTCATAAATCCCACAAGCCCCAGTTCTCCTGTCACAGCCACATATACTGGTTTAGCCCTCACGTACGTCTTTGGCATTTTGTATGTGACAGTTGAATCTGATTCTACCCCTTTTGTGATTATTACATTTATTCGTAGGTATTATTCTGATTTCAGGACTGAATATATTTTGTTTTCGATGTAAATATTCCGTTCTGATTTTGGGACCCCCCCCCCCCCACACACACACACACACACACACACCCAATGCAGCAGGTTGAATACGGGATTAAATGACCTTATATATTGATAGGCCGTTAAACACCAACAAACACAGCCACATATGAGAAATGCGATCCAAATGTATAATGTCTAACAACATAAACAGAACTCAGTAGTATGTACATTTATTTGGCAAAACTAAACAAACAGCTGCTAATGGTATATGTACCCGTATCAGCTGCCATTACAAGGCAGACAAACATGGGGACCAGAGATGGTCTACTAAAATAGGATTAGTACTAATCTTACTACTTTTGTAATGGTATAAACGGGCTCAACTATCAAGTAACAAGAAAGCAAAATATAAATTGTACCTGCGAGCCAAACCAGGGATGTTGAAATTCCGGTAAGGACGAACACCATCATTAAAGGTACATGCCCACTCAGTAGGCACAAATTGTTCTTTACATCAGAAACATCATCTGAGACATGTTCTGGCATAATAAACATTCATTCACCATTACCCCACATACTTATATCAGACATAAATTTCCACTGATATCACTGATATGAGTGGGAAAGTACATTTAAGTGGGTTTGGTAATGGGATGTTTTTAATGGGCGTCTCTTTATATCACAGGACTGAGTGTTCCATGTATGGTCAGGAAATGCACTGGGCTTAATCAAAGTCCGGTATTTATTCTAATAAACGCCCCCGGGGCTATGCAATTTTCTGAATTTGTTTGTGTATTGCTATGGCATAAAACACAATAATGTTGATGTTTGAAATGTAGGACTAAACAATGTGAAAATAACATGTTTACTGAAAATATGGGAGGGGGTAGGGCTACAATTAGAGAGGGGTCTACTATTAGAATAACTATGGGAATAAAAAATTTCTCAAGGTTGAAAAGATCAACATAAACAATATTGTATTGTAAACAATTATTGGATTTACATTTATTGAGCATAGGCTGCATATGCTCAATAAATGTAAATCCGTCAATTGAAATTTCCAGACGATCCTAAATTTGCACTTACGAACATTTTAGTCGCACACAGTTTAGTGAAACGGACCCCAGAGGCTCACCGATACCCCCGTGAGTATAGGTGCGTAAAATGTGTAAGAGTATAACAAGAGCTGTAGGAGAACAGCATAGCTCGACTACGAGGGTTGTCGATGTACACATAGCTTGACAAAGAAGGTGGCTGCGGCCTGCATAAAAACCTTAACCAAGGTTGACTAAAAACATTAACCAAGGGAAACTAGAAATGTGGCCTCTCGGCACACGAATACCCCCACTGGCAGCCAAAGAAAACGAGGCATTTTTGATTATAAGCCATTTAGCCGAGCGTTAAGGTTTCAAACGCATCAAGTCTGTGACCTTGACCCTGGGCATAGTGTGATAATCCATGCATCGGTGTAGAAGATATAGAGCGGAAGGGAATTTCAATAGGTTTGACCTTTGACCTTCAACTATGACCTTAACCTTGGACGCAGGTGCGTGGTTATTGATCGAGACACACCTTCTCATCCTGAGAAACATTTGTGCCAAGGCATTTGATAATCCATGCATCGTTGTAGAAGATATAGAGCGGAAGGGAATTTCAATAGGTTTGACCTTTGACCTTCAACTGTGACCTTGACCTTGGACGTAGGTGCGTGGTTATTGATTGGGACACACCTTCTCATCATGAGAAACATTTGTGCCAAGCCATTTGATAATCCATGCATCGGTGTAGAAGACATAGAGCGGAAGGGAATTTCAATAGGTTTCACCTTTGACCTTCAACAGTGACCTTGACCTTGGATGTAGGTGCGTGGTTATTGATCGCGACACACCTTCTCATCGTGAGAAACATTTGTGCCAAGCCATTTGGGAATTTCAATAGTTTTGACCTTTGACCTTCAACTGTGACCTTGACCTTGGATGTAGGTGCGTGGTTATTGATCGCTGACACACCTTCTCATCCTGAGAAACATTTGTGCAAAGGCATTTGATAATCCATGCATCGGTGTAGAAGATATAGAGCGGAAGGAAGTTTCAATAGGTTTGACCTTTGACCTTCAACTGTGACCTTGACCTTGGACGTAGGTGCGTGGTTATTGATTGCGACACACCTTCTCATCATGAGAAACATTTGTGCCAAGCCATTTGATAATCCATGCATCGGTGTACAAGATATAGAGCGGAAGGGAATTTCAATAGGTTTGACCTTTGACCTTCAACTGTGACCTTGACCTTGGACGTAGGTGCGTGGTTATTGATCGCGACACACCTTCTCATCATGAGAAACATTTGTGCCAAGCCATTTGATAATCCATGCATCGGTGTAGAAGATATAGAGCGGAAGGGAATTTCAATAGGTTTGACCTTTGACCTTCAACAGTGACCTTGACCTTGGACGTAGGTGCGTGGTTTTCCAAGTATGGTTGCTGTAGGCCCAGGAGTATTCCATATACAAGCTTGAGCAAAAACCGTAACTAAGGGGAGATAACTAAGTAATCCAAGGATAAAAGTAGGTCAAGGTCAAATATAGGTCAGGGAGTATTGATGTACATCACTAGGAGATGAAGTTGTCCAAGTATGGTTGATGTAGGCCCAGAAGTATTCCATATACAAGCTTGACTATAAACATTAACCAAGTAATTGAAGGTTAAATGTAGGTGAAGGTAAAATAAAGGTCAGGGGTTATTGATGTACATCCCTATGAGAAAAAGTTATCCCAGTATGGTGTCTGTATGCACAATAGTATTCCATCTACAAGCTTGACTAAAAACCTTAACCAAGGTTGAGTAAAAACCTTAACCAAGGGGAATTAAGTAAGTAATTAATTAAAGGTTAAATGTAGGTCAAGGTCAAATATAGGTCAGGGGTTGTTGATGTACATCACTAGGAGATGAAGTTGTCCAAGTATGGTTGGTGTAGGGCCATGAGTATTCCATCTACAAGCTTGACTAAAAACCTTAACCAAAGAGAATTAAGTAAGTAATTCAAGAGGAAATGTAGGTCAAGGTCAAATATAGATCAGGGGTTATTGATGTACATCACTATGAGAAAAGGTTGTCCAATTATGGTGTATGTATGCACAATAGTATTCCATGTAGAAGCTCGAGTAAAAAGCTTAACCAAGGGGAATTAAGTAAGTAATTCAAGGTTAAATGTAGGTCAAGGTCAAATATAGGTCAGGGGTTGTTGATGTACATCACTAGGAGATGAAGTTGTCCAAGTATGGTTGGTGTAGGGCCAGGAGTATTCCGTCTACAAGCTTGACTAAAAACGTTAACCAAGGGGAATTAAGTAATTCAAGAGGAAATGTAGGTCAAGGTCAAATATAGATCAGGGGTTGTTGATGTACATCACTAGGAGATGAAGTTGTCCAAGTGGTGGGTGGGTAGGGCCAGTAGTATTCCATATAGAAGGTTGACTAAAAACCTTAACCAAAAGGAATTAAGTAAGTAATTGAAGAGGAAATGTAGGTCAAGGTCAAATATAGATCAGGGGTTATTGATGTGTACATACCTATGAGAAAAGGTTGTCGAAGTATGGTGTCTGGATGCACAATAGTATTCAATGTACAAGCTTGAAAAAAAACCTTAACCAAGGTTGACTAAAAAAGCTAACCAAGAATTAAGTAAGTAATTCAAGATACCAAGGGGAAATTAATGGGAAATGTAGGTGAAGGTCCAAATATAGATCAGGGGTTATTGAAGTGCATCACTAGGAGATGAAGTTGTCCAAGTAGGTGGGTGTAGGGCCAGTGTATTGCATATAAAAACTTGACTAAAAACCTTAACCAAGGTTGACTAAAAACCTTAACCAAGGGGAATTAACCAAGTAATTCAAGAGTAAATGTAGGTCAAGGTCAAATATAGATCAGGGGTTATTGATGTACATCACTAGGAGATGAAGTTGTCCAAGTATGGTGGGTGTAGGGCCAGTAGTATTCCATATACAAGCTTGACTAAAAACCTTAACCAAGGCGTGACGGTGACGCCGACGCCGGGGTGACAACATAAGCTCTACTTATTCTTCGAATAGTCGAGCTAAAAATGTTATATATGGATATACAAATGTTAAAATATGGGTATATTATAACAGCATATAACAGCAAAAAACATCAGGGCAGGTATGTGGCTAAATAAAATTAAATTTACTCAAATGCCAATGTAGACCAAGCGTATTATTTTTCATATTTTGTTTAACCCATTTCAGTCTAAGGATACGATTTTTTTTTTGTAACAAAATCTGTTTATTTCTATATGAAGGTATATGTTGTTACCACTCATTTGAACCATTTCATCGTGACGGTTCAAACAACATATACTTTCGAGATGAAATAAAGAAAATAGGGATTTTTTTCTCATAAAACTTTCATACTACTATAATTGTATCCCGTCTTTAATGGGTTATCCCTTGTGGGAACCAAATATTGTCTACTGTTTTTCTACTTTTTTTTTAAACTAGAGGGGCTCACTAATAGCCGGCTACCACATATTTCAAACCACCAAATAGTTTTCTAAGTCATAGGCCTTGAAAGTTACTACGGCATGAAAGGCGCATCGGTGGGCTATAGAATGACAATACGGATGATGATAAAGAATTTTTTGAAGTTTCAAGTCGATACCATTTACGATAAGACATATAAATGTTTACACAAAATCTTTAACGCAAATCTTATGGACAGATGGACGGACGGACGGATGAACGAATTGATGGATGCAAATACGAAAACTATAGACCGCTCGACATATTTTGTATAAAAATACATTTTTGGCAGCACCCAACAATTGTCTCCATTGGAGACCTGATTTCAACGACAACAAGAGTGCCGAAGGTCACAATATTCGCCCGTCGAGGCAAGGCAGTCAAAAAAGGGAGATAACTCATCTTGACGTGATAAATATCAAGTCCGAAAATTAAAAATCCTTAGGCTTCTTCGTCTTGCCATGATAAACATGTATACCGAATTTGGTTTCGATCGGTGAAGTAGAACTTGAGTTATTGCGTGGACAAGGATACAGAGGCTTCTTCGGCTTGCCGTGATAAACATGTATACCAAATTTGGTTGCAATCCGTCAAGTAGTACTCTAGTTATTGCGTGGACAAGCTGTGTCCGCCCGCCTCCCGCCTGCCCGCCCGTAAAAGATGAATACATAATACGTCCCGTTTTTTCAAAAGGGCGTATAAAAATGGATAGTGAAACAAACAGCAGATGACTATGTATTTTAATTATGTATTGAAAGAGTTAATGTTCAATCGGGCATTAGCCCTTACTACGCTGAATTAAATTTTGTCGTCTGCTGGAAATGTTTTATTTCAATATTTCTCGATAAAAACCTGTTTTGACAGCACATGAGAATCGTCTCCACTGGAGACGATTCTCATGTGCTGCCAAAACAGGTGTTTTTTTTTTAAATTAAGGCAAAAATGAGTGAGTGAGTCAGTGAATAGGGTTTAACGTCCGCTTTTCTGACATAGAGGTACAAGCCTCAGGGAGTCAACACGCAGACGGGTCAACGGGGTCGTGTCCCGTATCCACCTGTCCGAGGGGGGTAAATCCCAACTTCAGAACTCAATATTTACAATCAAAATATATATTCAGTCCTGAAATTAGAACAACCTGATCTGGTGCCAGGCCCTCGCCACACCAGCATCATTTATCCCATCCCCTAAAAGTAATAGGATTAGTGCTAATCCTACTTTTATATATGGGGCATAGGGCTGCAGTAGCCATTGCTTGTCAACTCTCACATACAAGAAAGCCAAAAATGTACACGAGGGCCAAATCCGGTATAGTGGGTTCCGGAAAGTATGAACCCAATCGTTAAGCCAGTTTAGTCGCCTTTTACGACAAGCAATGGCTACTGCAGCCCTCAAGTAGAACTTGAGTTATTGTGTGGACAAGCTGTGCCCGCCAGCACACATAAGGTGAATACATAATACGTCTCCTTTTTGCAAACGGACGTATAAAAAGGTCCGTTTCCACCAACGAGGGTAGCATCAATGTGTATTAATTAATGAACTCAAATTTATTGTTTACAACATTTATTATCAATTTATGTTTGAATGTCTAGTTGCACTCAATTAACTTTCTGTAGCTATGGGGGGGGGGGGGGATCCCAAAATCAGAGCGGAATATTTACATAATACTCACATAAGGGGTATAACCAGATTCAACTGTCACATACAAAATGCCGTATGTGAGGGCCAAACCAGGGGCCCGTTTCACTAAACTCAGTAAGACTAAAATGTTCGTAAGTGCAAACTTATGATAGACTGTAAATGTCACATTAACAATGTTTTCTTGTAAACAATTATTGGATTTACATTTATTGAGCATAGGCTGCATATGCAGCCTATGCTCAATAAATGTAAATTCATCAATTGAAACTTACAGACTATTCTAAATCTGCACTTAAGAACATTTTAGTCATACGAAGTTTAGTGAAATGGGCCCCAGGTCTCCAGTCGGAATTCCGGTAAGGATGAACCCCGATCGTTAAATTACGCATCGCATACTCCCACCTGCCACCCACTTCAGTAGCTATAGACTTCACAGATTATTACTATTTCTTGAATGTTAGGAACATGCGACAGAATATCATCAATATCAGAAAATTCCGTACACACCATTACCCGATACATATGAAACGCCAAATTTACATAAACTCAAATAAGTAATGCTAGCTCTAAATAATTAAGACCTAGCATTAAATTTTAGAGCTAGCTCTAAATAATTTAGAGAGCTCTTCAAATAGTTTGGAGCTAGCTCCAAATATTTAATGCTAGCTCTAATTATTTAGAGCTAGCATTAATTATTTGTGTTTTTTGTAGATTTGGCGTTCCATAGTTACACTCTATATTATAATATAGTTAACCCTTAAACTGCTGAATTAAATTTTGTTGTCTGCTTTTTATTTTCCATTTTTTTCATAAAAAAAAACATGGTTTGGCAGCACTTTGGAATCATTTCCAACGGAAATGATTCTAAAATGCCGTCAAACCATGTTTATATTTGAGAAAGAAGGCAAAATATAAAACAACAACAGACAACAATTTTCGGTTCCTGCATTCAATGGGTTAATGCATTATAGTCTGTTTCACGAAAGCTGCCCAAATTTTACGGCCATATAAACAATTCAAAAACAATATTTTTTTCGTTAATATTAAATTAAAGGAAAATTTAAGAATGAGCCTTCTTTTTATTTCGTGAAATTCGGTCAAATATTAATTTTATTAGGAAAAATTTATTTGTCTATGGGAATTTAACATGGGGGAAAAAGTGGTAAGGAAGTGTGGGAGAAGTCAAAAAACGAAAAAAATTGGAAATTTACTCCAAAACCTGACTAGATAGCTTGGATATGATCTAACTAAGAAAACAAAAGTTAAAAATCGGTCCATTATTTCTAAAATTCAAAAAAAATTCCCCATGTTAAATCCCCATAGACATCTTCACTCCGTGAAGATGTCTATGGGGATTTAACATGGGGAAATTTTGTTTTCGCAATAAAATCAATATTTGACCAAATTCCACGAAATAAAAAGAAGGCTCATTCTTAAATTGTCCTTTAATTTAATATTATCGAAAATAATATTGTTTTTGAATTGTCTATATAGCCGTAAAATTTGGGCAGCTTTCGTGAAACAGACTATAGCAACAAGGACGGACAGGAGAAAAGACACAATAATTCATGAAATAAGTAGACTATGATCTACCCCCCATGTATGAGTGATTGACGAGTTGAATATATGTAGTTTAACCTTTGCACCCCTAAGTAACTGGAATGGGCACTTCCATGTACATGTATTGTCATTTTTCAGACTATTCTATTTTCAGAAAAGGGTATCGGCGTAAAAAATTAGAATATATCCACAAACGATGCAGATCCTAATGAGCCAGATCGTTACGAGCTGGTTCATCTGGAACTACACAGTTTGGAAAGATTATGAGAGAGGTCTGTAGTGTGGAAATGGTTAACCCTTGTCCTCCACACCGTTTCTTAATATGAACAAAAGTGTCAAAGTCATAATATAAACAGATTCAATTATGTGCTAAGTCAGTGAAGTGGGAAAAGTAAGTCACATGATAATACTGAAGATAGAAGCTTGATCAACTAGATGGTCGGTAAATCCGACAAATGCTCCCCGATGACGCCTGGATTGAAATTAATTCAAAGTCCTTGACCCTGGGTATTGGTGTAGTATGCTTATAAATAACAATAAATGGTGATAAATGTGTAAATGAAGTTTCACATCATAATCTCAATTGGTAACAGAGATAAATTCTAGAAAGGTTTAACACAATGTTTTGTTTATTAGTCACAATAAATATTTGGATGATAATTTGATATACGAATGAATGGCCTCGTCCAGTATTCCCGCGACTTTTCCAAGTTTATATCCCCGATAACTTCCGCAAAAAGGCCATTCATTCCTTATAATTCCAGCATTTAAAATAAATTCATTAACAAAATGTGTTTATTTTCCGTTTTCTTAAGAATTATTTTAACTGCGCCTCACGGTTACGGAAAGTAGTTTGGCATGGGAGTTTACTGGGATATAAATTTTGGACAGAGACTTGCTACTGGCCAATCAAATGTTAGGGAATTGTGTACATATTTTTGTGCTGGAATTATATTGAATTGAATTTGAAAAACTTTAACGTAAAACTTTAACAAAAGGTTTAAAGTCATTTATTTTAGGCGAAGGGGCCAAGTGACTTGTGTGTGGTATGGACCTGGCACCAGGTCAGGTTATTCTAATTTCAGGGCTGAAAATAATTGTTCTCGATGTAAATATTCCATTCTGATTTTGGTATTCCCCCACCCCCACCCCATCCACAGCCCCCAATAACCCCCCACCCCAACCCCCAATGCTAAATGCGGGATCAAACCCATTGGCCCAGTCTTAAAATGACCTTAGCTGTGTTGATAGGCCGTTAAATACCAATAAACAAACAAACTGTTGCCAAACAAATACCCCTGGTGGCAAATTGAGGTAACTGACAAACTTCTGACACACGGACGGATGGACACACAGTTTGTTTGTTTGTTTATTAGTGTTTAACGGCCTATCAACAGCTACGGTTGGTTGGACACACAGACCAAACACTATATGCCCCCCCTCTCTACCGTGACATAAAAATATATATTCAGCCCAGGAATTAGAATAAACTTATCTGGTGCAAGGTCTTACAACATGAGTCACTTAGCCCCACTCCCTAAAATTAAAGGAATACCTAGATCAGACAATGTGGATGTTTAGGCTGATCTGGATCTGGATATACGCCATTTGCCAAGGCAATAATCCCAGTTTTGTCAGAGTATGGTCCGCATTATCACGTACATGAGCTATTAATAGAGATTAAATACAATACACCCGTTTACCGCTAAATATTGTTTAATAATGACTGAGATTATGCTGAAGATACACTTAACCCTTAGACCGCTACACACAACAATTGTCGTCTGCTGTTGCTTTTATATCTTGCCTTATTTCTCAATAAAAACATGGTTTGACAGCACTTCAGAATCATTTCCAATGGAAATGATTCTGAAGCGCTGTCGAAGCATGTTGTAAATTATTCTAAAGTGTCGTCAAAGCATGTTTTAATTAACGACAAAAAATTAAGATAGCGGCGTAAGGGTTAATAATACAAATAGTTGTTAGAATAATGCCTTTGGTTAAGTACAGACACACAGATACACAGATACACAGAATGGGCTGGTCAGTGAAACAAATGTAAATGTTTGATTTAACGATGGCACTGGCTCGATGACCTTGCATGTCGGGACCGACTATTTAAGTCCCCATCCGATAGGACTAGGCTAGCACGAAGTTGTCTTGCCAAAGGACACGCCGGATCGATCATTCGCAGCGGTCGATGTGGGAATCGAACCCGGGGTCTCCCGATCCGTAATCCGACACACTACCTGCTGAGCTAATCCGACCACCCTTCAGTGAAACAGTACATGGCTGCATTTAAGACAATTCAACCCTTAAAATGCAGAGTTAAATTTTGTCGTTTGCTGTTTATTTCTTAATTTCCATTTTTATAAAAACAAGAAATGCGTCTGTCGAACGCGGATGCCACTTGCAGCATATTTGAGAAACTGTGACAAAGTGGATAACCGAAAAGTGTTACGGACGGACGGACGGGAAGGGAGGACGGACGACAGACGGACGGACGGACGTTCTTACATTAGGGTACTTATGTGGCTTATCACATGTTAAATATTAGCCAGATAAAACGATTTTTAGCCACATAAAACGATTTTTTTTCATGCCCACTCAGTAGGTTATAATATGAGAAGACAGATAGTTTTGTATATTCTGTAGATATGACTTTTTCTGGCAAACTAAACGTTCATTCACCATTACTCCCAAGTATTGATTTGCATTATTATACATTTTATATCTGACGTAAATTTCCACACTTATATCAGGGGCGATAACCGTGTTTCCTTAAAATGTTAACGGACATTACTGTTGATTCTCTGTATTTATTTTTTGATGTGCAATGATCATATTTTATAATCTGTCAAAAATATTTTTTCAGGCGACACATTTAATTTAATAGTATAAATAATTTTAAAAAATATCATGCCTCATTTGCATATGAAAATAGCCTGATACCACCGCGAGTCACTATCAGTAAAATAAATATTATTAAATGATTATATCTGTGTAGTGGGCACTCGTAATGTTTAGTACTGGTGGAATAGTGACACAATTATACACTTATTTTATTCCTATAAAGAATAGTTTGTGCCTACTGAGTGGGCATGTACCTTTAATGAATGTTGGCATACACATTGCGGAATGTCTGTGCTATTTGAAGGATACATACTGCTTACTGCTCATGCACACATTTTGCACACATTTCTCGATAAAAACATGTTTTGACAGCACTTCAGAATCATTTCCAATGGAAATGATTCTGAAGTGCTGTCAAAGCATGTTGTAAATTATTATAAAGCGCTGTCAAAGCACCTTTAAAGACAATTTCACATCACAGCACGAACACACAGACATACACGAGGTTACAGCTACAAAGGGACTTGAGATTCTAAATGTATACAAGGGACAAACAAGTACAGTGAAATCGCGATGGCTCAAAATGCGATGGCTCGTAATGTCAGGCTCGCTCGAAATAGCACTGCGGTCCCCGATAGTTTTCCCTATATGTTTAATGTAATTTACATGCGATGGCTCAAAATGCAACTCCTTGAAAAATGCGATCCCTCGAAACATTTTTCAAGTCACACAGACTTATTTCTGGCTATTTTGCTATACGATGACATGTCGAAGTTTGTGTTTGGCTAATTTTCACACCTCCGCATCCGACTTATTACGGTCAAAGGCCGAGCCGGGCTCTACCTGTCTATGAAATGTGGTTTGTTTTCAAGTGCAGTTAATTGCCTAAAGCGGTGCAATTTGATCGTTAACGTTGTTCATTGCGAGCAACGATATACGGCGATTTATTAAATATTCTGGGCTTCGACCACTCGGCGCATTTAATAGTCTGTTGTTGTAAGTCATTGGTCATTTTTCGTGGTAACTCTATGGTTATACTCGAATAACCCGAGAATCACAGGAACAACCAGAGTCGTTGCTCGGATTCAAGTCGAGTTGGAACCCTAGTAACCCACCACCCGGCATGGGTTCGATTAAAGGTACTCGAGTAAGGTTCAAAGGTCAAAATTTTTAAACTCAAGTTGGAACTCTGCTTGTTCTAGTGGTCCTCATGTTATTTGTGTGGCTACCCAGGAGTTACAACGAAAAACGTCCATTAATAATACCACACTTCCTAGTTAGGCAGGAGTCAGCAAGTTGATCAGCGTTTACACTGGTCACAAAGTAAAGCAGGTTTTGTTGCGTCGCAGCATTTTACGATTCATGGATGATGAATAACATCGTTTGAGGTGGGCCCATACACCACTGTTTCGAGTGACATCACAACCACCTGCGACGTTAATTATGTGCGCCACTATTTATAGTAAATACTGCAGCTTTTCTCCTTTGATGATATAAATTGAAATAAAGACAGTTTTGTAAATACATTTAAATACAGTTTATTTAATTTCACATGATAACTTTAATCTGCGAATAAATACTAGTATCGTCTAAAACATTGATACACTCTATTATGCTTCGTTATTTCCTACATCAGACGGGTACAGTAGTCGACAAAATTACCAAAATCGCAAGATGCGATGGCTCGAAAGATGCCATCATTCCAAAAAAATATGCAGGCCCGTGGCATTTCTAGCCATCGCGATTTCACTGTACAAAGAATTATGTATGAAAACAGACATAAAATAAGGTTACATAAGCTGCCAAACAAAGATCTGAACATGCCACAGACACAACTGTGTATACGTCACAAGAATATATGAGACACAATATGCGATTTTGTACTGATGGTGCGATATCTCCTGAAAACTATTGACAAAATTTGTGATATTTTCTGTAAATAACGTCAAAAGTTGATGTAATTTTCATAGCAAATGTGGAAATCTATTCTAATTGCTAATTAGGGTTTTGTTTGTTTGTTTGTTTGTTGGGGACTTAACGGCATATCAACAGCTAAGGTAATTTAAGGCCAGGTCAATGGGTTTAGTACTAAATCCCATATATTACCTGTACAAGTACATGCACATGTTGAAGTACATGTACAAATGGGGGGAAAATCCCAAAATCAGAACTGAATATTTACAATAACAAAACTATATATTCGGCCCTAAAATCAGAATAATCCTGATCTGATGCCAGGTCCTCGCCACACCAGAATCACTTGGCCCCTCCCAAAAGCAGTAGGATCAGCAATAGTAATCTTACTAATTGCTTTGTAGGGTATATAATAAATTGATTACATGTATTCATATTTGAGCAATTAATATGACACATGAGACACAGCATGCGATTTTGTACTTAAGAACATGTGCGATATTTCATGAAATATTGGGCATGTTCTTGGGTACAAAATCGCATGGCGTGTCTCATATATGTTCATCTCATGGTGTGCAATGCCGATATTTAACTCGTGCCTAACGGTACATGTGAAATATGGACATTTCACAACACTCAATGAATGAAAATATGTTATTATATTCCTTGCAAAATTATGAATATCCTCTATGATGATGCCTCAGATATACATGCATGCACCATAAATGATCAGTAGCCTATTTCACCAACATTGCAAAGTATACTTTTCTAGCAAAGTATACTTTGAGGGAGAAATTTTCAATTTTAGGAAAAATTTATTAATTTTTATTATACTGAATTTATTACATTATCACAGCCAGAATGGCTGTGATAATGTAATAAATTCAGTATAATAATTTTGCACATTTTTAATCATCAAATATATGCAGTCGTTAGTTCTGTATGAACTAATGCATTTCAGGAAAAATCAAGGATTACTCCCTCAAAGTATACTTTGCTAGAAAAGTATACTTTGCAATGTTGGTGAAATCGGCTACAGCGCTCCCGATAAGTTTTGTATCTAAAGAGTATTATACTACCAGATTTCACATTCAATGTGTGTTTTACTTTTACAATGTATTATTTATTTTCTTCCGTATTAAATAGGAAACAAATGATAGAAAATAAAACATTTAAAAATTCACTTATTTGAGCTGCAAAAAGCAAACAATGTTTGCTTTTTTCAGCTCAACTAAGTAAAATTTCAACATTATTACAGTATTTTCACTACTCGACTTGAAAATCAATGTTGAGTATTTTGTACTGCCACTTTTGATATTAATCAATGCGTATTCTGCTAAAATAAGTGCGTAAAATACGCCAATACGCATCTTATCTGGAGCTCCGAATGACATATATAAATCAATGGCACCATTCTATTTAATCACGTTCCCAAAATCCGAACGGAATATTTACATCTATGTATTGTCAAATCGTGGTCCACATTCTATAACAAACCAGTAACACTGTACAAACGTAACATACATTAACATTAATAACATAATATTTCTGACGAGTAATTCTGTAATGGTGTAACAACTATGGTCATTTTAACGGAGTCCAATTCCATATTTCACCTGAACGGATTAAAAAGAAAGTCATTCTTAAAGATAAAACTTAACTTCAAATGGCTTTAATAATGCATAAAATTTACACTTTTCTCAAAGTGGCGCCAGACGGGGTGCCAGTATAGTTGATATGGTTACACGGTCACACAACCAGGATAGCACTAATGTGCACCAATCAAATATCACACGGCAACATCTGTATGTACAATGAGTACCGCAATAACCCTAAATATTCGGACACCATTTATTTGGGGTAACGTCTAAAAATATACGGTTTCCCCACAACAGTGAGTGTGCCAATATTTAGGGTTAGTATGGCAGTAGTGGTCAAATCACTACATAAAACGTTACCTGATCAATAGAATAACAGGCTAATGTCTTTTGATATTAAGTTTATCAGGCAAGGCTAGGAAACGCGTAGGAATTCCGAGGCTTGCCGAGGAATTCCTACCGTTTCCGAGCCGAGCCTGATAAACTTGATATCAAAATACACTAGCCTGGTATTCTATTTATCAGTAACGTTTTATGCTCGAAAATGACATTAGATGACGTCGTATTCTATGGACAGAACGCGGACTTGTTTACGTTGCGTCATTACACTGACGTCATTCGGTAACGTCACGTCAATGCAGGGCAGGTTACCTGATAAATATCAATATTCCGTTGCTTACATTTCACACGCATACCATTGTGCCAACTGTTTATGTCACGCCACATGCATATAATCTATATTGGCCATTCAATAACACATTGCTCTACTATCTTTATATTCAATCTCCTCCATCCGATCTCTATACAGTTACGACCTATTCCCGCTCACAAAATCTGAACATCGGCTGAAACAACGGTCGCTTATCAGCTGACAAACTCCAGTGAAATCTTGTAGTCGCGCCATAACAAGTCTTCCGAGCTGTCGCGTAGATATGTCATGATGTAAGTCATGCTGCATGAACAAATCCATCTAGGGGATTTCCCCTGGTCTGGTACCCGGCTGTGACAGTTCTCCCCTCAGTCGTCCTGGCTGGTTCCCTCACGTTGCTCGAGGGCTTTGCGGAAACAGTGGAGCCACTGGCGCTTGTCATGCTCATCGTTGGACATCAGTGTGTGGGACTGGCCCTTGTTACTGTCGCAGAATGATACGCGGAATATGTTCTTGGCTGGAACGGAGATAAATGGCAATTATATCAGCTGTTATCGTACGCTGTGGACATCAATGTGTGCTATTCACCCTTGTTTCAGGAATAATAAAAGAAAATTCCTGATATAGGCTTTGGTGGTGTATTCAGAGCTCCAGATAAGGTGTATATTGGTGTATTTTACGCACTTATTTTAGCAGAATACGCACTGATTATCAAAAATGGGAGTACAAAATACTCACCAATGTAAAATATGCATTGATTTTCAAATCGAGTAGTGAAAATACTTGAAATAGTTGAAATTTACTTACTTCAGTTTTTATATCATTTGTTACGTATGTAATAAAGAAGAAAATCAATAATACGTTTGTAAAAGTAAAATACGCATTGAATTTGAAATATGAGGGTATAATACTCTTTAGATACAAAACTTATCTGGAGCACTGTGTATTACAAATCATATTCATAGTTGAATGGAGTGATATTACTGGGCACTCAAGATTCACCTTCAACACTACAGACCTCTATAGCGGTGTTTGCAAATAGTCATGCCCGTATGCAGAGGGGGTGAGACGGGTGCGTACGCACACCCCTTAACCCTTTCAACACCACAGGCCTGTACAGTGGTATTGGCAAAAAGTGTAGATCCTGATGAGCCGGCTCGTGACGAGCCGTCTCATCAGGATCTGCACTTTTTGCAAGTGATTTTCATACTTTTGAGAACAAAAACACCCCATGTTCATAAATGGACTGGTCTGAAAATCATTTTGTGATGAGTGGATTGGTTGCAAAATTAACATATCAAAATCCATTCCAGTTACTTAGGTGTGAAAGGGTTAATCTGCAGAGGTCTGTCGGTGGATGTGCAAAAAAGATGTTTAGCCCTTCTCGCCGTCTTATAAACACACCCCACTAAATTTATTCCTGCATACGGGCCTGGTAGTGTACATCCAGGCACATTAGGATCTGCACTTTTTGCAAGTAATTTTGATAGTTTTAGGAGAGAAAAAACAACCCCTTTTCATAAATAGACTGAAATAGTCTGAAAATCATTTTGTGACGACTGGATTTGGTCGGAAGATTAGCACATCCAAATCTATTACGGTTATTTAGGGATGTAAGGGTTAAGTCCTTTCCTTCTGCAGCATGGTGTAAAACAATTCCAGCACCATGTAATGACGGCCGGCAATACTTACATGTCTGTGAGGATCCGAACGCCGATCTGAACGACCCCATCTTGGCATGTCCGTCGTTGAGGTTGTCGACAACGAGGTCGGTGACCGGGATGGGGTCGCGGTACGCCTGAAAAAACTGCTGACCGTTCTTGCTGACCCGGCGAGTGACGACGAGGATCGTGTTGAACAGGAACAGCTGCAGCTTCTGTAACAAAGGGGGAGATCATGTAAATACTGTCATAGTGGATATCATTCAGTGGTTTTCGAGTTCTACAGTAAGCCATAAAAATTTATAAGTCGACCGATTGAAAAGTGATAAAGAGGGGATTTTTTTCTGAAGTGGGGAAAAAAACACAAAAATACTTTGTCGAGGGGGAAATGGGGCCCTATATCTCTGAATATATGGATGAAAACAAACACTTGTCATTGACCCGCGGTAATAATGTTGACCGGCGGGAAAAAGCTCCCAGGATAAATTTTTAATTTTCAAAATTGAATCAGATCAAGCTGATGAACCTTATTATTGTGCCAGAAGAGATATCCAGATGATTGTATAATAACTCTTACAATGCTGAATTAATTTTGTCGTCTGCTGTTTATTTTTCCATTTATATTTCCATTTTATTGACAAAAACATGGTCTGGCAGCACTTTAGAATCAATCATTTCCAAAGGAAATGATTCTTAAGTGCTGGCAAACCATGTTTTATGGAGAATAAAGACAAAATTTGAAACAACAGACGACAATTTTCTTTGCTGTCTTGTTGTCTGCTGTTTATTTTTCCATTTATATTTCCATTCATTTGACAAAAACATGGTCTGGCAGCACTTCAGAATCATTTCCAAAGGAAATGATTCTTAAGTGCTGGCAAACCATGTTTTATGAAGAATAAAGGCAAAATTGGAAGACAGACGACAATTTCCGTGTCTCGCATTCTAAGGGAATAGTATGGCGCTGAGTTCAGTCACAGATTATTGGAATGGCGATTCACATTAGCTGTCGGAACAGAGCGTTGGGTGGCACCAATACGGTTTACAGAAATAATTCCAGGTAATAACTTACGCTGCCTTTATTGTTCTTCAGAGTACCGTTACACACCAGAGACGTGGCGTCGTCTATGGCGGGGTGGTGCTGTCAAAAAAAAAATTAGACATTACACAGTGGCTAATTGGAATATAATGGAATGGTGTTTAACGACCCATCGACACAGACGAGAATTGGTATGCAATGATTGTCTCTTGAGGTGTACACGAGATTTACGGACCTTCGAAAAGTCAATTTTGACTTCGAAGGTCCATAAATCTTGTGTACACCCATTCATATAATTCCGCATTTGCTCTGAAATTTTTGTCAACTTCCAAGATCATTTACAGAAAATATCAGTTTTTGTACATAATTTTCATGAAAAACGTCATTTACAGAAAATATCATAAAATAGTTTCTGTGAATATTTCATGAAGAATCGCACATCTCACAAAATCACATGGCTTGTCTCCTATCATCTGCACCGGTCACACATATTCTAAGGACATTTTTATCACCATGCAGCCAATAAGTCAAACACTGCCCAAGCATACATACCTGATCGTCGTACAGGTACGAGATCCGAGACCTGTAGTAGATACACTTGGCGCCACCCGCCCGCCTGTCCGCCTCTCCTACCACCTCTTCGGACAGCCGTATCGCCTCCGACAAATGCTTCCCGTCAGGCTCGTCGCGCGTCGTGTATTTCTGGATATTCCTCAGCAGCAGCGGGTACTTCATGAAGCGTCCCCGTGCCCCGTCCAGCAAGCCCCAGAGATCGAGTTTCCGACTGAATGGCGACTCCTGGCATCGCGTAAGGAAGTCGTCGACTGCGGGATCGTTTTTCTTCTCATCCAGCAGAGCTTTGCCAAACACCATGTTGGCGCAGAAGTCTATGTACGCCTTCAGGTTGGGAATCTGTATGGATTGATTGATTGGGGTTTTATGTTCATTGACTATCGCAGAAGTCTATGTACGCCTTCAGGTTGGGAATCTGTATGGATTGATTGATTGGGGTTTTATGTTCATTGACTATCAGGTCATAAAACAGACAAGAAGAATGTACCTTTATCAGGTAACCTGCCCTGTATTGACCGAATACGTACCGACTGATAACATTATTGTATCAGGCAACTGACCCGATACAAACATCCGGGTTACAACGAAGTGAAAACTGACGTTCCATTGGTCTCGTTGGATGCTCGGCTCGGTAACAGTAGGAATTTCTCAGCAAGCCTCGGAATTCCTACGCGTTTTCTAGCCTTGCCGTATAAAACTTGATATACACTAGCCTGGTATTCTCTATGCATATGGGGATTGACTTGATTGATTGGGGTTTTAGAGCCGTTCAACAGCAAGGTCATATATGTCATATGCGACATCGAGTTCACTGTCAAATATCGCTGACGTTGATCAGTGTTCATGATTGCAATGCTCACAGGCATGTGTTTCAGTGCTCTTACATCAGAATTACAGTGGGACCTCTCTAAACCTGACACCCTGGGGACCTCCCTGGGTGTCCGGTTTAGAGAGGTTCCACTTTATCTCGGCTTCACCGCTAACATACGTATGCTTAAGAATGTGAATGCAAATGTCAACTTTCATTTAAATTCAATAGTGGAAAGTATGATAATCCATTTTGACACTCCAAAACATTTACTATACATACCCAGTCGACGAGTTGCAGACCCACTTCCCGCGTCATACCGTCCGGCATTCTCTGCGTCTTCAGACGGTTCACCAGGTCTGAAACAGGAAACACGTTGAATCTTTCGCCACTACGAAGCTGGAAAGGACGAGTCCACGTTACTTTTCAGACTATTCCCTTATCAAAAAGGGTATTGATTTCAGAAACAAAGCGATCGTCGGGGAGTGTCTCACCCACTACCAATGGGTCAATGTTGCTTGAATCACCCAGGGTGGTTAGCTATCAAAGTGAGGAAGCTACTAATGAAGTTTGGAAAACATCTGACTAAAGTCTTAAACCATACAACCATACTATTAACCCTAAATATTGGGACACAATTTGTTGTGTATATCGGTGTGGGAAACCAGGGGCACGTTCCACTAAACTTTGTACGACTAAAATGTTCCTAAGTGCAAAATTATGCATAGGCTGCATATGCTCAATAAATGTAAAGCCATCAAAAGTTGCACTTACGAACATTTTAGTCGTACGAAGTTTAGTGAAACGGGCCCCATGTTTATGGATGGGAGGAAACTCACCTTCATGCAGGGGGAGTAACTCATCGACGGGGCCGAATATCTGTTGGAGTTCATGGTCCGTCATCAGCTGTAGGGTCTGCATGGAGTCTCGGTACGTCTGAAATGGTCAACCGGTCATTTGTGGCCGAGTCGGAAATGGGGTGCATGTCATACGTGACCAGTGAAGTTCCTCATCACATAGCCCGTTCATGTAGCATGATAATGATCTATATTGCTGTTAGGAGCATGACGGGTGTTTCATTCATGGAATCGCGAACAGTGCAGACCCTGATCATCCTGTGCGGATGCACAGTCTGATCTGGATCTACTCTGTTTGCAAAACCCATAAGCCCCATTTCTCCAGTCACAGCCACACTTCGTCCAACACAGAAAACAATAAGGCAACGTAGAGAACTAACACAACATTCAGCAACGTGACAAAAACAACTGATTTTCAAACAGCAATTGTTTCTAACTTTGTGAATGTTGAAGTTGGGTTTTTGTTTCGTTTGTTAAGCAATAAGGTCATTTGCAGATAGAATTACACCTATATGAGGGGCGATTGCAAATACAGCATCAAATGTACATTATCGTTCCACAAATGAACAACAATATCCTGATCTGGTGACAGCTACCACTACCACAAGGAATCACTTGGCCCGAGGTACGACTCCCGCAAAGAACGGATTTAACATTGAGACACATACACACCTGCCTGTGTTAATCTTGCCCAGATGGATGTCAACGTCTCTGAACATCTAATGGCAATCTCAACTCGCAATCAAGCAGTTTGATTGGCCGAGTCTGAGCTGTAGCACAGCTCAGACTCGACCAATCGATCTGCTTGATATTCCAGCACAATGTTTAAGGATTTTGAAAGATGACAATTTAAATTTTTGGCAAGATTAGCGCAGGCGGTGGTGTAAAAGTGCAGAGCTCCAGATAAGCTGCGTATTTGCTTAAATACCCGATTAAAATTGCCAAAAAACCAATTGAAATCATAAGTAGCGAGTATCAAAAAGCAATAAAAAATATTGTGGTACCTTTATCATGCTGCAGAAAACAATAAACAAACCACAAATATATAATATTTCTCTTATTTTCCATCAACACATCTTGGTATTTCATTAATTGTCTCCAAGGAGACAATTCTAATGAAATGCCAAGACATGTTTTCATTTCGAAGCAAACTATACATGTGTAAACAGTAGTGTAATTTTATTTTACCCAATTAAAAGTTTGAAATACCCAATTGCTTCAGAAATGATAGAGTGACAATACTCAATTACCAATTCCTTATCTGGAGCCTGGGAATGTTACTTACATTGATAACAACTGTCAAATCTTCAATGAGGTCAATTTCTCCCTGGTACAGCTCATATATGGCCTACAATACAAAGACACATCACCTTTAAAATTACTGTAAACAAACATGTTTTGAAAACGAGTTATTGTTCTGTAATGCCAGACAAGCATCTTGATGCTAGTATCAAGAATAAAAAATTAGTCCGAAAGCAGGGTCTGGTCATATCAAAAATTGAAATTCACTTTGCACCATTGCACACCATAAGGAAGCCACATACCAAATATCAAGTGTCCAGCTTTTACGGTTTAAAGGTTTTACTTCTTACAAGGCAAAATTGAGAAATTCAAAGTCCAAAAAGGGGAGATAATCCATGACCCGGGGGTCAAAACAAAAGATTAAATGAACTTTGTGCAGCTGCACACCATAAGGACGCTACATACCATATATGAATTCTCCATCTAGTATGGTTTAAAAGTTTTACTTCTTACAAGAAAACATGATGGATGAATACACATAACAATATACCCATTTTTTTCTTACGGAAAATGTTGTAGTAAACGTATTTCACATCTTGTCACATACCTCCTGCCTCTTGATGTCGAGGAGGCTGAGTTCTGCAAGCTTGCCGTCGGTGTTCATCATGTCGCTCCAGGTACGCATGAGTCGCAGCTTGCCCGGGGACGGGGGCGGCACCTTGTACGGGGACAGGCCGGGCGGGGGTGTCGGCGCGTTCGGCACCTTGAAACTCAACGTCCTCTGTAATACAGAAAGTGATGAGGTTTAATATGAGACACGGCGTGTGATTTTGTACCTTCGGACATCTGCGTAATTTCATGAAATATATTCATGAAATTTACAACATTTTCCATTAATGGCGTCAAAAGATTGTAAAATTTTCAGAGTACATAATTATATCTAAACTATGTACATAATGAACTTTTGACTTTATTTATGAAAAATATTGTATTTAATGAAATAATGCAGATGTCCGAAGGTACAAAATCCCATGCCGTGTCTCATATAAGGTTTGACCATGTCCAGCCATATGTAAACGTTTGCCGTGGCACGAGGGAACTGTTTGAACCCCAAGGCCGTAGTTCCCGAGTGCCACGGCAAACGTTTACACACACGGCTGGACATGGTCGAACGTTATTGTTACATTTCAGTCGGAAATATCGTGTGATTTGAGCATATATGCAGTACTTTGATAATCTGCTCCATTCAAACAGCTGACTTACACATACCGGGGCCGCAGTACACGTTGCGTGATGAAGCCGCATCAATTTTAGAATTTCAGTGCGTTCTAGCACGTTCTAGCAACGTCGGACAACACGTGCATTACGTAGGTGTTGGCTTGGCCCCGTAATGAGCATTGTCTACAGCCATGGGCTGTACGTTTGAACACAGCTGTGAGTGGCGGAAGTCATGTAATTATAGAAACTTGATATCAAGAGACAATCCTGCTATTCTGTATGTAACACAGCTAGGTTAGCGCTATTGGTAGCTGCAGTAGCCATATGGCTGGGGAAAGGAGGCCAGTGTTCCGGTAAGAAATTAGTAATTCAGTTAGGGTAGCGCTATTGGTAGCTGCAGTAGCCATATGGCTGGGGAAAGGAGGCCAGTGTTCCAGATAAGAAATTAGTAATTGAGTATTGTCACCCCCATCATTTCTGAAGCAATTGGGTATTTAAAAATTTCAGTAAATAAAATTGCACTACTGCGACACATCAGCAGACCGCAATTATTGAATAGTTTGCTTCTAAATGAAAACATGTCTTGGCATTTCATTAGAATTGTCTCCTTGGAGACAATTTAAATGAAATACCTAGATGTGTTTTCATGGAAAAATACGCTATATTTGTGGTCTGTTTCTTGTTTTCTGTAGCATGATAAAGATACCACAAATTTGTCATTGCTTTTTGATACTCGCTACTTCTGATTTCAATTGGTTTTTGGCAATTTTAATTGGGTATTTAAGCAAATACGCAGCTTATCTGGAGCTCTGTGAGGCTTATGGGATTTGAGACCAGTGTAGCTCGTGATTCAATATCTCTGTATTGCTTGTTAGAAAAGTATTTCATTGATGGAATGGTGAACAGAGCAGACTGCGGAGGCTGATCTCGATCTACACTGGTCGCAAAACTCAGAAGCCCCATTTCGCCAGTCACAGCCACAATTGACTGTGACTAAGGGAGTTAGCCCCTTATTCAACTCATCACTTCAATTAAGCCAAGATACAAACATATTTTATTAAATAACAATTTACATCAATTTTGGGTATACAAGAAGTATGAAAGGATTGGAACTAAATATTGCTATTTTCTACAGTTCCTCTCCTTAAAAGACTTTCCTTTGGATATCTGTAGCCTATTTCACCAACATTGCAAAGCATACTTTTCTAGCAAACTATACGTTGAGGGAGTAATACTTTATTTTTCCTGAAATGCATTATTTTTGATGATTAAAACTTTAAAAGTATGCAGAATTATTATACTGAATTTATGAAAATGGCTGTGATAATGTAATAAATTCGGTATAATAAAAAATAGTAAATTTATCCTAAAATTTTAAATTTCTCCCTCAAAGTATACTTTGCTAGAAAAGTATACTTTGCAATGTTGCTGTAGCCTATTTCATCAACATTGCAAAGTATACTTTAGTAGCAAAGTATACTTTTAGGGAGAAATTTTCAATTTTATGATAAATTTATTAATTTTTATTATACTGAATTTATTACATTATCACAGCCAATTGGCTGTGATAATGTAATAAATTCAGTATAATAATTCTGCATACTTTTAATCATGAAATATATGCATTTGTTAGTTCTATATGAAATAATGCATTTCAGGAAAAATAAATGATTACTCCCTCAAAGTATACTTTGCTGGTAAAGTATACTTTGCAATGTTGATGAAATAGGCTACTGAAATAGGCTAATGAAATAGGCTACTGAAATAGGTTACTGAAATAGGCTACTGGAGTTTGCGTGTTTCGGCTTTCATCTGTATAAACTATGCATATGTACAAGACTAACTTTGGTCGGACACCTCGTATCACAACAAAATAACATATTTAAAATTGTAATTTTATATGCATTCTATGTATTTCGGCAGGATAACGATAATTCTCAAATGATCATATGAATCTGCCACTACAATATTGACTTTAGAGCCGTAAACACATTATTGTGTCCGACCTATGAAAAGGAGCTGAAAGTTGATATTCTTGCATAATTATGTTCTAACTATGCTATGTTAGCAAGATAACAATAATTCTCAAATGAACATGTGCACTTTCTGCCAAAATATTCACATTAGCGTTAATAAAATCGAGGAATTTGTTACGATACGAGGTTGTGTCCGATCAAAGTTAGAAGCCTTGTTCATAAATAGAGCTATACCGATGAAAGCCGAAACACGCCGAATGCCTGTGGTCTAGACTACGCTGGTTGCAAACCCCACAACTAATTTGCGATATTGAAATTACAGGTGTGTTTGAACAAAGAACTCCTAACTGTCCATGTGCATTATCTACATTCAGATCAATGAGAAGAAAATTACTTCTGTATGCGGCAACGAGGTATCGTGACGACATGAGTGACGCTATACAGGTAATTAGCCAAAGATGCCTGTAGCTTAGCCAGTGGAATTACTTTGGAAATAAATGTCAGATGTATTACAATGCTGATTTTCAACACTGGTCACAAACGCCCTATAAGCTCTGTGTTGTGCTTGGCTTATTGCACCTTCTCAGCCGCAGTGCCCGGTGGCATGGACCATTGGCGGGGAAATTAATCGGAAGTACTACTGATACATCATATACCCACGCGACCGCAAAGGGAAATAACTGTGGTAAGCAAAATAAGGGGAAGTTAGTCATGCAGTGACGACTGAGAAAACTGGCTGTCCGGAACATGAAATCCGTAAAAGAACGGCACATACTGGTCGGATTACTGTGAAATTTGTTTTATTTGATCTATAAATGATGAATACATAAGTTTACCACGAAAACAGAACCTGGTTATATCTCCTTTAATCCTTTCCCTGATAGAGACGACTTTTCACGCCTCTGCAGAAGATGTCTTTTGAAAACATTGTGGGAAAAGGAGAAATTGCTTGTAACAAGCAATTTCTCCTTTTCCCACAATGTTTTCTACTCTATCAGATAATTTAACCATCATTTGACCCAGCATTTGATTCTTTTATTCAGATGTTTTGGATTTGGAAGAGTCGAAATATCACAAAACAGGGAAAGGGTTAAAGTCTCATCCGACAGATACATTTACACCATTTTGTTTATTTTATTGTCTTAACCATTAGACCGCTACACACAACAATTGTCGTCTGCTGTTGCTTTTATATCTAGCCTTATTTCTCAATAAATACATGGTTTGACAGCGCTTCAGAATCAATTCCAATGGAAATAATTCTGAAGTGCTGTCCAAGCATGTTGTAAATTATTCTAAAATGCTGTCAAAGCAAGTTTTTGATGATAAAAATGGAAAATAGAAAATAAACCGCAGATGACAAAAAATTAAGATAGCGGTCTAAGGCTTAATGCCAAAGTTTCTGTTACTATGCAACATATGCCTATAGTTTGTTTCACGAAAGCTGCCCAAATTATACGGCTATATAGACAATTCAAAAACAATATTATTTTCGATAATATTAAATTAAAGGAAAATTTAAGAATGAGCCTTCTTTTTATTTCGTGAAATTCGGTCAAATATTGATTTTATTACGAAAAATTTATTTGTCTATGGGAATTTAACATGGGGGAAAAAGTGGTAAGGAAGTGTGGGAGGAGTCAAAAAACGAAAAAATTTGGAAATTGACTCCGAAACCTGACTATTGTCTGTTTCGTGGAATGCTGCCCAAAATTTATTGCTATCAAAACATGCCAAACTTATTATTTTTTTTCATAAAACTATCCAAAGCAGTTTTTTAGAAATGAGCCTCCTTTTTATTTCACGAAAATCCGTCAAATAATTAAGTTATTTAAAAAAAACTGCCACGGACGGCACTTGCCATACAAATGTCCGTCTGGTTTGCAAGAATTGACAATTTGACCGATTTTCAAAATGTCAAGAACAAATAAGCAACTATAAACATAATGGTTCGGAATGAGACTTACCTACTACACTTTATGAACATTCTAAATTGTAATTACACATTTGTTTCTAGTTGTCAGTTAAAATAAATGTCCTAAATCTGTTCTGTTTTGAATGAACCGTCGGTGTTTTTTCGTGTGTCAAAACAAGATGGCGGTAATTCCGATGTGGACGAGTCCAATGGTTATGAGTAAGGGGTCTTCGCAATCGAATATTGTGAAATTAAGTTGGTCAGTAAATGTGACAAACTGGGTTGTATTTTTTCAATGGTAATAAGTTTAGAATTATGGTTTTGTCTGAAATGTAATCTGATGTCATCGCTGTAGCCATTCAGATGGAACCAATGAAGGCAATTGAGAGCGCACAGGCGTTTGTAACACAAGTTCTTGTGAAAAAGCTTTTCAAAGGCCTTGTTTGTTGAAATCTATACTATAGATATGTAGATCTCTATGTTACACTAAATACAAATTACGTTTTATCTGATGTATATTTAATTTTTATAGATCCAATTGATATATAAACACCGACTAATGGAAGCAGGATGCCTATATTTTTCAGAATGGTAAGATTTGTTCACATAAAGCCGATGTTATTGCCGATATTTTGATGATGAAATCCAGAAAGCTGTTCGACAATAGGAAAATGTCGAAAACTGCTCAGCGCGTGATATTTTAACATGGGAGACCCCCATTCACTTTATCATTTCGGGCTATTACTTCATTCTAGGACCGAATTTGGAAAAACAAAAAGATGGCTCATTGCTAAATTTTGCTGAAAAATGATTATATTTAAAAAAATGGGAGTTTTAGGGTGTTTAAATAGGTTAAAAATGTGGGCAGGTTAACGTGAAACAGACAGTAGATAGCTTGGATATGATCTAAGAAAACAAAAGCTAAATTTTAAAAATCGGTCCAGTATTTCTAAAATTCAAAACAATTTCCACATGTTAAATCCCCATAGACATCTTCACTCTGTGAAGATGTCTATGGGGATTTAACATGGGGAAATTGTTTTTTCGCCATAAAATCAATATTTGACCAAATTTCACGAAATAAAAATAAGGCTCATTCTTAATTTTTCCTTTAATTTAATATTATCAAAAGAAATCTTGTTTTTGAATTGTTTATATAGCCGTAAAAATTTGGGCAGCTTTCGTGAAACAAACAGTAGGCTATAGACTGGTAGCGTTTGTATTGTTTTATTATTTGCTATATTTCTGCAAAGGAGTTTACTATCGCCATATCCCTCAATTGTTGTGCTATGTATATAATGCATGTATTCAGCATAACAATCTTCAATGACAGAATAATATACATACCATTTTCATGATGATTTATTTTTCTAATTTATTCCAATTTCTGACAGAATGCTTTTGCTACTTGTCCTCCCACACAATATCTCCCCACAGATTTGTTTCTTCTTTTTTTTTTTACACAGGTACTCTGCCACCTACAGAGTGGATTATAAAGTATTTCCAGCTTGGACACAGATGATTCCACAAACCATGGACTGGACAATAGCAATTGCGCAATAAATCACACCTGCTTAAAGACATCTGTTTCCAAACCATTGTTTGGCAATGTCAGTAGCAGCCGGCTTGTGTGTTTGTCACACCTCTGCTAATCTCTTACAGCTGAAAGGCTCTTATTATCACCTACCAATTTATGCCAATTAAGGCATTGCACAACTGTGCAAGTTCACTCAGATTTCACCACCTGTTGCACTGTATGCCAGGTCTACAACGAGTAATTTCATTTGCTCATCTTTGGAGATATGGCGCTATGAATTTACAATTCTGATGGTGCAGAACAAGAGTGCCGCCAGTCACAAAATACATCAGTCGAGTGATTGATTGATTAATTGACAGAAAGCTGTTGGATTTTGGTGACGACACAAATGTACAAAAAATAATAAGTTAAAAAGCAGTATTTTTTGAAGAAAAAAAAAACTATTTTTTCGTCATAAAACACTGTTGTACACATGATTTGCAACTAGGTATATAAAAGCATTTTACTCATCAATTTGAAAATCAATGAGTATTTTTTTTTTTTTAAATCAGTATTTTGTACTCCGATGCATATGTTAGAATCATTCATTTAAACCATCTGACCAAGGCGGTTCAAATGAATGGTACAACATATACTTTCCATGTAAAATAAAAATAATTGATAAATTATGTTACCATAATAACCCTAAGTATTCAGACACAATTTGTTTTGGGAAATCCTTATAAATAGAGAATACCAGGCTAGTGTCGTTTGACAAGTTTATCAGGCAAGGCTAGGAAACGCATAGGAATTCTGAGGCTTGCCGAGTTGATATCAAAAGACACTAGCATGGTATTCTATTTATCAGGTAACGTTTTGGCTACATAATGCGCAATTATGACGTTTTCGTTGAAAAGAACGCAGACTTCTTTCCGTGACGTCATCCACTGAAGTAATTCCATTACACCGTTCGACCAATGAAGCGTTCAATTCGTTGTAACCCGGATATTCGTATCAGGGCAATGCCTGATACAGCAATATGTTATCAGTCGGTACGTATTCAGCCAGTGTAAAGCTTGTTACCTGATAAAAATAGGGCTTTTATTTTCAAAAACAAATTGTATCCAAACACATTGATATTGTGATAAACCAGTGCCATGTACCAACATTACGACTACTGTCTGTTTCACGAAAGCTGCCCAAATTTTACGGCTATATAAACAATTCAAAAACAAGATCTCTTTTGATAATATTAAATTAAAGGAAAAATTAAGAATGAGCCTTATTTTTATTTCGTGAAATTTGCTCAAATATTGATTTTATTGCGAAAAAAAATTTCCCCATGTTAAATCCCCATAGACATCTTCACGGAGTGAGTGAAGATGTCTATGGGGATTTAACATGGGGAAATTTTTCTGAATTTTAGAAATACTACAGATTTTTAAATTTTAACTTTTGTTTTCTTAGATCATATCCATGCTATCTAGTCAGGTTTCGGAGTCAATTTCCAAAATTTTTCGTTTTTTGACTCCTCCCACACTTCCTTCCCACTTTTTTCCCCATGTTAAATTCCCATAGACAAATAAATTTTTCGTAATAAAATCAATATTTGACCGAATTTCACGAAATAAAAAGAAGGCTCATTCTTAAATTTTCCTTTAATTTAATATTATCGAAAATAATATTGTTTTTGAATTGTCTATATAGACGTAAAATTTGGGCAGCTTTCGTGAAACAGACAGAAACTCAAAATATTGAGACACTCTTCATTGTGGGTAAACATATACATGCTCCAGATAAGCTGCGTATTTGCGTAAATACCCAATTAAAATTGCCAAAAACACAATTGAAATCAGAAGTAGTGAGTATCAAAAAGCAATGAAAAATTAGTGGCATCTTTATCATGCTACAGAAAATAAACAGACCACAAATATAGCATATTTTCTTATTTTCCATGAAAACACATCTTGGTATTTCATTAGAATTGTCTCCAAGGAGACAATTCTAATGAAATACCAAGATGTGTTTTCATTTACAAGCAAACTATTCAATAATTGCTGTCTGTTGATGTGTAAACAGTAGTGTGATTCTATTTTACACAATTAAAATAATTGCTTCAGAAATGATGGAGTGACAATACTCAATTACTAATTCCTTATCTGGAGCCCTGCATATACATGTATTTGTACATGTTTTCCCAGAATAAACTGTCCAAATATATAGCGTTATTATGGTAATCCACATGTAAAGGGTTGAAATAAACCCCTACCTGCAGTCCCTTGGAATTTTTGGCAACTTTCGGGGACAGTAGGTTGACCAACGATGAGACACGCAGCAGAGATTTCCGCCTGCTTTTCTTCTGAAAAACACAACATACACATACGTGGCAGTGACTGGAGAATTGGGGCTTATGGGTTTGGCGACCAGTGTAGATCCAGATCAGCCTGTGCATCCGCACAGTCTGATTAGGATCTGCACTGTTCGCCATTCCATTAATGAAATACCCATCATGCTTCTATCAAGCAATATAGACACAGAAACCCATAAGCCCAATTTCTCCAGTCACAGCCACATATGTGGCTGTGACTGGAGAATTGGGGCTTATGGTCGTTGTAATCTGTGTAGCTTCTGATCAAAAGCACACACCCACGTTTAACCCTTACTATGCTGAATTAAATTTTGTCATCTGCTGGAAATGTTTTATTTTAAATATTTCTCTCTAAAAAACCTGTTTTGGCATCGCATGAGAATCATCTCCACTGGAGACGATTCTCATGTGCTGTCAAAACAGGTTTTTTGTTAAGAATTAAGGCAAAAATGAAAAACAGCAGACGACCATTTTCGTCTCCCGCGTAGTGAGGGTTAATAAAAGATAAGACAATGGGACCCATACAGTATCCCTGAGAATGCAGGAACCAAATATTGCCGTCTGCTGTTGTTTTCGTATTTTATCGTCTTTCCGAATAAAAACATGTTTTGGTAGCATTTTAGAATCATTTCCATTGGAAATGATTAGAATCATTTCCATTGGAAATGATTCTGAAATGCTATCAAAACATGTTTTTAATGAAAAATAAAACAGCAGACAACACAATATAATTCAGCATTATACCTGCAGGTTGACAAGAAACTGAAATCCGGAAAATTAACTAAAAATGTGTTCAAACACGGATTCCCCAGCTATTCCAAATATCAAGCCACCAGCTATTAAGGTTCAAAAGTTTTACGAGTTACAAGGCAAAATTGGCAAATTCGAAGTTCAAAAGGGGAAGATAATCAATAGATCGGGGGTCGAATCAAAAATTTAAATTAAGTTTGCCCATTTACACATGATCAGGAAGCTACATACCAAGTATCGAGCATCCAGCTATTGTGGTTTAAAACATTTATGAGTTACAAGCAAAATTGTTAAATTCTAAGTGCTAAAGGGGGAAAAAACGGAGGTTGAAAAAAAAAATCAAAAGTAAGTTAGCACATCTACAGACAATAAGGAAGATACATACAATGTAAATTTCAAGTCCGTCTCTTATGGTTTATATGTTTTATGAGTTACAAGGTTTGCGACAGACGAACAAGAGCAACAAGAAATACCCCCCACACTAACTATCGTGGTGGGGCATGAAAATAATACAGCAGACAACAAAATTTAGCCCTTACACCCCTATCTTAATTTTTTGTCGTCTGCTGTTTATTTTCTATTTTTATCATCAAAAACATGGTTTGACAGCACTTTAGAATAATTTACAACATGCTTTGACAGCACTTCAGAATCATTTCCATTGGAAATGATTCTGAAGTGCTTAAAACCATGTTTTTGTTGAGAAATAAGGCAACATATAAAAGCAACAGACGACGATAATTGTTGTGTGTGGCGGTCTGAGGGTTAATGAAGCATTGGTAAGGGTAAGCAGTACCTGCAGGTAATTCTGTATCGAACAGGAGAAATCCGACTCCTCTTCGATGACATTGCTCACAATGCTAGAGTCTATACATGCGGTGAAACTCGACAGAGCTAGTTTCTCCATGGTGCCAGAAAGCTAACACACGTAATGCTACCTAAATTCTTCTCAAGCTAACTCCAATTCATTATCCATGGACATAAAGTTGTAATAGTCCCTGTCGTTGCTTTTATTTCCAACTCTTTAGTTTAGTATACAAATGTTTGTAAGTAAAAACAATTCCCTGATATCGAATGATCCAGATGTCAATATTTTAAATTATATTCGCATCTTACGACAGTTTACAAACAGAAGTAACATTGCATTAGCCATAGATAGATGTCCGAATCATGTTCTCTCCAGCAATCAGCATTAATTCCAGATTTCATTTTATTGGGTCATCAAATTGCATGTACCACGAATTTCCGAACAGGTATACATATATTTCAAATACATCCAACAGCGTTCTGTCATTTGTCCAGACATTTTAATTAAACACATTGTCAGAACTGGGCACAAAAATCCAGTGTCTTATATATACACCACAAGTACTTGACTTGTTGCATATGCTCTAGGCAACAATGACAATCTACAATGCAAATGCCTCTCTGATCACAACTAAATATTCACTTTGATCGGAATCAAAGCCAGGAGTGGCAAAATAAACACATAACAACTGCCAGTTGATGTAAGAAATTCTAAAGTAGTTTCAAGTTGCCATGCGAGGCTTGTGTTTGATCACCGATATTGGTTGTCGTGCAGATGTTGATAGATCGCCAGGAGATGATGAGGTTTAATTAGTGGCGGCAGGAACTAGGGTAGAGAGCTCCAGACAAGCTGCGTATTGGCGTACACATGTACTTTAGCAGAATACGCACTGATTATCAAAAGTTGGAGTATTTTACTCACACCAATGTGAAAATATGCATTGATTATCAAATTGAGTAGTGAAAACACATTAATAAAGTTGAAATTTACTTAGTTGAGCTGCAAAAAGCAAAACACTGTTTGCTTTTTGCAGCTCAAATAACTGAAGTTTTAAATGTGTTTTATTTACTTTTTAAGGAAGAAAATCAATAATACATTTGTAAAAGCAAAACACGCATTGAATTTGAAATCTGGTGGTATAATAATCATTAGAGACAAATCTTATCTGTAGCATATTTCATCAACATTGCAAAGTATACTTTAGTAGCAAAGTATACTTTGAGGGAGAAATTTTCAATTTTAAAATAAATATATTAATTTTTATTATACTGAATTTATTACATTATCACAGCCAAAATGGCTGTGATAATGTAATAAAGTCAGTATAATAATTCTGCATACTTTTAATCATGAAATACATGCATTTGTTAGTTCTATTTGAAATAATGCATTTCAGGAAAAATAAATGATTACTCCCTCAAAGTATACTTTGCTAGAAAAGTATACTTTGCAATTTTGATGAAATCGGCTACTGGTGGTATAATAATCTTTAGAGACAATTCTTATCTGGAGCTGTGAGAGTAAATGCTGCATGACATCAATCGTCAACTTCTAGCAGTCTCTGCCAGACGTGAGCAATCTATTACGTTTTATTGGCAACAAAATTGTAAAGTCAATTGTATTCGATGATCATAATATCTTTCAACACACTATTTCCTGACAAATATTGTTTGTTGCCATAGCGATTGACAAGCAAATGAGAAGGGCTTCATGCATACCTCTGGTAATTGAAATGTAGAAAAGAAGCCAGGTAACATGCTCTATAGGAGAATGAACTAGTTAGGTTAAATTAACTGTCTCATTGCCTCCTTCATTTAATGCACGCATTTTGATTGTATCGCACATATTAGTTTGTTTATTAGTGTTTAACGGCCTATCAACAGCTAAGGCCATGTAAGGCCTGGCAAACGGGTTCGATCCCGTTTTAACCTGCAGCATACGGGGGAAAATCCCAAAATCAGAACGGAATATTTACATCGAGAACAAATATATTCAGCCATGAAATTAGAATAACCTGACCTGGTGCCAGGTCCATACCACACCAAAGTCACTTGGCCCCTTCCCCTAAAATAGGATTACGAATATCGTCACATACAAAATGCCAAAGACGTATGTGAGGGCCAAACCTGAGGTCTCCAGTCGGAATTCCGGTAAGGATGAACCCCGATCAATAAATTACCCATCGCGTGCATTGACCGCTATGTCTGACTTTCAACTTTGCGTGGGCTATGTACATATAGAATAGTAGGTTAGTGCTGTGCATGGGAAAAAGTATCTGGCAAGGCTTATAGGAAACGGGATTAAGATAGCGGTGTAAGGGTTAAACTATTCACATTAAAAAAAAATAGTTTCTGAAAAATTTGCTTTGTTGGAAGAGTAATATGGGGGTTCAATATGAGGCCAGCTTTGTTGAAGTGCAATATGGCGGTTGTCAACTGGAGTGACTTATATGTGGGTTTTTCACTCTTAGATGACAATATTTCAAAGGAAGCCTGGGGTAATTTCCTGTCTATGAGGCAGCCACATCTGATCACAGCATCCAGCCATTAATTGGGAGTAATAAATCATACCGCCCTACTAATAACAAAGAGATTAACCCACACAATGCTGATATTTCTTTTTTCACTCACATTTTTCTCAACAAATACAGCCAAACCTGTGAATAAAGGTCAGCCATGGGAAGAGAAAAATCTGGCCTTTGTTCACAAGTAAATTTATGTCGAAATTGAATAATTGGGAAAACAAAAGTGTGGCTGCTATAAACAGGTAATTGCTATTCAGAGGTGGCCTTTAGCACAGGTTAGACTGTTCATGATCTGCAGAGCTCCAGATAAGCTGCGTATTTGCTTAAATACCCAATTAAAATTGCCAAAAACCCAATTGAAATCAGAAGTAGCGTGTATCAAAAAGCAAAACAATGTTATGGTACATTTATCATGCTGCAGAAAACAATAAACTGACCATAAATATAGCATATTTTTCTTATTTTCTAAGAAAACACATCCTGGTATTTCATTAGAATTGTCTCCAAGGAGACAATTCTAATGAAATGCCAAGACTTGTTTTCATTTCAAACCAAACTATTCAAATATTGCTGCCTGTTGATGTATAAACAGTAGTGTGATTTTATTTTACCCAATTAAAATTTTGAAATACCCAATTGCTTAAAAAATGATGGAGTGACAATTACTCAATTACTAGTTCCTTATCTGGAGCCCTGGATCTGACAGCACTTTAGAATCATTTCCAATGGAAATGATTCTAAAGTGCTGCCAAACCATGCTTCATTGAGGAACAAAATATAACATAATAGCAGACGGCAACTTGCGTTTATGGGTTAATGGAATCCTGATTGTCTGTGTGACCCGCGATTGAACAATCATGTACATATACATGGGTCGCCAAAATGGATGTATGCGACCAGTAGCCGATTTCACCAACTTTGAGGGAGTAATCATTTATTTTTCCCGAAATACATTATGTCATATAGAACTAACGACTGCATATATTTGATGGTTAAAAGTAAGCAGAATTATTATACTGAATGTATTACATTATCACAGCCATGGCTGTGATAATGTAATAAATTCAGTATAATAACAAGAGCTGTTGGAGAACAGCATAGCTCGACTACGAGGGTTGTCGATGTACACATAGCTTGACAAACAAGGTGGCTGCGGCCTGCATAAAAACCTTGACCAAGGTTGACTAAAAAACTTAACCAAGGGAAATTAAGTAAGTAATTCAAGGTTAAATGTAGGTCAATGACAGATATAGGTCAGGGGTTATTGATGTACATCACTAGGAGATGATTTTTTCCAAGTATGGTTGCTGTAGGCCCAGGAGTATTCCATATACAAGCTTGACTAAAAACCTTAACCAAGGGGAAATAACTAATTATTCCAAGGATAAAAGTAGGTCAAGGTCAAATATAGGTCAGGGATTATTGATGTACATCACTAGGAGATGAAGTTGTCCAAGTATGGTTGATGTAGGCCCAGGAGTATTCCATATACAAGCTTGACTATAAACATTAACCAAGTAATTCAAGGTTAAATGTAGGTGAAGGTAAAATATAGGTCAGGGGTTATTGATGTACATCCCTATGATAAAAAGTTATCCAAGTATGGTGTCTGTATTCACAATAGTATTCCATATACAAGCTTGACTAAAAACCTTAACCAAGGTTGACTAAAAACGTTAACCAAGGGAGATTAACTAATTAATTCAAGGTTAAATGTAGGTCAAGGTGAAATATAGGTCAGGGGTTGTTGATGTACATCACTAGGAGATGAAGTTGTCCAAGTATGGTTGGTGTAGGGCCAGGAGTATTCCATCTACAAGGTTGACTAAAAATCTTAACCAAAGAGAATTAACTAAGTAATTGAAGAGGAAATGTAGGTGAAGGTTAAATATAGATCACGGGTTATCGATGTACATCCCTATGAGAAAAGGTTATCCAAGTATGGTGTCTGTATGCACAATAGTATTCCATGTACAAGCTTGACTAAAAACCTTAACCAAGGTTGACTAAAAACCTTAACCAAGGGGAATTAACTAGGTAATTCAAGGTTAAATGTAGGTCAAGGTCAAATATAGGTCAGGGGTTGTTGATGTACATCACTAGGAGATAAAGTTGTCCAAGTATGGTTGGTGTAGGGCCACGAGTATTCCATCTACAAGGTTGAGTAAAAACCTTAACCAAAGAGAATTAGCTAAGTAATTCAAGAGGAAATGTAGGCCTAGGTCAAGGTCAAATATAGATCAGGGGTTACTGATGTACATCCCTAGGAGATGAAGTTGTCCAAGTATGGTGGGTGTAGGGCCAGGAGTATTGCATATACAAGCTTGACTAAAAACCTTAACCAAGGGGAATTAACTAAGTAATTGAAGAGGAAATGTAGGTCAAGGTCAAATATAGACCAGGGGTTATTGATGTACATCCCTATGAGAAAAGGTTGTCCAAGTATGGTGTCTGTTTGCACAATAGTATTCCATGTACAAGCTTGACTAAAAACCTTAACCAAGGTTGACTAAAAACCTTAACCAAGGGGAATTAATTAAGTAATTCAAGAGGAAATGTAGGTCAAGGTGAAATATAGATCAGAGGTTATTGATGTACATCACTAGGAGATGAAGTTGTCCAAGTATGGTGGGTGTAGGGCCAGTAGTATTCCATATACAAGGTCGACTAAAAACCTTAACCAAGGCGTGACGGCGACGGCGATGCCGACGCCGGGGTGACAACATAAGCTCTACTTATTCTTCGACTATAGTCAAGCTAAAAATTTATAAATTTCTCTTAAAATTGAAAATTTCTCCCTCAAAGTATACTTTGCTAGAAAAGTATACTTTGCAATGTTGGTGAAATATGCTACAGAGCAGACCCAGACCAGACTTCGCATCCATCTATTTTTCAAATCATTAAAATATAAAATAATTGATTGTGTTCAATATGCAGTATACGTTTTATATAGACAACAATTAATATGATCTATCACTGTACTAAGAGAGTAACACTAGCAAATTTATTGATTTATTTATTGGTATTTAATGGCCTATCAACAGCTATGGTCATTTAAGGCTGGGCCAACGGGTTTGATCCCGTATTTAAGCTGCTGTATTGGGGGAAAAATCCCAAAATCAGAACGGAATATTTACATAAAAAAAAATATATTCAGCCCTGAAATTAGAATAACCAGTCCTGGTGTCAGGTACATGCCACACACACCGAAGTCACTTGGCCTCTTCCCCTAAAAGTAACAGATTACGAATAATCGTAATACTCACATAACGGGTATAACCAGATTTAACGGTCACATACAAGAATGCCAACGATGTACGTGAGGGCCAGGTCTCCGGTCGGGATTCCGATAAGGAGGAATCCCGATCGTTAAATTACCCATCAAATGCTCCCACCTGCCACCCACTACAGATATTGAAGTTATTTTCCTCAGAAAAACGTATTAAGTTACAGAAAAAATTTCCACCTGACCAAATATTACGGTGTGCAATTGCACCCCTTGCACCCACATACTGTTACATTCAGCGCTCCAGATAAGGTGCAGCCAAAGAAAACGAGACAGATTTGAAAACGCAGAGGGTCAGAGATGCGTGGATTTGTCACAGCATGAAAGCAGACCATCTGCAGATCATACTAATTGGCAATAAGTGAGATGACAAAATCCTTACAGGAATTCTCAGGGAATTTTCTACACGGCAGGCAGGGAGATAACTCCATGTATCAGAGTCGCTGACAACCGGTAGGTACATGAAACTCGGCACATGTGTGTGGAGATACATGTAACAGTGGTGACATCGTAATTATTACCAATACACCAGATCTCCAGATAAGTTTTTTATCGAAATAGTAGTATTATACCCCCATATTTCAAATTCAATGAGTATTTTACTTTTACAAAAGTACTATTGATTTTCTTCCTTATTAAATAGGGAATAAATGATAAAAAATAAAACAAATTTGAAAATTTACTTAGTTGAGCTGCAAAAAGCAAACACTGTTTGCTTTTTGCAGCTCAACTAAGTAAATTTTCAAATTTATTACAGTATTTTCAATACTCAATTTTCACATTGCTGGGACTATTTAGTACATGTATAATGTGATAATCAATGTGTATTCTGCTAAAATAAGTGCTTAAGTACGCCAATATGCACCTTCACTGGAGCTCTGGTGACATTGTAATTAATATGGATGTACCCAACAGGACAGAAACAGTGATTAATAGAGACAGCCCTACAAATCCTAATAAACGGCACAAATCCAGACGATGAGACGGCATGTTACAACTAGAAATGTGGCCTGTCGGCACACGAATGCCCCTGCTGGCAGCCAAAGAAAACAAGGAAACAGAAATTGTAAGCCAGTTACCCGAGCGTTAAGGTTTTGAATGCACCAAGTCTGTGACCTTGACCCTGGGCTTAGCAGGGGGGGGGGTGGGGGGGGGGGGGGGGGGGGGGGGGAGGACTATGTGGATTTGTCACAGGGCGGTAGAGGACCATTGGAGCAATGTGTGTGCGTGAAATGTGAAGCAGATCCGAGCAAGGAACATACGTACGGACACTGGTAACACTATATGCCCCCCTTACCATTCGTTAGTGGGGGCATAAAAATGCTTATCTGACCAGGACAACTCACCTTACTGGACTCGAAACTCTGTAGGCTGACGGTGTCATCGTCTAACTTCCTCTTGCGATTTCTCTGCAACAGACAATGGTAACATACAAAATACAATACCGTCAACGGCACTGGATTCTGAACTACAGAGCTCCAGATAAGCCATAATAATGGTAGTTCTTGTTATTTTGGAACCTCTCTAAACCGGCCTGGCCCTCCCAGGATGTACGGTTTAGAGATGTGCCATCGTACAATATTTAAATAATTTTGGTTTGACAGAAAGAAATGACTTGGATCATCACATTTGACATACGAATAAACAAGAAAATATGGCCTAGTGGCCCACAAATGGCATTTAACCTGCTACAGTCATTGGGACGAAAATCCCAACATCAGAACAGAATATTTACATCAAAATTAGAATAACCTGACCTGGTGCCAGGTCCATACCACATCAGACACTTGGCCCCTTCCCCTAAAAGTAATGCTAACATGATCAGGAATAAGCATATTACTCTTATAAGAGGTATAACCAGATTCAACGCTCACATACAAGAAAGCCAAAGACGTACTTGAGGGCCAAACCAGGCCTCCAGTCGGGATTCCGGTAAGGATGAACCCTGATCGTTAAATTATCCCATCGCATGCTCCCACCTGCCACCCACCACGTGAGAGATTAAACGCGAGAGTAACTTACCATTCTGGGCAGATCTGGCAGAAGGCCAATAATGGAGTGTCGTCTACTGTTCTTGACAGTGGGAAATCTGCAAATATACACAAATCGTCAACTATAAGCAGCGGACATAGACCCTGATCACCCCGTTCTCGCTTGTGAACAGTGAAGAACATGATCATATTGCGTGGATTAGCAGGATTGTCTGGGTCTTCACTGGTCACCATGGCAACAAGACTGGTCTTAGCAGACGGAAATTCCGAGCACAACTAGATGGCCGCGGCCCACATGTCGCTACAAGTACTTCAGATATTTTCCCCATGTTAAATCCCCATAGACATCTTCACGGAGTCAAGATGTCTATGGGGATTTAACATGGGGAAATATGATAAAATACTAATATATTGCTAATAGAACTGTACGGAAACCCCGCAGAGGACGTAGAACTCTTTTTTCATTAATTTGTCCCCACGAAATAACAATTTGTTCCCTCAATTTAACACTTCGTTCCCACGAATTAATAATTTGTTACCACGAAATAACAATTCGTTCCCACGGTAACAAATTGTTAATTCATGGAAACAAATTGTTATTTCGTGGGAATGAATTGTTAATTCTAGGGAACGAATTGTTAATTCGAGGGAACAAATTGTTATATCATGGGAACAAATTGTTAATTCGAGGGAACAAATTGTTATATCATGGGAACGAATTGTTAATTCGAGGGAACAAATTGTTATTTCGTGGGACCGAATTCATAAAAAAAGATCCATGTCCCCTGCGGGGCTCCGTAGAACTGAAATTGTACCCTTAGAATGTAGGAAAATTAACACGATTTGACATAATAGAGCATTAGAATCATTTCCATTGGAAATGATTCCAGAGTATGTATTGCCAAAGCTTGTTTTTGATGAGGAAAAATGGAAAATAAATAGCAGACTTGGAAAACAGCTACATGAAATTTTAACTGTCTAAATATGAACCTAAAAGATGGGAACCATATATATTGTGTGTCTAATGTAACTTAATATTTAAAGCCTTTGAGAGCACTTTATAATAATTTACAACATGCTTTGACAGCACTTCAGAATCATTTCCATTGGAAATGATTCTGAAGTGCTGTCAAAACATGTTTTTATTGAGAAATGTGTGCAAAATGTGTGCATGAGCAGTAAGCAGTATGTATCCTTCAAATAGCAGACATTCCCCAATATGTACATGTATGCCAACATTCATTAAAGGTACATGCCCACTCAGCAGGCACAAAATGTTCTTTATACGAATTAAATAAATGTACAATTGTGTCACTATTCCACCAGTTCTAAAACTTATGAGTGCCCGCTATACAAATATAATCATTTAGTTATATGTATTTTACTGATAGTGACTCGTGGTGGTATCAGGCTATTTTGATGTGCAAATGAGGCATGAAATGTTTTAATTATTTATACTATTAATTAAATGTGTCGCCTGAAAAAAATAATATTTTCGACCGATTATAAAGTATGATCAATGCACATCAAAAAATAAATGCAGAGAAAAAATAATAATGTTAAAAACATTTTAAGGAAACACGGTTATCGCCCCTGATATCAGTGTGGAAATTTACGTCTGAAATATAAAATGTATAATAATGCCAATCAATACATGGGGGTAATGTTGAATGAATGTTTATTTTGACAGAAAATGTCTCAGATGATGTATCTGATATAAAGAACAGTTTGTGCCTACTGAGTGGGCATGTACCTTTAACCAAAAAAACATTTTTTTACAGCACATGATAGTTTTCATTGAGAAAAGTGGAAGATTTATAGCAGACTATGAAATTTAATCAGCCAGAAACATAGAATAATGTAAATATGTACTGAATTATGTATGTTTCTGATTCAGCACTGTAACATTAGTATCCACAAAGAACTCACCCCAATATCGCACTAATATCCCCGTTGGTTACAGAAAAGTCTAGTCGTCCTAGCATATCTAAACTCCTTTCCACTCTCCAACTAAGTTCTGTCAACTTTTGTCCACCCTAATTCCTAATAATGCTTGGTAGATTTAAATTCCAAACAGCTGTTACCAAACCTCGGCAGGAAATGAAATAATTCCGTGTAAGTATTAAGTCTGTTATTAAGTTTATATAATTGAATTAACAGCTTTGGCAAGTTTGTGATCATAAAACACCAATATCTTTAATAATTGTTCAGAGCAATAAAACAGAAAAGTCAGTTTGAAGACTGTGAAACATTTGCATTATGGGGGCCTGTCAACTGTTTAATACAAACAAGTTGCAAAAGTGGCAAAGTACCCTGTAATTGGTACACGTGAAAACATACCACTTGGTTTTCATAACCAGCATAGATATACAGACTCCAGATAAGTTTTGTATCTAAAAAGTAGTATACCCCCAGATTTCAAATTCAATGTGTATTTTACTTTTACAAATGTATTATTGATTGTCTTATTAAATTAAATAGAGAATAAATGACAACAAAAAAAACACTAATTTAAAAATTTACTTATTCGAGCTTTTTGCAAGCTGCAAAAAGCAAACAGTGTTTGCTTTTTGCAGCTCAACTAAGTAAATTTCAAATTTATTACAGTATTTTCCCTACTCATTTTAAAAATCAATGCGTATTTTCACATTGCTGCGAGTATTTTGCACTCCCACTTTTGATAATCAATTGTGTATTCTGATAAAATAATTGCGTAAAATATGCCAATACCCACCTTATCTGTAGCTCCGAGACTATGAAATTTAATCAGCCAGAAACATAGAATAATGTAAATAGGTACTGAATTATGTATGTTTCTGATTCAGCACTGTAACGTTAACATTCACAAATAACTCACCCCAATACCGCACTAATATCCTCGTTGGTTACAGAAAAGTGTAGTCGTCCTAGCATATCTAAACTCCTTTCCACTCTTCAACTAAGTTCTTTCAACTTTTGTCCACCCTAATTCCTAATAATGATTGGTAGATTTAAATTCCAAACAGCTGTTACCAAACTTCGGCAGGAAATGAAATAATTCCGTGTAAGTATGAAGTCTGTTATTAAGTTTATATAATTGAATTAACAGCTTTGGCAAGTTTGTGATCATAAAACACCAATATCTTTAATAATTGTTCAGAGCAATAAAACAGAAAAGTCAGTTTGAAGACTGTGAAACATTTGCATTATAGGGGGCCTGTCAACTGTTTAATACAAACAAGTTGCAAAAGTGGCAAAGTACCCTGTAATTGGTACACGTGAAAACATACCACTTGGTTTTCATAACCAGCATAGATATACAGACTCCAGATAAGTTTTGTATCTAAAAAGTAGTATGCCCCCAGATTTCAAATTCAATGTGTATTTTACTTTTACAAATGTATTATTGATTGTCTTATTAAATTAAATAGAGAATAAATGACAAAAAAAAACCTAATTTAAAAATTTACTTATTTGAGCTGCAAAAAGCAAACAGTGTGTTTGCTTTTTGCAGCTCAACTAAGTAAATTTCAAATTTATTAGAGTATTTTCCCTACTCATTTTGAAAATCAATGCGTATTTTCACATTGCTGCGAGTATTTTGCGCTCCCACTTTTGATAATCAATGCGTATTCTGATAAAATAATTGCGTAAAATATGCCAATACCCACCTTATCTGTAGCTCCGAGACTATGACATTTAATCAGCCAGAAACATAGAATAATGAAAATATGTACTGAATTATGTATGTTTCTGATTCAGCACTGTAACGTTAGCATCCACAAAGAACTCACCCCAATACCGCACTAATATCCTCGTTGGTTACAGAACAGTCTAATCGTCCTAGCATATCTAAACTCTTTTCCACTCTTCAACTAAGTTCTGTCAACTTTTGTCCACCCTAATTCCTAATAATGCTTGGTAGAATTAAATTCCAAACAGCTGTTACCAAACATCGGCAGGAAATGAAATAATTCTGTGTAAGTTTTAAGTCTGTTATTAAGTTTATATAATTGAATTAACAGCTTTGGCAAGTTTGTGATCATAAAGCACCAAAATCTTTAGTCATTGTTCAGAGCAATAAAACAGCAAAGTCTGTTTGAAGACTGTGAGACATTTGCATTATGGGGGCCTGTCAACTGTTTACAAACAAGTTGCAAAAGTGGCAAACTACCCTGTACCTGGTACACGTGAAAACATACCACTTGGTTTTCATAACCAGCATAGATATACAGACTCCAGATAAGTTTTGTATCTAAAAAGTAGTATGCCCCCAGATTTCAAATTCAATGTGTATTTTATTTTTACAAATGTATTATTGATTGTCTTATTAAATTAAATAGAGAATATATGATAAAACAAGAAATGCGTCTGTCAAACGCGGATGCCACCTGCAGCATATTTGAGAAACTGTGACAAAGTGGTTAACCGAAAAGTGTGACGGACGTACTCCCTGAAGTGACGTCAGTGCTCGATATGGGCGCTCGCCAAGTCGCCAATGCGAGTGAATATCATCTTGGGCGAGCAGATTTTACCCGCCACGTACTTGACATTCGCCCAAATATTTTCTTTTGGGCGACTACACATATTTTGGAAGATGTTCGTCTTTCTTACCAAAATCGCAAACATTTGCTGTTTCCGACGATTGTAAACAAATCCTGGGTTATTTTTAATAAAAACAATCCTTGACCTTTGTCAAACACGCGTGTTTACGTTGCTGATTGGGTAAGCATACTCTTCACTGCGTAAATTATCCAATGAAAATGGCGGATGTTACCCGGCGTTCGAAATCGCACCTTGCTTATTTCGTCCTCATTTGTTTTCAGACCCAATCTCTGCATTCTATAAAAACAACTTGTCGCATGTTAATTAAGCGCAGAAATGCATTGAATGTAGCTGCATAGCAATACTGATTACCTCAAATTATCTACGAATCGATACTCTTTCACGGAATTAATAAACGAAATAGTGATAAAACTATCAAGCTCGATTTTGAAAATGTACGAACCGACTTGGGCGAAATAGGTATCATTCGGTACGTTCGGCTTTGTTCGTCGCAATAATAATTGCGGACGAGGAGAAAGTCGACGACTTGGCTATCGATCTTGAAGCTGTGCCGGCTCCCAAAAATTAGTGGGATTTCATGATGCGAAAGACAAAGGCAGTAAAGAAGAAGGGTTAATGGGCCAAGTAAGTAGTTGTGTATTTTTTTACAAGTGGAACACGTTAAATTACGAAGCCAGAATAGTTGATCATATGGTTGTTTTCTCCATGACATAATCTCACAGGGTGTAATGTACACATCCGAGGTATGCCGATTGAACCAGGAAGTGATCGATTGTTTTCGCACTTTCGGTTTCACTTTGGTTTTGAAACCTAGGGCGACCAACTGTCCTAAATTTTCCGGATTTCCAGTACTAATTTAAGATGCCCGCCAGCCCTGAATAATACCGGGTTGGGGTGGGGGGGGTGGGGGGGTAAATTTCTAGAATTATTTAGCATGAAAATACTAGTGTGTTTGTTTGTTGGCTTATTGTGGGTAGTGTCTTGTGGGGCTTTTGTTGTATTTTTACTTTTTCGTTTTCTTGTAGTGTTTATTGTGTTCTCTTGGGGATCATACACCGCTGGTCGTGGAGTGTGTGTTTTCACGCTTTTGAAGGCTCTGCGACCACCGCTGTACGCGTGCCATGTATTTGACGACGAGGTGGAGGAGGAGGAAGAGAAGACGGAGGAGGACATTATTATCGGTGATGAGGAGGAGGTGGATGGGGATGATGAACATCATGTAGAAATGGTTATGGAGGAAAATGGACTATTATAAATATAAAACATATTAAATTGTACATTTAATCTTGTGTCACTCGTCCTTCTCTGCCAGTGTAGATACGCCCCTAATCGCATATTTCACTAAATTCAGTCATACCTTTTTTGGGCTACCAAATTTTCATTTGGGCTCGTGAAATATGGGCTACCATGCCGATTCGGCGAGTGTCAAGCGCTGGACGTTGTGGGGTTTGTTGCATGTGGGGTTTTTGGCCAAGTCTTTTGGGTTTTTTTGGTGCTATTTGTGGGGTGCAAACAATGCTAAAGGTGTTATCTCCCCTATACTAACTTGCTCTCGTTTTCTTATGTCTCCTGCATGCACTTGTGGGGTATTTGGGTTTGATCAGTGAAGTACAATATGTACTTGTGGGGAAATTTAGTCAGCCATTGTTTGTGGGGTTTGGATGGACTGACGGTTTTGACCATCACCCTCTGGGGTGTCAATTTTTTATTGCTTTTTTGGGCTTTTCAGAAGTGATGGAGTTCATTAAGATATAGTTGCGTATGGGGTGCACCCCACATGCAACAAAAACCCCACATGCATGTCATGTACTCGTGAATCACCCCACAACGTCACTTCAGGGAGAGTGGGCGGACGGACGGACAGACGGACGGTCCAAACACTATATGCCACCCGTTTCTTCGAAACCCGGTGGCATAAAAATGTGAAGACTGTGTACATAAGGTCCAAATAGCTTTAACATAATGGGTATTAGGTAGGGGCTAGACACTACACGCTACCTAGATAACTATTGATGGAATTGCTGCCACATGTCTGTTCCATAATCTAAGTTGGCTAGATGCTTGCATATCTTTTGCTCTTGTAGATCAGAACAAGAAATGCGTCTGTGGAACGCGGATGCCACCTGCAGCATATTTGTGGTTAACCGAAAAGTGTGACGGACGGACGGACGGTCCAAAAACAATATGCAACCCGGCTCTTCGAGACCGGTGGCATAAAAACACAAATTTAACAAGAAATGCGTCTGTCGAACGCAGATGCCACCTGCAGCATATTTGAGAAACTGTGACAAAGTGGTTAACCGAAAAGTGTGACGGACGAAAAGTGGGACGGACGGACGGACGTTCTTACAGTACTATACTTATGTGGCTTATCACATGTTAAATATTAGCCACATAAAACGATTTTTAGCCACATAAAAGGATTTTTTAGGTGGCTAATTGTAACCAACCCTATCCTTTACCAAGTCCATAACCCTGTGGGGCTAGCCACATAAGTACCCTAATGTGTGCCCGGACGGACGAACGGTCCAAAAACAATATGCCACCCGGCTCTTCGAGACCGGTGGCATAAAAACACAAATTTAACAAGAAATGCGTCTGTCGAACGCGGATGCCACCTGCAGCATATTTGAGAAACTGTGACAAAGTGGTTAACCGAAAAGACTGAGCGGATGCAGTCTGATCTGAATCTACACTGGTCGCAAAACCCATAAGCCCGACTTCTCCAGTCACAGTCACGTTTATCAGCATATCAATCTAGGCTTTGTTTTGTAAAATACTATTACAAAGAATCATAACACATGTATACAGCTGGCAAACAGTGTTGACGCTAGTCAATCTGAACTGATTTTCAGCCTTATCTGGGGTGTACACAGGTTCTGGTCGTAATGATATCCCAATCGGCATCTACCTTACAGAGCTCCAGATAAGCTGCGTATTTGCATAAATACCCAATTAAAATTGCCAAAAACCCAATTGAAATCAGAAGTAGCGAGTATCAAAACGCATTAAAAAAATTGTGGTACCTTTATCATGTTGCAGAAAACAATAAACAGACCACAAATATAGCATATTTTCCATGAAAACACATCTTGGTATTTCATTACAATTGTCTCCAAGGAGACAATTCTAATGAAATGCCAAGACATGTTTTCATCTAGCAGCAAACAATTCAATAAGTGCGATCTGCTGATGTGTAAACAGTAGTGTGATTCTATTTTACACAATTACAATTTTGATATACCCAATTGCTTCAGAAATGATGGAGTGACACTACTCAATTACTAATTCCTTATCTGGAGCCCTGCCTTAGATACATATTGAAGAGTGAAACAAACATCTGCTGATCAAAGTAACAGATAAACCAAACGTGTCAGTTTGCTGTAATAAAACTACACAATTAAATAGAATTAATCAGTTATCAGATCAAAAGATAAAGGTGTCAGAAACATACAATCCATCATGAATGGCCACTGGCCAAACTTGAGCCACCAAACATGGCTGTCTCACATCCCTAAACCAGCCTAAACCCCTGCCGGGGCCAACAGAGTGAAATTAGCATAGTGTTTTATTTATCAATATCTTGTATTTAATGGTGGGGAGTTGGATACGCCGGGTATGGAAGGTGTTCGAGCCAATTCCCACCCTTAAATATAAGCCAAATGAATGAATGAATGAGGATAATAGAATAATGGAATGATTTATACACTGGTGTCTATGTGTGGATGGCTGCTGTGTCATTTCAAACCCTCTATGAAACACACCATGTTATTTTGTACCTAAGAAAATGTGCCATTTTTCATGAAATATATTTACATAAATTGTGAATTTTTTCTGTAAATGACATCGAAAGTTGACAAAATGTTCATAGCAAATGTGGAATTATATTCAGCATTTGCTATGAAAATTTAGTCAACTTTTGACGTCATTTAAGGAATATATTGTAAATTTTGTAAATATCAGGGGTTGAACAAATCCTTTTTTTCCACTCGCCCAGCTGGGCAAGTACAAAAAACTAGATGGCCACGGCCTGCATGTCGCGCCTTGTGGCGAGGCATGGACACTAAAAAAAAAGATATAGTATAACGAAAAACTTTAACCAAAAAACTTAACCAAAAAGTTTAACCGGACACACATACGTATTTTTTCGGCATAAAAATACCAAGGTGCACATCTTCAATATGTGTAGAAGACGTGTGTATAGTTTCAGAACGATCGACTGAACAGTTTCGGAGGAATTGTGTACACAAACTCTGTATTGTATATAGAATTGCATAGAAAAATGTAGAAAAAATGGCTAAGTTAAAAAGGCATGCGCATATTTTCGTTTAAAAAATTTATTTTTTCGTTTCATAAAAACACCAAGGTGCACATTCTTCAATAGGTGTAGTAGAGATCGTGTATAGTTTCAGAACGATCGACTGAACGGTTTCGGACGAGTTGTGTACACAAACTCTGTACCGTATAAGAATTGTATAGAAAAATGTAGAAAAAATGGCTAAGTTAAAAAGGTGATATTTTTGTTAAAAAATATTTTTTCCGCATAAAAACACCAAGGTGCACATCTTCAATATGTGTAGAAGACATGTGCATAGTTTCAGAACGATCGACTGAAAGGTTTCGGAGGAGTTGTGTACACAAACTCTGTACCGATATAGAATGTATAGAAAAAATGTAGAAAAATGGCTAAGTTAAAAAGGTGATATTTTTTGTTAAAAAAATATTTTTTCCGCATTAAAACACCAAGGTGCACATCTTCAATATGTGTAGAAGACATGTGTATAGTTTCAGAACGATCGACTGAACAGTTTCGGAGGAGTTGTGTACACAAACTCTGTACTGTATATAGAATTGTATAGAAAAATGTAGAAAAAATGGCTAAGTTAAAAAGGTGATATTTTTGTTAAAAAATATTTTTTGGCATAAAAACACCAAGGTGCACATCTTCAATATATGTAGAAGACGTGTGTATAGTTTCAGAACCATCTACTGAACGGTTTCGGAGGAGTTGTGTACACAAACTCTGTACCGTATATAGAATTGTATAGAAAAATGTAGAAAAAATGGCTAAGTTAAAAAGGTGATATTTTTGTTAAAAAATATTTTTTCCGCATTAAAACACCAAGGTGCACATCTTGAATATGTGTAGAAGACATGTGTATAGTTTCAGAACAACCGACTGAACAGTTTCGGAGGAGTTGTGTACACAAACTCTGTACCGTATATAGAATTGTATAGAAAAATGTAGAAAAAAAAAAATGGCTATGTTAAAAAAGTGATATTATGTTAAAAATATTTTTTTTTTTTTCGACATAAAAACACCAAGGTGCACATCTTCAATATGTGTAGAAGACGTGTGTATAGTTTCAGAAAGATCGACTGAACGGTTTCAGAGGAGTTGTGTACACAAACTCTGTACCGTATATAGAATTGTATAGAAAAATGTAGAAAAAATGGCTAAGTTAAAAAGGCGATATTTTTGTTAAAAAATATTTTTTCGGCATAAAAACACCAAGGTGCACATCTTCAATATGTGTAGAAGACGTGTGTCTAGTTTCAGATCGATCGACTGAACAGTTTCGGAGGAGTGCCGACTATATCGTGCTTTCCGCAAGCGGGCGCGACAAAAACTTAACCAACAAGAGGCCCAAATGGGCCTGTATCGCTCACCTAAAAGCCTCCATAGTGGTCATCTTGATTTCACAGACTCTTCACTTACAACTTCAAATGTTCCACAGAATTTGTTGGTACCTTCTGATCTAACATATATTGCGAATGTGCATGTGATTTACTGCTATACCTTCGATTTGACATATAAAATGACCATATTCGGTCAAAAATAAAATTTGACCCCTATTTGACCCCTCGGGCCATGACCATTTTTGACCCAGAGACCACCATATGAACAAATCTAAATCAGCGTTAACTATCGATCATTCATACAAAGATTTTTTTGACAATTTGACCTACTTTTCAACGGCGGACATCTTGGATTTGGCCAATATCGGCCAAGCAGTTCACAAGAAGAATACGTTTGAAATCTTTAGTAAAAGAACAACTTTTTTACCTTTCGGTGGCCATCTTGGATGGCAAAATCATCTGATTTAGACAAAACATGCTGTGGAGTGATCGTCTCGTCGATACATTCGATCCGATATACTATACATTGTATATATTCGATCCGATATACTATATGGCCATATTCTGTCAAAAATAAAATTTGACCCCCGCCCCCCATTTTGACCCCTCGGGCCACACCCATTTTTGACCCAGGGGCCACCATATGAACAAATCTGAAACAGCGGTAACTATCAATCATTCTTACCAAGTTTCGTCGATATGGGCCTGGAGGTTTGTGAGAAGATTTTTTTGACAATTTGACCTACTTCTCAACAGCGGCCATCTTGGATTTGGTGATGACCTCCATTTTAACAAAAATGAACAGGCTTCACCCACAGACCATTACAGTTATGTTTGACCAATATCGGCCAAGCAGTTCACAAGAAAAAGACGTTTGAAATCTTTAGTAAAAGAATGACCTTTTGAACTATCAGTGGCCATCTTGGATGACGTAATCATCTGATTTAGACAAAAAATTCTCCAGAGTGATCGTCTCGTCAATACCTTCGATTTGATATATTATATGACTATATTCGGTTAAAAATAAAATTTACCCCTATTTGACCCCTCGGGCGACGCCCATTTTTGACCCAGGGGCCACCATATGAACAAATCTGAAACAGCGCTAACTATCGATCATTCATACCCAGTATCGTCGAAATCGGCCTGGCGGTTCGTGAGAAGATTTTTTAAGAATTTGACCTACTTCTCAACGGTGGCCATCTTGGATTTGGTGATGACCTCCATTTTAACAAAAATGAACAGGCTTCAACCACAGACCATTACAGTTAAGTTTGGCCAATATCGGCCAAGCAGTTTACAAGAAAAAGACGTTTGAAATCTTCAGTAAAAGAATGACCATTTGAACTATCGGTGGCCATCTTGGATGACGTAATCATATGATTTAGACAAAAAATGATCCAGAGTGATTCTCGTCAATACCTTCGATTTGATATATTACATGACTATATTCGGTTAAAAATAAAATTTGACCCCTTGGGCGACGCCCATTTTTGACCCACGGGCCACCATATGAACAAATCTGAAACAGCGCAAACTATCAATCATTCATACCAAGTATCGTCGAAATCGGCCTGGCGGTTCGTGAGAAGATTTTTTAAGAATTTGACCTACTTTTCCATGGCGGCCATCTTGGATTGTCGATGACCTCCATTTTAACAAATCTGAAATGGCATCACCCATATATCATCCCTGTGAAGTTTAACCAATATCGGCTCAGCAGTTCGGGAGAAGAAGATGATTGAAAATGTTCAACGGACGGACGGACGACGGACACTTTTCCATAACAATAGCTCACATGAGCTTTGCTCAGGTGAGCTAAAAACATTAACCAAAAAACTTAACCAAAAACTTCAAAGTAATTTGACCTTGACATTGGGCACAGGGCCCGCACGGAAGAGGGGTAGAATGAAAATATAGATGATGATAAACACCCATGTGAAGTTTCAAGGTAATGGGCAAAGCAGTTGCAGAGATATAGTATAACGAAAAACTTTAACCAAAAAACTTAACCAAAAACTTTAACCAAAAAACTTAACCAAAAACTTCAAAGTAATTTGACCTTGACATTGGGCACAGGGGCCACACAGGAAGGGGTAGAATGAAAATAAGATGATGATAAACACCCATATGAAGTTTCAAGGTAATGGGCAAAGCAGTTGCAGAGATATAGTATAACGAAAAACTTTAACCAAAAAACTTAACCAAAAACTTTAACCAAAAAACTTAACCAAAAACTTGAAAGTAATTTGACCTTGACATTGGGCACAGGGGCCGCACGGGAGGGGGGTAGAATTAAAATATAGATGATGATAAACACCCATGTGAAGTTTCAAGGTAATGGGAAAAGCAGTTGCAGAGATATAGTATAACAAACAAGAGGGCCATGATGGCCCTAATTCGCTCACCTGACTCCATGAACACCAGAGGAGAATGTGACAGTGAGTTCATGTGTTTTTTAAAAAAATGGTGCTATTTTTAGATGGCGGTCAACTTGGATTAAGCGATGACTCATTTTACCAAATCTGAAAATGCTTCATCCAAGGATCTTAAATTCCTATGAAGTTTGGCCAGCATCGGCCATGTGGTTCCTGAGAAAAAGACGTTCAAAATCTCGAATAAATGGACCTTTTGGTGGCCATCATGGATGACATAATCATCTGATTCCGACAAATATTGCACCAGAGCAATCTCCTCATCGATACCTTCAATTAGATATATGACATGAGCATATTCGGTCCAAAATAAAATTTGACCCTAATTTGACGCCGCGGGGCCACGCCCATTTTTGACCCCGGGGTCACCATTTTCACAACTTTGAAAGAGCATTGTAAATCGATCATTCCTACCAAGTTTAGTCGAAATCCGGCCAGCGGTTCATGAGAAGAAGATTTTTTAAGAATTTATGCTATTTTTAGACGGCGGCCATCTTGGATTAGCGATGACCTCCATTTTAACAAATCTGAAAAGGCTTCACCCATGGACCATAACATTTAAGTTTGGCTACCATGGGCCAAGCGGTTCATGTGAAGAAGAATTTTGAAATCTCTAATAAAAGAACGACCTTTTGACATTTCGGCGGCCATCTTGGATGACATAACAATCAGATTTCGACAAAAAATGTACCAGAGTGATCGGCTCATTGATACCTTCGATTTGATATATAACATGACCATATTCGGTCAAAAATAAAATTTGACCCCCATTTGACCCCAGTGGCCACGCCCATTTTTGACCCCGGGGTCACCATTTTAACAACTTTGAAAGAGCATTGTACATCGATCATTCCTACCAAGTTTCGTAGTAATCCGGCTAGCGGTTTATGAGAAGATTTTGACATTGGGCACAGGGGCCGCACGGAAGGGGGGTAGAATGAAAATATAGATGATGATAAACACCCATGTGAAGTTTCAAGGTAATGGGCAAAGCAGTTCCAGAGATATAGTATAACGAAAAACTTAACCAAAAACTTTAACCAAACAACTTAACCAAAAACCTTAACCGGACACACGTACGTACGTACGTACGTACGTACGTACGTACGTACGTACGTACGTACGTACGTACGTACGTACGCCAAAGTGCCAACTATATCGCGCTTTCCGCAAGTGGGCGCGACAATAAATGAGGCCAAATTCCAAGTGAATTTTTTTTTTAACTAAGCGTTAAAGTTTTTGAAGCACCACGTGGATTTGGCACAGGACAGTAGAGGACAATTAGAGCAATGCATATATGAAGTAAGAAGCTGATCCGTGAAAGGAAACAGAAATTATAAGATATTTACCCGAGCGTTAAAGTTTTTGAAGCACCAAGTATGTGACCTTGATCCTGGGCTTGGCAGGGGCAGGACGAACGTTGATTTTGCACAGGGCGGTAGAGGACCATTAGAGCAATGCGTATATGAAATATGAAGCTGATCCGTGAAAGAAAACAGAAATTATAAGATATTTACCTGAGCGTTAAAGTTTTTGAAGCACCAAGTATGTGACCTTGACCCTGGGCTTGGCGGGGGCAGGACAAACGTGGATTTGGAACAGGATGGTAGAGGACCATTAGAGCAATGTGTATATGAAATATGAAGCAGATCGGTCGAAGGATGAAGAAATTATGAGACATTTACCCGAGCGTTAAAGTTTTGTGACGGACGGACAAGGGTAACACTAAATGCCCCCTCCACTATAATGCCCCCTCCACTATCGTGGTGGGGCATAAAAACAATAACTTTAACACATTTGCCTTACAAAAAACTGGACGACGCAGACAACGACGACGGAAAAAGCGCCGACTATAGTCACATGAAGAAACAAGGATTACGCCACGGAAGCGGTATCGCACCTGCCAAGGCATTTGACCGTGAACATTACAAGTAAATAAATGACCTTGAGAATTTGGATGTGGTGGTGTGCGTAATGAAGCATCATCCCTAGACAAAGATTGATGTGAAATATTATCAAAGTCTGGCAAGGGGTTAAAGAGATATTGTGAAAAAACAATAACTTTAACGAATTTCTGTTACAAAACCGGTGAACATTAAAAGTAAATAAATGACCTTGACCTTGAGAATAATTTGGATGTGGGGGTGTGCGTAATGAAGCATCATCCCTAGACAAACATTGATGTGAAATATTATCAAAGTCTGGCAAGGGGTTAAAGAGATATTGTGAAAAAACAATAACTTTAACGCATTTGCCTTACAAAAAAACGGACGACGACGGAAAAAGCGCCGACTAGCGCGACAAAAATGGCTAAGTTAAAAAGATAATATTTTTGTTAAATAATATTTTTTCGGCATAAAAACACCAAGGTGCACATCTTCAATATGTGTAGAAGACGTGTGTATAGTTTCAGATTGAATGACTGAACGGTTTCAGAGGAGTTGTGTACACAAACTCTGTACCCTGTATAGAATTGAATACAAAAATGTAGAAAAAATGGTAAAAATAGTTTTTTCGTCATAAAAAAACCAAGGTGCACAGGTGCACATCTTCAACATGTGTAGAAGACGTGTGTATAGTTTCAGATCGATCGACTGAATAGTTTCAGAGGAGTTGTGTCCACAAATCTGTACCCTATATAGAATTGTACACAAAAATGGCTAAGTTAAAAAGGTGATGTTTTTGCTAAAAAAATATTTTTTCCCCATAAAAACACCAAGGTGCACATCTTCAATATGTGTAGAAGACGTGTGTATAGTTTCAGATCGATCGACTGAACGGTTTCAGAGGAGTTGTGTACACAAACTATGCACTTTTTCTGTCCGCCGCCCGCCCCGCGGTAAAACATAATGCGTACCGTTTTTTAAAAACGGTTGTATAAAAACTTTAACGCAAATGCGGACGCACATACGGACGTCAAAGTGCCAACTATATCGCGCTGTCCATAAGCGGGCGCGACAAAAATGTTCGACTTTGCAAACACTCATGTGATACATCATACAATTTACGTCACATACTGACATAAGAACGTTATGACATTTTACTGGCACAGACTTGAATATTCAGGAAATTTTTACTCAATATGGGAATGTTAATGACATTTAAATTTGTTTGGAAAGCCTTAGGTGCGCAGAATTAGCCGACACCATTGTATATCCCTGATATGTATCTGAACCAAACCCTGAACTAGTTCCGAGTACATAACAGAGCTCCAGATAAGCTGCGTATTTGCTTAAATACCCAATTAAAATTGCCAAAAGCCCACTTGAAATCAGAAGTAGCGAGTATCAAAAAGCAATAAAATATTGCATATTGTTCTTATTTTCCATGACAACACATCTTGGTATTTCATTAGAATTGTCTCCAAGGAGACAATTCTAATGAAATGCCAATACATGTTTTCATTTCGAAGCAAACTATTCAATAATTGCTGTCTGTTGATGTGTAAAGAGTACTGTGATTTTATTTTACCCAATTAAAATTTTGAAATACCCAATTGCTTCATAAATGATGGAGTGACAATACTCAATTACTAATTCCTTAGGCTTATCTGGAGCCCTGCATAACTATAAATACATTTCATTACACTGCATTACATTATAGGGTTAACTGTATTGTAATTTTGAAAGTTGTGGCGTATATCAGAAAATGATAGGTCGGAAAATCTGTTTAATAGCGACGCACTAGTTCAAAATTACAATGCGGTTAACTTATTTCTAATGCACTCCTTTACTGTTTTGCAAACTTTATCGAGTCTAGTTGGAAAATCGCACCGGATTGCAAGCTGGTTGAGCAGATCATACCGGACGGATCACACAAATAATATTTTCTACGAAGAAAATAGTTCCAACACAATTAATACAAGATATTAGCAATTTTTGCATGAATGTATATACATTTATGATGCTGATTTCACTATTTTTCAATAATAAAAGCAAATAATTTGTTGTTTGAATTATAATAGCCTTATTTACTACTTTGCGCTTTTAATGTCACTCCAGTGTGATCTATTAGCAACAGTATTTCAATGGCAGCTGCCAGTCAAACTTCCTGATGCTGATAAATATTGTGATAACTAGTCTAATCATTCATGATATACTACCAGTTGAGATGCAAGATTACACAGGATACATACTTTATGTTTGTGTGAACGATCAATTACTGCCAAAACATATGAAACGTGATCAACGGTGAGATATTTGCAATATTTTTTCCCGTACGCTTCGGACCTTGCAACTTTCGGACCAGGTCACCAGGACGTTTCAGATGCAAGCCAGCTGTGTCTTAACAATAATACCAGAATACCACTTGGGACATTTTATGTGAGTTACCCCATGTTTTGGTCGGGCATTATGTGGCAGAGTAAATTGACCGACCTCAAACTTACTTAGTATTGGCGTAGGAATACATATCGAAATAATTTGTGACCGTTCATCAACAATAATATAGCCTTGATCAAATAGTTTCGGAACACCTAACGACATGTGCTTCCTTCATTCAGTGGAACAGCAATTTTCAAACAAAATAAATCAATAAAGTAGGAATACTGTTCAATTCATATAAATATTACCATAGGAATTACAAATTTCTGTTTCTTTACATTTTTTCCAGACGCTCAAATTATGGACGTCACTAACTCGTTACGTTACCCAGTCTAATGGGTTTCGGAACGATTTGGCTACTCGAGTATTACTCCCGGGTACCAGACCCGATGCCGTCGAAATCATGCGTACTCGTACTGCAGATGTTCAACATATCAAATCGCATTAAACATGTTAATTGGTGTATTTAAATATAACAGAGTATTCTTAACCAGATGGCCGCGGCCCGCATGTCGAGTCCGCCGAGGCATTTGATGGTATTTTTAAAAACTTTAACACAGATTTCAGACGGACGCACGCACGGACACCCGGACGTCATTGTGATCACTGCCTCGCTTTTCGCAAGTGGGCTCGACAAAAATGTTTCTATAATTATTTTCATCCATTCCTTTGCTCATTACATTCATGTCTGCCCTGGTCATGCTGGTCTGTATATACAGCCGATACAAATTCCTCTTTTTAGTTAGTGCTAACTAGATGTTTTTGTCACATTGTTTCTTACATTATCAGTGGTATATTGCATATATTATTCAGACAATGTTACTTTAAAACACCATTATGCCATAAACTTTGTATGCTCAAATTTTACACATCCCAATTGATTTGTTTGTAAAAACTAACTAACTTGAGTAGCATACAAACCGATCGAATTTAACCCTACCTTGAAACTAGGTCATGTAATGTTTACAGCCGAAATATACATTTGTGAAAGCTGCCAACAGTTTTAATGTGATAAAAGGTAGTTTAGTTGACCTTATAAGTGTGATGACAAAAGGTAATTTTTTCGACATTTTTAAACCCCATGTACACAAAAACAAAGGATAAATCACATTTTGGATTGTGATTTTCCACATTTTTTCTGTGGTGAATGAACTTCTGTGTTTTCCAGAGTTACCCCCATCGAAAACGGCAGTACAATTTGTGAAAATCAAGCGCGCTATGCGTTATATCCGGTGGTGTTCTGAAACACATTGTGTTCCATTTCACATTGATTGACGATACCTGTAATGTATAACCATCTATATTGCGCTAAAACTTAGGGCCTTGTTTTTATAGCTCAATGTGGGTGTTAGATCAGAAAGGTGACGGACCAATTCTGCAGTCTAGCCCTTGCACTTCCAGCAACTAGAACGGTAGTCAATGAAAACACAACTCAGACCTCACAGAAAAAATGATCAGTTACGAATTCGCAATTACTAGAAAGGAAGGGACCCCGGCTAGTACATACAGTTCTTTAGGGTATAGCGGATAGCTAAGCAGATTATTGCTGCATACGTCTTTAAAATAGAACATTTTGGCAAGTACCTGGTACCAATACACAGGAAAAAGTGTATTTTTTCCAAATTGGGTTACCTTTTCAATTTATTTCAAGGTTTTCCTCGCATTATTTATTGCTTACCTAAAACACTGAATTAGTCAGTAACGGATAGCTTCAGGGTGTACTGGATACCTGTGCGACAACAGCTGAGGAGGTATCTCAAAACATTCCAAATCATGTATTTGTTTTGTAAATGACTTGGAAACATGCTCACGTGTATATTACATTCAGACATGCCAAGTCTCCCGACTTGATTGGGAGTCTCCCGATTAGAGACTCAAAACCCGATTCTCACGATCGTGATGAAAAAATCCCGCTTTGAAAAATGTGAAAAAAAATAAATTTACACACGGTTACATTTTACTTTATTTAGTAGATAGAAAATTCTAAAAAAACATTTATAGCTTTGAAAAATACTGTTGCTATAGTGTTTTCAGGTGATATTTAGTTTGAGACGAACCCCGCAAATACGCCAAATCGGCGATCCGCTTAGTAACTGCCGGAATTAGGTTCAGTATTACCGACATCTGTGTTCAGTGACATGGCGTGATTTATGAACCAAGCTTCTTTGCAGTCATAGAGGGCATGATTGTACATCATATTATTCACAGAGTTTGTTTTTTCCCAACTAACTGTTTATACATTTTTAGTGAAATTACCTACTTTCGCTTTAACTGGTGTAAACTTCCGGTTACGTCATTGTGTCCCTTAAAACCATATGCACGGTATTGGTACTGTTATATCAATAGATCACTCTTCCTAACGGTACAATTTTATTTATTTTAAATGTAAATTACAAAACAATATTTTGATAAAAATTCTACACCTACATGTATCTGCTATACCCTAAAATCCGCAATACCCTAAAGAACTGTATGTCATAGTCCTAGGCTACCGCATATCTCCATTTCAGTCATGCTGGCCCGAAGAGATCAGTGATTATCAGATTATGTGGTGGGATCAAAGTAAGCAGGAGCTGTTGTTGCAAAAAAAAGAAAAAAAGAGAAATAATGTATAAATTTATGCAGTCGCGAAAACCGATGACAATTCAGATTAACTCATAAAAGCAGAGTCAAAAAAATAAAGGCATACAATAGTCATTAGAGCATTGCAAACCAAGCAGGTCAGTCACCTAGTGGAATTTTCGTCTCCCATTTTGGCATAATCTTGAGAAAATGTGATAAAATTCTTCAGATTCCTGTCTTTGAAAATACGCGCATTTCTATCCAATCAAAATCAATTTCTTATTTTACAATATCCAATGAAACGTGTTATTACATCTTCAAGACAGTCAACAATGTTTACACATTATTGTAGCGAAATAATAAAATAAGAACTTCATTTTATTTTGTTCAAGCATAGAGAAATACACATTCCATACAAACGCTGATGAGATGTAATAATAAAAAAAAAGTGATTCACTCTTTTTTCTTCCAAAAAAGCAACAAAACAACAACGATGCCCTGATTAATATAGTGTCTATTTGCACGAATTTAACCTGTTAATCCCGCAAAATGTTACTTCATAGAATCACTGAAAAATAACTTCAAGAATATCATTATGGATGATGGTATCTGCCACAATATCCACATGTAATTGTTCGTATTCTATACGATACAATACAGTAGGCTACAATGCAATGCATTTTAGTAGGTAGTTAAATGTCACCGACCCAAAAATACAACGTATATAACACCAACAGGATGGCGTGACGTCATGTATTTTTTAGATCTATATCTCTATCTTCCTGATAGTCAAACCCCTGATGGGGACTTGGATTTTGTTTCGCGCCAACTGACCATGCAAGGAGTAAAAGAAATAGAGAACGTGAGATTTATGCAGTGCGTTAAAATATATAAAACAGAGCAGTCTTTTAAGGGTGAGACATGTTCAACCTGGCTATAGCAGCTAGACTGAACTATGGCAAGGAGAGACTAAAAAGTGCCACAGTGGCTGGATGTATGTTACTCCAATGTACTTGGTGGAAGAAAGAGTACTTACTATAGTCTGTTAAGGTTTTGATAGGTATGTATGGAAGAATATATTGGGTCGAGGGTTCAGTGTTACATAATCTGGGATTGGTATTGCTATAAGGGAGTGCGTAATGTTATAAAATATAATAAAGCGTTGACCAATGTGTCGGATATTGTCTCCATTCAAAGGATGAAAGTATGTGTGTGACTCTATAGGTCTTATTGTAGTCATGCTTGGTCCACCGAGCTGCTCGTCTCTGTATACCCTCAATCTGAGCACTTGATTATGTAGGGGGACAATACAGGGGAGCTATACTCGAGATGAGGACGGACTATATAGTGTTGGTATGCTGTTGATTTGAGGAATTCAGAGCGTACTTTACTATTTGTTCTAAGGAATCCAAGGGTTTGATTTGCTTTTTTAGTGAGGTTGTCTATGTGAGCGTTCCATGTGAGATCATTGGAAACAGTCACTCCAAGGCACATTGCAAACTGGACGGCCTCAAGTTTGGTATTATGAATGAAGTAGGAAGTGGCACTAGGGGTCTTACATTTTGTGATATGGAGTACCTGGCATTTTGATTGATTAAAACTCATGTCCCATGCTGTCTCCCATTTTTCGAGTGCACTGAGGTCCTGTTGGAGAAGTTCTTATTTGGCCTGCACAAGTGAAAGAAAGATCGACTGCAGTATCATCTGTGAATAGACGGTTATTTGAAGAAGATGTGGCTACAGTAGATTTCCTTAATGAAATGACATATTTTTTTTATGAAACATAACGCAGCAATGGCAGAACAGGTTGCGCTTTATTGTATTGTTTGCTTTAATGTCATAATTTTGTCAATTTGACGAAGAATCGGTTACCGTATGACTATAAATGATTGTAGGTTCTAAACAAGAATCCAAACTACAACTGGCAATATATATCAAGAAGTGGCCATATGCATGCAGGCACTTTCTGATCAGCTCTCATTCCATTGCATTTTAGGTTTTTGATCATGATAGCCACGTCCTCGTATATTTAGCAATTTAAGAATTATTTTAAGAAAATTTACATGGAGCTGGAAAAATGGAACGATATGATGCATTAGGGTTTACAATTCGGATTTTCCTAGCGGATTGGTGAATGTGCAATATTATTGCTCTCGTGTGTCTCTTTCGGCCGCTATAAACTACATTTTCTACCGATTTCTGTGCATATTTTGGATCCGAATGCATCTCATCTTTCCTCATTTCCAGCAAAATGTAGGTTTTATCTAAATAACTCATACACTGATAAATCTACGAGGACGGGGGCATCGGCAGGTGTTGCTATTCAATTTCCCGATGTATCCTCGCTTTAAAGATCGCGTAAAAATTGCGTATGTAGTTGCTGAGATATTAAATAAATGATATGTCTGAAGTGGGGAATTTTCTTACCTGGTTCGGTACAACCCATCCAAATAGCATGTGCCCGTGACGTACTTTACCTACCGTGATATTTAGTTTTCCTAGTAATCTGATTACTGTTTCTGCCAAGTTAACAATATCGTCTGCGAACAGTAAACACTGTATGTCCGGGATATTATCAGTCACAAAAATACATGTGCCATATTGGTATCGAAAGAAAGAGCATACATCGTTCATTAATAATGAAAACATGAGCCGTTGCTCACCGACAATACGCGAGGAAAGTGGATTTGTATCAGTTTCAGTTCTGACGCAGGCTCACAGACTACTGTGTAAAAATACCAATACGTTTTACCATTTTACGTAACTATAGCTTGTCATGGTTAGATCTTAGAATTGTGTGGTCGCATCTAACTCGACTAATTGCTCCGGTAAACAGGTCCAGATATCTACTACTACTTTTTGTAAAGTAGAATTTTCGAATATGTACATATCAAAGCACGTGCATGTCGGCTATCCAGAGTTTCTATGTAGGATACTACTTCTTGTTGCGATGACGGCATGGAAACTAGCGATAGTTGGTTATATCTTTTGACATGCAAAACGGCGCACAATCATCTGTAGTGGTATTTTAGCCCAATAAGCTGTTCTGCAATGGAGTTGACTTGATAGCTGGTTAAAAGTCACGATGGTCCTCAAGCAGCTGAAGCCTACTTCAATCGTCGTTAGTCACACCCCAATAGGCATTTGTTATGTCACTAATGATGGTTGTTCTAATGTAAGTAAGTATAAGGAAACCATAGGGAGACAGAAAAGACAGGTAAACAAAAATGTGACAAGTTAAGTCCATATCAAGCAGACAACCGTACAGTGGTAATCATAGTCTTCATCAAAAGTACCAAGGTTCACTCTAAAAGTAGCAGTATACGAGCACACAAAAGAAAAATAACAGATAAGAAATATGTAGCATATAAGACGAATGAAACAAATGCGTCACATAACGCGTGCGTCAAAACACCCGCAACGTATAAAGATCCCAGAAGATGGAAAACTGATTTTTAATGCGCTGTGAACAAAAAAAAAAGCGATTCCAATATAAGCAAATGTGACGACAAGGAAGGTCAGTGGGCAACATTTTCCACTTGTAGGTTAAAACCAGTTTACATGGTTCCAATAACATTCCAATTACCCCCGTCATATACAGCCGGAACAATTATGCAATATAACGTAAGGCATGAATATTACAAATACAGTAAACAAATCCATGCATCGGAGACCTACCACAAGAAATATGAAATAAAACGCATATAAACAAATAGAAACGTATTATTACGAAATCAGAGACGGCGACAGGGAAAAGAAGGAAGGAACGATATTAGACAACTAATATTAGACAACAACTAGCTAGGTAACACAGATACTCCCTTAATCCGAGTTATCTGTGTGTAATGCAGGGCGACTTATAAAGTTATGCGTTAGGGGACAGAAAATTCTGGTTAATAATCCTTGTATCAGAAACTTCATAATGATATATAACAAAAATACAAGTACCCATGACATGCGCCCAGCACATGGTTGGGGACTAGTGGTGTGAGCAACATTGTAGTGCCTGAAATACATAAACGAAAAGAAAACAAATGCAACGAAATCCATACAATAACTATTCAACAATAAATGAACCACCGAGCAAATAACAGTCCCAACAAGAAAAATAAATCAAACTGAAGTACTGTATAGGAAGACATGACAGCAAGGGTGCCACGGTGTCAACGTCCTAGCAGTAAATGAAACAAATTCACCCTAGCACGGATCGGGAAAATAAAATCACTGTAAGAACGCACAGGCAGACTTTCTACATACATTGCACAGAGGATCGCTGACGTGAGCTTAAAATTAAAAGACAAAGTCAAGAGGTTCATAAAATTCACTGAACTCGACTACCAAAAAATATATTTTGCAATGAGCCGAGCTTTCTTTTATTGCACTTATACATACCATTGTGAGTTACAAACATATACCTTGCTGATTGTTTTTTTTTTATTTGACCATGTACATATCAGCAGTATGGGCAAATTGCAGAATTATCATACGATGTACAACTTCACTCCATGTCTTGCGCAGACCAACTATAAAACTGCATGATAAAAATAACAAGACAAAGGCGCTTTGGTATATCCCTTTTTATTCTATCATCTCCAGTCTGACTGTTTGAACTGATGAAAATTCCATCAGGCGGGCGCTGTAAACTATCAGGTATGTCGATGCTGCCTATGATATTCCACATTGGTATCATAGGCCAACTGGCACAGCGTGGCCGCGCCATTCCGCTACAATAGCTCACTCGACAACACACCATGCATCGAGAACATAGAACATATGTTGAACGAATGCGCCATATGTAGCAAATAAAGCCGTATGTAAATAAGTCCCAGAAACCGAGACAATGAAAACATTGCAATACGATACAAGTGAAAGTGACGACAATGGTACTGACTTGGAGCGGTCAGTGGGAAAAACTCGTCATTGCATACATTAATTAAAAATACACAAATCACGTGTTCATACAGTTCATACGTACAGTGTTCGAGACCAGATGTAAGCATTTGCCAACAGAAATTTCGTCAGTTTCTTGGACCTTTTTCGTAGTGTTTTCCTGTAAGTATTAACGTTCGATTTCTGCTGCTTTAATATCATGGTGTGTTGAGTTTAAAAGGTGGCACTCCTAAAATGTATTAAGATTTCCCTTAAATGATTTGATTGAGTGTACTAATATGACACGATTTGGTAGGCTATATCTCATGCTTCCACTACTATGTGACTGAACACAGTTTTGCTGATAGCTCTTCTGGCTCGCTTTTTGAACACTTTGAGGGAATTCATTTCCTTTTGTGGTTGAGTATGCAGACATGGTGATATTTTTTTCTTGTCAATTTTGTATATATTATAGCATGCATTGTCTGAGTACAGCTTAATTTGTATCATACGCAAACAAGCGTAAAGGACAATGCGCGGGCCCTGAAAGCCACAGTGCATAACTTACAGGACAGTCATATGCCAAATTAAAATCCGCAAGATGAATTTTTGCACGGAAGAAATTAGTAAATTTAATAAAGTTGGTTAAGATTGCTGTAAATCTAACCATAGTAATAGATGTATATTCATACGTGTGATAATATGATATATCCCAAGTAAACTGCTATATAAAACATAGGTAGGTAATCTGTTTCTATTTCCATTCTTGTTGCCTAGCAACAACCCAACCACACATACGCAAACTATATTTTTCCATGTCATTTGAAGTCGTTACCATAGTTATTAACAATGGAATGTCGCAAAAATGTATTCACCCCGGTAATTACAATACATATTTATGATACAATTTGGAATGAATCTTGCCGAATTTGTTACCGTAATCATTTTAATGTGATACTATGTATATAATTAGATCAACCTTTACTTATGTATTTATGAGCAATGATTAAGGAAATAGTGTACCATGAAAAGTCAAGTTTTTGTTCCAGATTTGTTCACAAATATGTATATAATACATACAATAGTGAAAACATGTCTGTGACATAGCATATTGGTAGTAACCATGTCAACCACTTTAAATTTTGAATGACATAGTACGCTATATATATTTAGTGCATTTGTGCTTGCTGCTGAGCATCAAAAACGGATCCCAATAGAAGACAACGTTTCTACCTATCTTTTGGATACTCCTTACATTAGGATTTTATAATATCACGCAACTGAATATATATTACTATTATAGTTTTACAAAAATCATAAATGCATGGCTTGCTGGATTTTTTTCAGAGCAACATTGCATCTTGTGAACTTTAATTTGGCACATAACTCCACTAGATCTATATATTGTTACATCACATTTTCAAACTCAACAACCTAATAAATGCACCACTGAGATGGCATAGAGAGATGTAACGTCTATAGTCTCACGGGACAGTGGGCGCCTAGCTTTAAAAGGGGAGGATGGACGATTTTCTATATACTTCACTACCGACCCTGCAAGTTACACCAATGTGTGTTGAAAAATAGGTTTATGAATATTTCTTGACTTTGGGAGGCTTGACTAGGTGTATTTTTTTAGTGTATTTCATAATTCTACGAAACTGAATGTTAGCTCCTGTTGATTTTGACATCTTGGAAAATGGCGCATGCTATGCTGTCTCGCCGGTACGGTTTCGCGTCAGAATGTAAGGTATTTTTCGGGCATTTGTAGCGAAAATTTGAGGTGGTTATATATATGACCCCGCTTTGTAATCATTTTCAGGAAATGGTGTGGTGTTACAAGTGATATGACAAGACATAACAAAGTATCTGTGCCTCACGATTTCTTGAAAACAATTCCAACAAATTCAGTCGTGTTGAAAGTTCTGGCCAAAAATGGGTGGGTTGGGTAACTTTGTAAACAAATAATTAAACACATATCTGATGCGGTTACTGCATTTGTATTGTGGCGCCCGATTTGTACTTCATTTGCGAGTATTTTTCAATATTTGTCGCAGGAGCCACCTTAATTGATTGTGAGAGACAGTGATTTGTATAAGTCACCCGCCGCCCTCAGAAAAACAGTCAATTTTGGCTATTTTCAACCGTCCGGTGATGCCTATGGTCTAACTTCAAGGTAACAGGCTGACCCGGACCTTGGCTGATTGTTGACAAGTGAAGAGGAAAAGAACATTACAGGTACATGTATATGCATATCCGTCCGCACGAAACTCCGTCCGTCACAACTTTGTTCGGTAAAAGAGGGGTCCCGGGTTTGTTCCACGGGACGGGTGCGTATTGTTCACACCTGTGACATTTGGCGCCCAACGAGGGACCGCCGTGACTGATAAATACTGCCCAAAATGTACCCAAAAATATGTAATTCAAAGTCAAATTACAAATGGTATTCGGGGACGAATTCCAATTTGACGGGGAAGTATGTAAAACCGCATCATCCCGAAACTATACACGATTATGTTGTATGAATTAAACTTCCCGTATGTTTCACATGTTGCGATAAAGCCGGCTTCATAGAGTAGACCAACTTAAACTCAGATATGTGCACTGGAGAAAGGCCAATGTGACTGACTCAGAGCATATTCGCATTCGTGAAAAAAATAAAACATCGTAAAAGAAGTATAGATCAAAACAGTGTGGTGTAAATTTTAGTGTTTAAGTGCGTACGTCAGTGTGTTATACTAGTATATTATTTTTATTTTACTGCGGCCAGGGCGAGCTCAACAAGAGGGCCGAGGCATTTTATGACATCAACATACATGTATACACACTGACGTACGCACGTAAACACTAAACTTTTGACTACAATGTTTTGATCTATACTTTATTTAAGATGGTGGCACATTTGACCATAATTACCCAACAGACGAGAGCATTGTAGCGCCGCATAGAGCTACTAACGCATAGAGCTCTTCGGGGAGCTTCCGCGGAGCTCAATCCACCAATATGCCCGATCGTCCCGCATTCAGGTAACCTGTTATGAGATACCAACGACTTCTTCCATATCAACTACTGACTATTATTAGCCGATTTCTTTTTTAAATCCATGCTATTGGATTGGCGAAAGTCGGGCGGGCGGGCAGCGAACGGACAGGCAGTGGCGGCGTCCAAGTCATATGTTAAGTTTTCATGTTTTGTCCATGTATCTGTTAAAGGTACATGCCCACTCAGTAGGCACAAAATGTTCTTTATAGGTATTAAATAAGTGTATAATTGTGTCATATTCCACCAGTTCTAAAAAATACAAGTGCCAGCTATACAGATATAATTATTTAGTAATATTTATTTTACTGATAGTGACGCGCGGTGGTATTAGGCTATTTTCATATGCAAATGAGGCATGATATTTTTTAATTATTTATTCTAATTAAATGTGTCACCTGAAAAAATAATATTTTCGACAGAGTAAAATGTATGATCATTGCGCATAAAACATAAATACAGATACTAAATAGTAGTGTCCGTTAACATTTTAAGGAAACACGGTTATCGCCCCTGATATCAGCATTGAAATGTACGTCTGATATAAAATGTATAATAATGCCAATCGATACGCGTGGTAATGGTGTATGAATGTTTATTTTACCAGAAAATGTCTCAGATGATGTCTCTGATATAAAAAACATGTTGTGCCTACCCAGTGGGCATGTACCTTTAATATACCACCTAGAACCACCATAATATTACAACTTCGTAACCAATTCGTGCCCATCACAGTCCACTACCCAACATGTGAATTTTGTTTTTACCTTTACCTATTTTTCCCGCATAACCGACTTAGTCAGTTTCAATGCTAAATTGGACAACACTCATCACACAACACAGATGTTTACTCGTATCTTGTAATAGTACATGTATGCCAGCCTGCCACTACTTGTAGGTTTTCTCATACACTGGCTTCTTTTTCCATCTTAGGCCACTGATGATGATGATGATGATCGTCGTCATTATCATCACAATTATCATCATCCTTACAAGACTCAAGCCGACACCAGTACGATCCATCAGGACTCACCAAATTGTTTGCAAATCGTAGCGATCGTGACAGTGTGACCATGGCAGAGCTTAGTGACTGTGATGCTCAACGAAGTCTAGATGTTACGTACTGTAAGATATTGATCATGCAGTGTACAATTTGGTCGTAGCGTCACCTATACTGGACTTCGTAGCGAAACGCCCTTTGGTTTTACCTATAGTTGGTCCAATGTGACATTGATCAAGAGGCTGCTGGAAGAAGATATCGTTGAGATATTTCTGTACACAGCGCAAGGATAGCCATGATGAATATTTAGATACCGCATAATGATGATGTTAATGGTTATACTGGTTACAGTGAATCACTATCGGAAGTGGGGAGCTCCATGCGTCAAGGTGAACTACCCATTTTAAAGTTGATGTGTACTTTCGGCCCATAGAGTTCGCGAGAGCTATATGAGTTGCCTAACGCATAGCGCTCACTTGTAGAGCTCTATGCGTCGTGGCCTAACACATATTTCTATGGGACCTATATGCGTAAGGTCACAACGCATAGAGCCCATCGAGTAGCTATATGCATCGGGAGCTCTATGCGGTCTAACAGAGCATCATGCGATCTGACTTTGCAACATGATCGTGAAACATACTAGCTGTTTTCAACTGGCTAAATGTCTAGTCGAGCCCGGTGCTCACGGAAGCATTCATATATATACTGGCAACAGCTCGGAACGCTGACAGGCTGAACCGTAAACAAAAAATATGTTTGATATAAATGATCACGTACAGACGTATGGACACACGAAACTTTAAGTGAAACTCATGATCAATCATGTTTCTGTCCTGTGCTAACGCAGGGTGGGGCAGGTGTAGTTCTAAGTATTTGTAGTATGTGTACACAAAACATGATATTGAAAATATCACAAACACGAGAACATTATCATTATTAGCCGACATGACTCTTTCAACCCTAAATAAATGGAATGGACTGTGATGTTAATGTTCTGGCCAAGCAAATCATTACACAATGGTTTTCAGACTATTTCATTTAAAATTCATTTAAAAAAGGGATGTTGTTTTGTTTTCTAAAATAAATATGAACATAATTACATGTATGTTATTGCTTGCAAAAAGTGCAGATCCCGGTGAGACGGCGCGGGCTCGTTACAAGCCGGCTCATCTGGGTCTACAGTTTGCAAACACCGCTTCAGAGGTCTGTAGTGTTGAAATGGTTAAACGAAATCTTGTAATTTCTCAAAGGTTGAAGCATATTTTCGTAAGGACACATTGTATGTACTAGCCGGATATGTAAATAAAAGGATGTGGATTTATATCTACTGGGATGGCGGGAAAATGGAGAAACATAATATGTTTGGTGTCAAGTGTATGATAATGAAAAATGTTCTGTGCTGCGTGAATCTGATTAAGTCATCTGTGAATAAAATAATAATTACGAAACGTTAGTTCCATATCAAATAAATTCCAAATTTATGACGAGACCATCATTGTTTCGTTCACAATTAATATTAAGTCAGTTTAGAAATCATTATACTGACAACCATAGTCGATCATTAGTTCACAGTGTAGAAGTTAGTATATTCTATATCTACAGAATTTAGGCTGTATTGGTTGCAACGAGTTTCATAATTTCCGCCTTCAGTCTGGAACATTTCGCCTTCTATACACAGGTAAACCCTATCAATTAGAGTAGGCAATTATATACTCTTCCCGGACGTGATTATTGGTGCATCAAGTACCCGATTGTGAAATTAGCACCGTGTCGCTTGCCCGTTACTTGCGAACCGACCATACGGTGTCAAGCTGGACTCGGTAAACAATAAGCAATAATTGTTTTTCAAATACAAATTTAAGCCAATACAAAGGGCGCCTGCTTCCATTTGATCTGAAATAATATGCTACGTGCCAAAACAGTTGAAATGGGCATTTGTCGATTCTTATATCGGCGCAAAATATTATCAAATCCGTGATGGAACCTATAATGTATCTGAAATGGGGGTTATTGACTTTGCGAACAGTGTAGATTTAGATCAGCATGTACATCCGCAGTCTGGTCAAAACGAGCACTGATAAAATACTTCACTAAAATATGTCTGGCAAAAATGTGATTATAGTGATTATGAGACGACTATAAAATTGAACTTATTTCTACATGTATAGTGTACGTCGTGTATCTAAGTACAACATACGACACACCAACATTAAACGCTTTCGGTCCATCTGATTTAAATTTTGAGCAAGTGAGCAGGGGCTATATACTGCTTGTACATAAGTACGAACTTATTATTGGCGGGAGACATACTGTCTCCACGCTATTGGGATCGTGATTCTGGCCGTTTGCACGGGTCTACTTTCGGAAGTGGCTCTCTGTTCATCGGGGGACGTCTCAATAGGCTCAATTTGCGTTCGCAATTAACAACAGTCAGGTGACATTTAAAGTCAGCGAGTGAACTGAAAGCAAGTTATTAATAGCAACGGCAATGCTCAACATTATGTGTAAAATAGTTGGCATGCCCAACTTTACTTTTGCTGTTATTGAGACGCCCCCAGTATCGTATACCACGCAGTCGCAATGCGACGTCGAATGCCATTTCTTTTTCATATTGTGGTTTACGGGCGATTTTCGAAAAATTACCCTCTGGGTGAGCGAAACAAAATTCATGAAAACATTTGCCGTTCATGCAGCATACACGTATGTAGGCCTACGCCCAGTCATAATTTTGAAAAGATTTCACATAATACGTCTGCAATATACCTCGTAAAACGGTTTATTAGTCGGACATAAAGCACCTTTGCTTCATCGACCTATTTGTGTTTAGAGCAGGCTGTATTTTACAAACACCAGTAACTGATCAAGTTCTCCAAATTTGCAGATTTTACATCCAATAATCAACATCGAATATATTTCTAACAAGGAATTTCTGAGTATGCAAATTCACAAGTGGCTACTTGTCTCCCACCAGTCAGTAATTTCAGTACTTTGATTATATGTAGTACCACAATCGTGTATTGTCTGAAACCACAAGCATAACCTAACGTAGTATAGAATGGCACACAGCGTAGCACCTGATCAGACTGCACGCATGTTGCATTGTTGCACATAAATATGAACCCATTATTGTACTTGGTAATACCACAATGGTTTATTTGGCTGGAACGTGGCGTATATCCTTCTTCTTTATGAATGACACACTCGCACAGACATAATACAAGGTTGTATGCGATGGAAACATGTGTAGACCCTGATCCGGTTGTGTACATGCGCTCGCTGATCTGGAGCTACACTAGTTGCACATATACATGATCTCATTCTTATACCATAATAATGTATGTTATAATGATCAGAGAATAGAGTATGTCCTTATCAGTTTGCGACACTGTGTTCACGTCTCTCACAACGTGGAATAATTGGACCACAGATGATAACAGAATGTTAGTGTATTTGTGGCCAGCGGTTATGTTGTTGAATCATTTAAATCATGACGACCAGCGTCGTCCTTTATCAGACTGTACTTATCCCGGGGTCGGTCTGGGGCTACGCTGATCACTCACATAGTATAACGTCCATTATCTCAACCCCGATGCCAATTATGCTAATGGTAACGTATATAATATATAGACAATAGCTTTTAATAGCCATTTAATACAGTGTGTTTAACTTTCTCCGACAAATATAAATTCATTTACTACAATAAATATTTCGTAATACACTTCTCCTGTGATGTGTCTCAATATCAATAACCGCAACATACCAACTACAATGTATACATATGTATTAATGCATGTAGGCTAGCCAACTTCTCTTGTTTTATAAGTGATATGTAATATTATATGTTCACTGGTATTATATATATTATAGTATATATTATATATTATATATTATATAATATTATATATATACCAGTGCAACATACGCCTAAGTAGACTGGCTGTTCAGTAACCAGGACATGTAGTATTGTTATATTATGTAATAGGTTTCACTTTAAAATTATCTGTCTCTCTGATGAAATGAATAATGTGCCGAGTGATATTTCAATTTTGCAGAAAACAACTAAGTATATGTTGTATTTTTGGCTATTTATTTACTGACAGCTCTGCAAGATTTATCACAAAATCGTAAAGTGAATTGATGAACGGTGACGTCATCAAAACAATTCAAATGTATACAATTTTATTTTATTTAATGTAATGGTATTTAGCGACCTGTCAACAGGTAAGGTCATTTTAGGCCGGGCTAACGGGGTAGAATCCCATAATGTTACCTGTTGTGATGGCGGGGGTGGTGGTTTGGGGGGGGGGGGGGGTGGTGGTAATTAAATCCCAAAATTAGAACTAAATATTTTCAGGAAAAAAAATATAGTCAGCCCTGGAATTAGAATAACCCGACCTGGTGCCAGGTCCTCACCACACCAGAGTCACTTATTAGCCACACTCCCCAAAAGGAATAGAAACATTTTACGAACTCATCTTGTTTCTATTGTAACATACAGTTTGTTTTATTTCAGATGTTGTCTATGCCTTGTTCCGTGCCTATTTTATATACTTTCCTAATACGTATTGCGTTGTTAAACATGCACAATTTACGTGAATTTACCAATTCCAGTGATGAATTTGACCAAAAAATACATTGTTTGAATTTTTTCGGGCAATCTAAACACTGGCATTCATCATTATATTAACATTTTTTGAAGATCTATATCTAGCCAGAGGAAAGTCAATATTGATTGATTTAACCCAGGTCCCAAGAATACCAAGTATATACCTGGGAGCCAGATATATCCCAGTGGCCGATTTCATCAAAATTGCGAAGTATACTTATCTAGCAAAGTATACTTTGAGGGAGTGTAATCATTTATTTTCCCCGAAATGCGTTATTTCACACAGAACTAACCGTTGCATATATTTGATGATTAAACGTATGCAGAACTATTATACTGTGATAATGCAATAAATTCAGTATAATAAAAAATAATAAATGTAGATCTATTCTTCAATTGAAAAGTTCTCCCTCAAAGTATACTTTGCTAAATATGTATACTTTGCAATGTTGGTGAAATATGCTACAGAAATAGAATGCATTGTACTTGTTTTGCAGGTACGCAAACGTGTCGAGAACAACCGTGAATAACTATTTCACTAGTAAAATATATCCACACGTTAGTGTCTGTACACCGGCCAAAACAGAGGGTCCCGATCATCCAAAGAGTGGTCCTAATCAGCCAAACGCATGGTCCGAATCAGCCTGAAAAATAAGGTCCGAATCAGTCAGGCCGAGGTCCGAATCAGCCAGGCGAAAGGTCCGAGTTGACCAGGGTCCGAATCAGCCAAGGTCCGGGTCAGCCTATATATCTATCTATCTATCTATCGATACTGTGCACGCTCCAATCGGAGCATTATGACAGGAAATATGGTGGCAAGTTGCGTTGATCAAGTACATACGAACAAAAAAAACAACAAAAAAAAACAACAACATATATATGTGGTACTAATATTTTACACAAGGATATTGAAAAAGACCAAAGATAGACTTGCCACTAAAACTATTTACAAGAAGTGGGTGTCTGCTACATGAGAAAAAACAACATCATGTAGCAGACTGTTCCATTTAGATTTTGGATTTGAACCTGGATACGGTTTCCGAGGAAACAATATCGATAGGTAGACAGTTCCATAGCGGTATAAGCTTGGGAAAAAATGAGAATTTGAAAGAATCCGAGTAAGCCAGTGGTCTACTGTATTGATACGGGTGTTTGGCAGAGGATCGAGTTGACCTGGGATTAGCAACCAGATGGAGGTACGTGTTTTTGTCAATCTCAACAAGGTCATTGTGGATTTTGTAGAAGAATATATGAGGCAGGTCTGGTCCCTACGTTGGGCTAGAGTTGGCCGTGACAGATCTTCTAGCATGTCGCCAATGTGGCTTTGGTTTCGCCATCTTCTACAACACCACCTAGCAGCAGTTCTCTGAATTTTTTCAACTTTACTAATGTCTGAAACTGTATATGGGCTCTAAATGCTAGCAGCAAATTCGAGTTGAGGCCTGATCATAGTTTTGTAGGCTATGTCTCTTGTACATTTGGGAGCAAGGGCAAGGTTTCGTCTAAGAAAACCAAGTGTTCTGTTTGCTTTTCTGGTAATGTTTTGGATATGTGTGCCCCAGGACAGATTATTAGTAAAGGTAAGTCCTAAATAGTTTGCAGAGGGTACGCTTTCCAGTATCTGTTCATGAAGACTATAGTCGTATACAAGTTGAGAATTTGGCAGGTGACTATACTGACTCTGAGGGTGTGACATTTTGAAGCATTAAATTTCATGAGCCATGTTGTTTCCCACTTAGCGAGTTTGGCAATGTCGTCTTGAAGAGCTTGGCAATCTGTATCTCTACTTATGTTTCGATAGAGAACACAGTCGTCAGCAAAGAGACGGACAGAGGAATTTACATCATCCGGCAGATCATTAATGTAGAGGAGAAACAAGACTGGGCCCATGGACAGAACCCTGGGGGACACATGATAAGACGTCTGCTGGGTCTGAAGCAACACCATCCAGAACAACCTTTTGGGTTCGGCCTGAAAGAAAAGAATGAATCCATATGTATGTATCCAGCCTGTATCCCTCTTCAAGACCAATGCTAACATGGCTAATGTCAGGATGATCCAGTGCGGATAGCCACTAATTGTACATGAAGCATTGAATCAAAACAGGCCAATGAAAAAATTGGTGTCACATAACTTCCTTGTTCAAGACGATTGCGAAACGGACGTAGTCATGACCTGTAAGTAATCTACTCACGATAATTAGTACAATACGTAATGTAAAGTCATCAAACATGACAACAAACCTGTATTTTACTTGTTGCTAAGTTTTACTTCATGACGGGCACATTGTTTACTTTTCCGCTTTTGACCATGTTGACAGTTTTGTAAGTTATCTTGAGTTTATTTTGGACAGGCGCAGTAAACATAATTGCCTTGAAGTGTCATAGATCATGGAAATATGCAAAGCTATGTTTCCGCTCTCTCAGATCACAGGCACTTTACATCGTAGCCTATAGGGTCAATCCCACAGGGCTACTAAAATAATTCCATTGTACAGTTCTTTAGGGTATAGCGGATTTTAGGGTATAGCGGATAGGTATATACTTTTTAACACAATATTTTTTTATATTGTACATTTAAAATAAATAAAATATTACCGTTAGGAACAGTGATCCATCCCCCACACAATGACATGTTTACTTTGATATAGCAGTTTCCTTGCCGTGCGTAAAGCTTCAAGAAACACAATGACGTAACCGGAAGTTTACACCACAGTAGCCTATTTCATCAACATTGCAAAGTATACTTTACTAGCAAAGTATACTTTGAGGGAGTAATCATTTATTTTTCCTGAAATGCATTATTTCATATAGAACTAACAAATGCATATATTTCATGATTAAAAGTATACAGAATTATTATACTGAATTTATTACATTATCACAGCCAAATTGGCTGTGATAATGTAATACATTCAGTATAATAAAAATTAATAAATTTATCATAAAATTGAAAATTTCTCCCTCAAAGTATACTTTGCTACTAAAGTATACTTTGCAATGTTGATGAAATAGGCTACTGGTAAAGCGAAAGTAAGTTGCTTCCGGCAGTGCTTCCGGCAGTAACGGATCATCCTAATTTGCGTACAAATCAGATTTGCGGGGATCGTCTCAAAATCAATATGTCCTGCGAACAATATATCAAATGGGTTTGTTATGCCACCGGAGACTGGTGGCACACAGTGTTCGGACCATCCGTCCATCCGTTCGTCCATCTGTCTGTCCGTCCGTCCGTATGTCAGTCAGTCCGTCACACGTTTTGGTTAACCAGGTCGTAACAGTTTCTCAAACTGGCCATAGCATCTACATACGTTGCTTTTATTATTATACATGTATGTAGCTTCATTCTATCTTCATGAAAGAGGGGGTGTTTCATTGTAGAGAGATCAACACCACAGGGATTGAAAATTCTAATTGACATTGACAACTACAATTTTAAAATTTGTGAATATTTATTTTAAAGGCATTAATTTTCTAAATAAAAATAATACTGGTCAGGCCCGTAGCCAGGATGAGGCAGCTGCCTTGTCTCAGATTTTGCGGGGTTTTTTTTATGATTTTTACACTCGATCATTTTGCGATATGTTTGAATTTCTGTAAAAAGTTGAGGCGAACTGTCGGCGCATGCTGGGTTGTTGACTTAGTGTTTTTTTTTCACTCGACGCCAATATACATTGTTGCTGGAAAAAATAACAATAGCACATGTGTGCCCACCTCCCCTCGACATTTTTTTTCTGGGGTGACTTTGTTTTTTTGTTTACTTCCAACCCCAATGTTGCTGGAAAAAATAACAAAAGCTCATATGTGCCCACCTCCTATCGCCAATTTTTTTCTGGGGTGTTGACTTTGTTTTTTATTTCTCTTCCAGCCCGAATGTTGCTGGAAAAAATAACGAAAGCACAGGTGTTCCCACCTCCCTTTGCCAATTTTTTTTCTGGGGTGTTGACTTGGTGTTTTTTTTCAATACGCCAATGCTGCTGGAAAAATAACAAAAGCACATGTGTGCCCGCCTCCCCTAGCCAATTTTTTTTCTGGGGTGTTGACTTTGTTTTATTTTCACTACGCCAATGTTGCTGGAAAAAATATGCGATTTCAGGGCATTAAATTTAATGCCGTATCCGGTGGTTCATGTTCAAGATCAGTTTTTTTATCAGATTTTGGCGCTAAACAAAAAATATGTGGCAAACAGTGCAGATCCTGATGAGCCAACTCGTTACGAGCCGGCTCATCTGGATGTACACTGTTTGTCAATACCACTATACATGCATGTGAGGTTTAAAGGGTTAATATTACATGTACATTCGTGAAGTTATAGTCTGATTTATTAATTACTAATTACAGGGTGATGGTGTATATTGATGGACCAGCCCGTCGGTGCCTCGCGGTTTTGCGGTGCTCCGACGGGCGGGTTCATCAATAGACACCATCACCAATTACAGTTAATATACGGTTTACCACTACCTCGGCCCAATTAACCCTTCATAAGACTTGAATCATTGTCGGGACTCAAATATAAAACATGTGTATCAAACAGTGCATATCCTGATGAGACGGCTCGTTAAGAGCCGGCTCAGCTGGATGTACACTGTTTGCCAACACCACTAGATAGGCCTGTAAGGTTAAAAGGGTTTATATTACATGTACATTTGTGATATTATAGTCTATGATTTATTAATTACTAATTACAGGGTGATGGTGTATATTGATGGACCAGCCCGTCGGTGCCTCGCGGATTGACGGAATGAGCCAATCTGATTGGTTCATTCCATAATTTTGCGGGGGTCCGACGGGCGGGTCCATCAATGGACACCATCACCAATCACAGTTAATACACTGTTTACGGCCACCACCTCGGGAACTGTTTACGGCCACCACCCTTCACAGGACTCGAATCATTGCCGGGACTCATAGAAAATGTGTGGCAAACAGTGCAGATCCTGATGAGACGTTTTGATCATTAAGAGCCGCCTCATCTGCATGTACACTGTTTGCCACTACCATTATACATGACTGTGAGGTTAAAAGGGTAATGTTACATGTACATTTGTGAAGTTATTCTCTATGATTTATTAATTAATAATTACAGTTAATACACTTTTTACCACCATGTATGTATTCAGTATGTGTCGCCGGGAATCGGCGCACCACTGCACCCCGCCCCCCCCCCCCCCACCCCCACTGCCCCCCCCCCACCCCGCATCACTCTATATTTTAATTCAGTCTCATAACGACATTTATTTGTTTTTATGCCAAATTATGGCACCACCCATCACATTGCTTCAAGAAAATATTGGGATGAAAAAAAAGTTTAAGCAGTGTAAATATTTTTTTTTTTTTTTATTTTTTTTTTTCAGTTACACATTACATGATGAAACAGATTTAATCAGTGTTAATGTGATATACATGTAAGCATGTTTCCTACTCATTTACAAAACAAATACATGATTTGGAATGTTTTGAGACACCCCCTCAGCAACTGTCGCACACGTATCCGATAAACACCAAAGCTATCCGTTACTGACTAATTCAGTGCGTTAGGTAAACAAGGAATTATGCGAGGAAAACATTGGAATAAACTAAAAAAGTAACCCAATTTGGAAAGAAGACACTTTTTCCTGTCTATTGGTACCAGGTACTTGTCCAAAGGTTTTACTTTAAAGACGTATGCAGCAATAATTTTCTTAGCTATCCGCTAAACACTAAAGAACTGTATTCAATCTGTATATATAGAGTCTATACAACATGAATTCAAGTGGGTGGGTGATATTCAACATTGCCTGTGGGTCAATCCTAGACTAACATGCCATGTCTCTATATCTTGTTTAACTTCTATTTTTCATTATCTGACTTTTATCATTTATTATTTATGGCCGTAATGCCAGTTTTCGGGGTAGTCGGAGTTTTCGGGGTATTCACATATTTTTTAATTTGTAGACATGTGTGCAGCCGCGATGTGCTTTACGTCTGATGATTAAAATAAGCATGACATTACCAAAATAAAAATGCCACCAAATCCAGTGTTTGGACTAAATACTGATAATTTTTGCCATTTAGGTAATTTTGTTCACGAACCTACCGTGATTTACGTGATTTTCTGCGTCCGCCATTAATCTGCTCTTTAATATTGTTAAAATCATCATCAGTAGAAAAGTTTCAAGTTTTCCTTCACTGTGCCTCATTCATCTGCGAGGTAGCAGGTCAAAACGGTCCCAGTCCAAAACGGTCCCAGTCCAAAACGACCCACTTTGTCCAAAACAGCCCCAGTGTCGACCAAAACGGCCCCATAGTTCTGACCAACACGGCCCCAGTCCAAAACGGTCCCAGTTATAGTGTATTATTATTATATGTTTTCTCTGTATATTTTGTGAATTAGAAGTGTTTGATGAGCCATAGAGAATATTTTACCTTTTCACCTTTAAAGGGCCAAAACTAATATTTCATCATAGTTTTCCCAAAAATAAATCTTAAAAATAAAGATATCATATGTGCAAGTTTCTAAAATCTACAATAACTTCACAATGGATCGTTATTTTCTTAGTCATTCCTGTTTTGTGGGGCTTTTGTTGCATTCTGTAATATTTTTTGGTTTCGCAAACAATGAATATCGTGACTGAATTGTATTACGTTTTACGACCAATAATTATTATTCTCAATTGAATGCAATGCAATACTTACCCATGTTGCAACATCTGTGTGTCCACTCATGGCACTGATCACACTCTACAGCATGGTGGCGGGGGCCGACGCCACCACTGCAGACAACACACTGCTTCATATTACCGATTTCAAATAGTAACAAATCCAAGCGTATGTTATTATTATTATTGTTATTTACGTCAATCCTAAAAGTAAAAACAATTATATATATCAGTGATTCTATATTTTATGTACATCTTGGTGCCGTTTTTCTAGTTTCGAGGTAGAACCAATAATTCATTAAACTGTGTTTATTCCATTGGATGACAGTCCGGGTGTTACATTTATAATAGTATAGCCAATTGTTCTCGTCATTTTATATATTTTATTTCCACTTCAGGGGACCAGGGGTCTCAGAAATGTCATTTCCGTTACGTAAATTTACATGACGTAAATATAGCTTTACATTTGCACTTTGTTCTTTTCAACGGCATAAAATATAAAACTGAAGGGGCATCTATTAAGACAAGTGTCAATATGGTAAGCTAATTGCTAATTTCTCATTTATGGTAAACCAACAACATGTATTTAATATGAATCAGTAAAGTTAAACAAAACAAAATAGCTTGGCATGTAACAGAATGCCGTGTTTTACCAGATGTACCAAACATCGTTATAAAGCTACATTTAATTAATAGCACAGCCTCCAAAAATATGGGCGTAACGGAAATGATTTGTGTAACGTAATGACGAAACGTAACGGTAATAACTCTTCATTTATTTAAAATACTAATACAGCATATATAGGAAACATATTTATACTTTGCATATGCTGTACAATATAACTTCAAGTTAATGTTTACTTTTAATGTGATTGCCAATAGAAACACACACTCCTCGAAGCTATGTCTGTTTTTTGTTGTTCCAGAGCTTCTACTAATTATTTAAAGCCTGATATATAAATGTTGTAGGTCTGAATAAATGTGCCATTGCTGACCGACAACTGATGGGACATGGTTTATATCTAATTGACGCATGAACTGACTGGTTAGTATGGTAATTTATCATTGCCGTTACACGATCGTCATTACCGTTACACAATTTCGTAACGGAAATGACCGTAACTGTAATGATTTTTCTTTAAAAACTCCCATTGTTCACCCCTCTGTATACAACGCATCATGAAGGTAGAATATGCAAATACAACGTTGTAAGTGTGTCTATCCACCCATTTTGGTTTCAGCCGACCTACATACACATGGACGTGTATAAACCTGAACGGTAATGATGCATGTAATGTGTAACCTTAAAATTATGAATACAGACCGGCCTCGTTCTCGGCAATGACTTAAGTTGTGTTACCACCGTATTTATTTATAAATTGCGCTGCATAAACAGTTGTCATTGCATTAGTAGCTGAGAGTAGAAAAGGGAGGTTACTCTGATTTTACATTTTTTGTTCAGCGTAACGGTAATGATTTGATTTCTCGGGACAGATACATTAAAGTCAGTATTTTTCACAACAAAAGGAAATTGTATTGCAGAATAAGTTTAATGTAAATGTTAAACTATATTAATTCAGATGCAATGTATAGTAAAGTACAAATGGACAAGATTTGAGAATTACGGGCTTGTAAACTGTGCTGATTGATGACCGGGACATGCCCAATTGGTGGACCACACGTATGCCAACAACGGAAAATAATAACTAAACATACATAACAAGAATTGTAAATACTGTTTTCTTAATGGATTTGTATTATACATAGTTTATTTACTGAAAACAAAAATAATTTTCCTTATAAATTGTGTGATTTGTCAGTAAATTACACCGGGACACCAGATGTACATAAAATATAGAATCACTGATATATTATTATGTTGATACATTATAAGCAATCAAACTCTTATTTCTATCGCAAACTGAATGTATTTAACAAAATAAAATACATGTGTATCAACATAATAAAAAAAATAAAAAAATTGTATAAATGTATCCAGTATTCCAGAATAAATTAAGTCCAAACTTACTGTCACGTAAGTAATGCAACGATTAACATAATTTTACGTTTAACGGCAGTATTTATGTAATCACTTGCATGTTAATTGGTACGGATGGCAAAACCAATTTTCGAATATTCAATTGGCTATTCGAATATCCGGAACCACAGGACCTCTGTAGTAGCGATGCTCAGCCATGTCACATGACCGCTAACTCATGAATATTCATAGATGGAAAATAGCGGCCCATATTTGGATCCGGTTTGTTTCGGTTTTAATTTATTTGTTTTAATTACAACAAATCTGTCTAAATATATATAATTTATTAATCTAACAAGCAAGATGATCCAGGTATGGAATTTCTTCGAGCCAATACCCACGTGCACCCTTAAATATAAGATCAATCAATCAAGAAAGATGATAATGTATGTGTATTGTACAATCGTAATACATGTATTATTTTCGGACGAATATGAAATTCCCGTTTAATCAATATAGTGTATATGTACAGCGCGGATGCACCGTCTGATTTGGGTCTACATTTTGCCAGTCACCGACGCATACTAATTGAGACACGCCATGTGATTTTAACGTCGGACATATTAATTACATAAAATATATTTACAAAATGTAAAAAAGTTTGCATAAATTGAGTCAGAAATTGCCAGGTCTAAATTCGGCATGTGCTCAGATTTTTGTGTCAACTTTTTACGTCATTCATGAAAAATATTGTGGATTTTGTAAACGTATTTCATGAAATTACGCAGATATCCGAAGTTACTAAATCACATGGCATATTTCTACTTTTGACAAAAAGAACATTCGCAAATCCAGAACAATTAATTCAATTAATTGCTCATTCACTGATCGGTTAAAATATGGGAATTAATCATGATTAATCATGATTTTTTCCCGAATAATAATGAACATATACTATCGGAAGAAGAGAAACAAAATTGTGAAGGCATGTTATCTGAATATGAATGTAAGAATTGCATAAAGGAAATGAAAAATAACAAAAGTCCAGGTTCAGATGGTATTACGGTTGAATTTTACAAACTATTCTGGAATGATATCAAAGAGTATTTTATAAATTCCATGAATTATTCATTAGAGAAGGGAAACTTGAGCGAATTACAAAAACAGGGAGTAATAACATTAATACCAAAAAAAGACAGTGATTTATCCATTCTTACAAACTGGAGACCGATATCCCTTCTTAATGTCGATTATAAAATTGCTACAAAAGCTATTGCAAACCGGCTGAAAAAAGTATTATCATCAATAATAGATCATTCACAAACTGGATTCATTAAGGGGAGATACATTGGAGAAAACATCAGAACATTATGCGAATCGGTAGACTTTTTGAATGAAAGTAATTCTCCGGGTTTATTATTCTTTGCAGATTTTGAAAAAGCCTTTGATACAGTTGAACACGAATACCTTCTAAAGGTCATGCAATATCTTAATTTCGGCAACGACATTATTAATTGGATTAAACTTTTTTATTCAGATGCAAAAAGTTGCGTTGTATCAGATTTTTTCTCAATAAGCCGAGGTGTCCGTCAAGGCTGTCCATTATCACCATACCTATTCATAATTGCAATAGAATTATTATCAAAAGCAATAGACAATGAAAAAGATATAACTGGGGTAAAAATAAGTAACATAGAACTTAAAAAGACAATGTTTGCTGACGATGCTACATTTATATTAGATGGTACACAAAAATCATTTGAAACATTAGTATACCTTATAGATGAATTCAGTAAAATTTCGGGCCTCAAACTCAATACAAAAAAGTCTACAGTTCTTCGGGTGGGTTCCCTAAAAAATACAACACTAATTTTTTGCCCTACAAAGCATTTTATATGGACATCAACAAGCGCAAAGACATTAGGCATTACTTTTTCAAATGATAATAAAAATATGCACGAACTAAACCTTACTCCGAAGATAAAAGAGTTCGTTAAAAGTCTTGAGACATGGAAAAAAAGAAAACTAAGTTTATTAGGTAAAATTACTGCGATCAAAACATTTGCTCTTCCGAAACTGATATATCCATTAACAGTCTTACCTGACCCACCAGATAGCATAATTAAAACAATTAAAATGAAATTGTTTGATTTTCTCTGGGATGGAAAACCCGATAAAATAAAGCGGAACACAATAATTCAAACATATGAACACGGGGGTTTAAAGATGGTCGATATAGACAGTTTTATAAAAGCGATAAAAGCATCATGGGTAAAAAGAATATGTGATGATAAAAACCATGGCCAGTGGAAACTGCTATACACACAGAAACTTGAACCATTTGGTGGGAAACTACTTTTCGAATGCAATATAAAACCACAGGATATAAAACACTTATGTAAAGAAAATACTTTCCTATTCAATGTTTTGGCATCATGGCTAACATCAATTTCTCAGAAAAAAACGAAAGTATATCAAAAGAAATTATATGGAATAATTCTAACATAAAGTATCAAAACAAAACAATATACATCAAATCTTGGCACGAAAGGGGTATAAATTTATAGAACAGTTATATGATTATAGAGTAAACAAATTTATCGTTTTTAATGATTTTGCGGAAATGTATAATATAAGGGCAGATGATTTTATCAAATACCAAGGTTTAGTAAATAATATTAATCTGCAATGGAAATAAAAAATTAAAACAGAAAACATAAATACCGTACAAACTCTGAAACCTATTTTACAAAAGTACAGACAAGCAATGGAGCAAATAAACTTCTATACACTATACAAACAAACAAAAAAAACATAGAATCAATAAAATCAGAGCAGAAATGGACGAATGAATTTCCCGATTTTAATTTCGAATGGAAAAATATATACACAACTTGTATGCAATTTACAATAGATATCACACTACGGAATTTTCAGTATAAATATTTAATGAGAATCATAGGCACAAATAAATTATTACTTAATTGTGGCATGGTACCAAGTAGTTTATGTGATTTTTGCAGCATGAATGTGGAAAATATAAAACATTTATTCTGGGAATGCCCAAACGTACAGCATGTATGGTCACAACTAAGAACATTCTTAAATGAAAGAGGTGTGGTTTAGAAACGAATGAACTTTAATACGATTTCATTTGGTGTAAACCAAACAAACCTTATCGCTAAACAATTTAATTTCATTATCATACTTGCAAAGTATTTCTTTCATTAAATGTAAATATGAAAAACAAGAATTGTCATTTAACTTGTTCATGAAATATTTGAAAAGACGAATCAATATTGCAAAAGAAATAGCCACAATGAAAGACAAGCTAGATCTGCATATAATAAAATGGGGTAATTTCAACTTTTAACACCCACAAAAGAAATATTAATAAAATAAAAAGACGATCAATATGTACCAAGCGTAGCAAAGCAAAGTTAATTGCATGCTTATTAACACTATATGTCAACTATATTATAGTATTGACATAAACGTTATACATCACATGTATTACGAATTACGAGAACAGAAGGAAGACCTCTTTATCTTTTTTATCTCTTTCCAATAACTCTCTTCTTAAAAAACTCTTCTTAAATAAGCTCACTTTCTAAATACATTATGAATGCTATTTTCTAGTAACATGTCATGTGATTTCAACTATGTTTTGTTATACAATATGTACATGATACATGATGTATTTAAAAATTGAAAATAAACCATTTATTAAAAAAAAAAAAAATATGGGAATTATCCAGACGCAGACACCGCCGTGAAAGGCGATGAGCCATGGAAATTCATCAAACACGGTGCGCTGATTATGCAATTGAACCGCATGTATGCCGTCCGGCGTATGTCTACACGCAGTTATCACACTACCGTGTTGATTTCTTACAGATACCATATTTCACATGTGGCCGCGGCGTATCAAAAAGTCCTTTATTTACTTCAACTTTACGCTACGCACAATTTATAAAAAAAAAGATTCTAAAGCACTACCAAATTGCCATTTTTTTATTGAGACATTTATTTCTTTACTGAAAATAGCAAGTAGGGTGCTCTTTAGAATCATCTCGAAAAGACGATTCTGAAGCACTACCAACTTGCCATTTTTTTATTGAGACGTTTACCCCCCAAATCACGCATCTAAATTGGAGCTCTGTGGTGTAGATCGGAAAACTTCAGTCTGTTGTCTGCTGTTCTATTTTTTATAATTTTCAACAATAAACATATTGATGAATGGAGGCGATTCTCGTTTACAGCCAAAACATGTTTCATCAGTTAAGATTAAATAGAAAATACATCTGGCATATTATATATTCCATATTACAATTTACAGACAACACGTGACAGCGCATTGCCTTGACTAAATGTGACATGTTGCGGCTGGACTTTCAACATCAATCAAAACGCCGCATCAGTACAACATTCTCTGATCTGGCTAACTAGGCCACATCAAACGAAACTTGAATGTTTCATTATGGGACATAATATCTTGTTCAAAGGCATTTCAGCCTTACACAGACCACAGGTTGCAGTAATGTACCTGGGATGTAGAAAATAAAAAAAAATGGAAAATATATCGGTTTCAATATGAAGGCAATTTTATGGAAAATATAGAGTGTAAATCTACAATTTCCTTAAAATGGCCTTCATATTTCAATCAATATTTTTCATTCGTTTTCATTTTCAACATCCCAGGTACAGGACTGCAACCTGTGACGCAGACTCGATTTCTATTGTTTAATATCATCGATTTTAGGCCATGATCAGCGTGTGCGGAGTTATTTTTGCCACATTGTTTGTTAAACTCATATCTTTTTTTCGTGGCGATAAATTGATAGGCTCTTAATAATGCCTATAACAACAAACACTATTGCTCACATACATTACTTATAATCAATTTTGCTACCAAAGTACTAATTCTACGTCCATTGGATGTTGCAAACAGTGTAGAGCATAAAATCACTGTTAGAAATTATCATTATTTCTAGTTACAATACTGGGGCCGTTTTGGTCAGACTGGGGGGGGAATTATCATTAATTATAGTTACATTACTGGGGCCGTTTTGGTCAGACTGGGGCCGTTTTGGTCTTTTTTATGGGGCCGTTTTGGACAAAGTGGGCCGTTTTGGACTGGGGCCGTTTTGACTGTAATCCCATCTGCGAGATGATATAACATCAAATGAAAACTCGGGACAAATTAGCAAATGTATTGACACTTTCAGAACATACCCCGAAAACTCCAACCATAAGTCAATATTCAAGATGGCTGACTCATGTGTTGCTAAACGCGCTAACTTGAATTTTAATCAAACAACAATCTTATTTTGAAGGCAAGAAACATTGAAAGAAATGTTTATCATTGTATTGAACTGACAATTTAGCTCATATGTTATGTTTTATAAAAATCGCTAGTTGATGAACTTGTTAATACCCCGAAAACTAGATCCACCATCATACTTTGCTTAAGGTAGTAAAGCCATAGTGCTATGTCTAGGTCAATCCAATCCGGGTAAACTCGGACAAAGGTATAAATATATATATATAAATATATATTATGTCCCATATATGTATGTGAAGCATGTTATTGGTAGTTATTGACCTCCACTGACATGTTGTGCACCATATATATAAATAGAGTATGACACAGTGACTATCCCGGTACCATACCGAGCTGCATTCTGGGGGCCACCCTCTAATTTGTTTCAACACTGCATGACTTCGAAAGGCGGTGAATGTTGAACTACATTCACTGAGGCATATGAATGAAGCGTAGTGACTTGACAATTTAGTTATTATAGATATAAAGTATCCCTCTTACTGTCTGTCTGATAGTTTCTAATTTTATTGTACCAATACCGTCTTTATAGCAGAAAATGAGAGGCGTCCGAGTTAAACCCACTGTTTTTCTAGATCGAGAAAACTCGGACATGGCCCGACTCGGTAATGGATTGGCCTAGTTTCTTTTACGAGCTGTTGCTAATGTACCTCCCCATCCAGAGTAGTGGTGCCGCCCCCCCCCCCCCCCCCCCCCCCTCCCACCACCAACAAAAACACATATTGATTTTAAAATGGACAGTCTAAATCCCGTCTGAAGTAACGGTAATTATTTGTTTAATTTCCAACCAAGGACAAATTTTGTCCCCATAGAAACGACAGTACAAACAGATTTGTAGAGATTAATATCCCGACCCCGAATGTTTGATAGACTAATTCCCACCGTGGGAAATTTTGTGGCTGTATAATTTCCCATGTATGACTCACATCCCACCACACTGGACAGGGAAACATTGGAATTGTTAGTATAAGACATGAGGACATATCCCCACCCAAGTACTGTAATTGTTTGATGGTCTAATGAACCTTATCAATGTCGTTCCCACTTTCAAATAATGTCCTTGCCAGACGAAAGTAAAATATGGCTACACCATATTTTACTTTCGTCTGGCAAGGACATTATATTTTGTTGGCTTCCCAGCCATACTGGTATCAAGGGCAATGACAGGGCAGTTAGTGCTGCCAAGGCTGCCCTGGAGCTACCGACCTCTCATTTTCCTGTTTGCTATCATGATTTTAAATCACCCATCAACTCATTCATCTCCGATACAATGCAGACCCAGTGGGATCTGCTCATAGATAATAAACTTCATGCTGTGAAACCGACTCTGGGTGAATGGACTCCTGGCTACAGACATGTACGCCGGGATGAAGTTGTCCTTAGTCGATTGCGCATTGGACATACACGACTAACGACTACGCATTCGTATATGCTCAAAGGTGAGCCGCGTCCATGGTGTATTCCATGCCACAGCACATTTACCGTGCAACACATCCTACTGGACTGCATCAATTTTGCCGATATTCGACGCAAACACTTGAATGTTACTTCACTTGCGGAGCTATTCCAGGTGGAGAACATTGAAGGTTTGCTTCGCTTTCTCCATGAAACCAACTTGTATCGGAAAATTTAATTTTATCATTGTATACATGTTTCTCATTTCAATAATTTTTTTATAATTCTATGCACGTTTTTAGCTCGACTATTCGAAGAATAAGTAGAGCTTATGTTGTCACCCCGGCGTCGGCGTCACCGTCACGCCTTGGTTAAGGTTTTTAGTCAAGCTTGTATATGGAATACTACTGGCCCTACACACACCATACTTGGACAACTTCATCTCCTAGTGATGTACATCAATAACCCCTGATCTATATTTGACCTTGACCTACATTTCCTCTTGAATTACTTGGTTAATTCCCCTTGGTTAAGGTTTTTAGTCAACCTTGGTTAAGGTTTTTAGTCAAGTTTGTATATTCAATACTACTTGCCCTACACCCACCATACTTGGACAACTTCATCTCCTAGTGATGCACATCAATAACGCCTGATCTATATTTGACCTTCACCTACGTTTCCTCTTGAATTACTTACTTAATTCCCCTTGGTTAAGGTTTTTAGTCAACCTTGGTTAAGGTTTTTTTTCAAGCTTGTACATTGAATACTATTGTGCATCCAGACACCATACTTCGACAACCTTTTCTCATAGGTATGTACATCAATAACCCCTGATCTATATTTGACCTTGACCTACATTTCCTCTTGAATTACTTAATTCCCCTTGGTTAACGTTTTTAGTCAAGCTTGTAGATGGAATACTCCTGGCCCTACACCAACCATACTTGGACAACTGCATCTCCTAGTGATGTACATCAACAAACCCTGACCTATATTTGACCTTGACCTACATTTAACCTTGAATTACTTACTTAATTCCCCTTGGTTAAGGTTTTTACTCGACCTTGGTTAAGCTTTTTACTCAAGCTTGTACATGGGATACTATTGTGCATACAGACACCATAATTGAACAACCTTTTCTCATAGTGATGTACATCAATAACCCCTGATCTATATTTGACCTTGACCTACATTTCCTCTTGGATTACTTACTTAATTCTCTTTGGTTAAGGTTTTTAGTCAAGCTTGTACATGGAATACTCATGGCCCTACACCAACCATACTTGGACAACTTCATCTCCTAGTGATGTACATCAATAACCCCTGATCTATATTTGACCTTGACCTACATTTCCTCTTGAATTACTTGGTTAATTCCCCTTGGTTAAGGTTTTTAGTCAACCTTGGTTAAGGTTTTTAGTCAAGTTTGTATATTCAATACTACTTGCCCTACACCCACCATACTTGGACAACTTCATCTCCTAGTGATGCACATCAATAACACCTGATCTATATTTGACCTTGACCTACATTTAACCTTAAATTACTTACTTAATTCCCCTTGGTTAAGGTTTTTACTCAACCTTGGTTAAGGTTTTTAGTCAAGCTTGTAGATGGAATACTATTGTGCATACAGACACCATACTTGGATAACTTTTTCTCATAGGGATATACATCAATAACCCCTGACCTTTATTTTACCTTCACCTACATTTAACCTTGAATTACTTGGTTAATGTTTATAGTTAAGCTTGTATATGGAATACTTCTGGGCCTACATCAACCATACTTGGACAACTTCATCTCCTAGTGATGTACATCAATAATCCCTGACCTATATTTAACCTTGACCTACTTTTATCCTTGGATTACTTAGTTATCTCCCCTTGGTTGCGGTTTTTACTCAACCTTGTATATGGCATACTCCTGGGCCTACAGCAACCATACTTGGAAAACCACGCACCTACGTCCAAGGTCAAGGTCACTGTTGAAGGTCAAAGGTCAAACCTATTGAAATTCCTTTCCGCTCTATATCTTCTACACCGATGCATGGATTATCAAATGGCTTGGCACAAATGTTTCTCATGATGAGAAGGTGTGTCGCGATCAATAACCACGCACCTATGTCCAAGGTCAAGGTCACAGTTGAAGTTCAAAGGTCAAACCTATTGAAATTCCCTTCCGCTCTATATCTTCTACACCGATGCATGGATTACCAAATTGCTAACCACGCACCTACGTCCAAGGTCACGGTTGAAGGTAAAAGGTCAAACCTATTGAAATTCCCTTCCGCTCTATATCTTCTACACCGATGCATGGATTATGAAATGGCTTGGCACAAATGTTTCTCATGATGAGAAGGTGTGTCGCGATCAATAACCACGCACCTACGTCCAAGGTCAAGGTCACAGTTGAAGGTCAAAGGTCAAACCTATTGAAATTCCCTTCCGCTCTATATCTTCTACACTGATGCATGGATTATCAAATTGCTAACCACGCACCTACGTCCAAGGTCACAGTTGAAGGTCAAAGGTCAAACCTATTGAAATTCCCTTCCGCTGTATATCTTCTACACCGATGCATGTATTATCAAATGGCTTGGCACAAATGTTTCTCATGATGAGAAGGTGTGTCGCGATCAATAACCACGCACCTACGTCCAAGGTCAAGGTCACAGTTGAAGGTCAAAGGTCAAACCTATTGAAATTCCCTTCCGCTCTATATCTTCTACACCGATGCATGGATTATCAAATGCCTTGGCACAAATGTTTCTCAGGATGAGAAGGTGTGTCTCGATCAATAACCACGCACCTAATTCCCGGATATATGAATGAAAGATGTGTCTATTTATCCAATGTGGTGGCGCGTTTTCCTCACACTAGAAATGACAGTACTGACAGACGTGTTACATCTAATATACCGGTCTAATTCCCACACCTTATGGGTGTTAGCTCGCTGTTTAATTCCTGGATATGCCCGCCAGACCATCCCCACACCAATTTTAATTTTGAATAGATCAAGTGTTTTGGTCATTGATAAATGTTAAATTTCAGACAAGCATGATGGCATCTGTACGATGCATCCAAGGAAGAGAGAGGTTGTCTCCTACACAACTGAAAGAACATTAACGACCGTAATACATCTGAGCAACTTAGTATATCACAAATGCTCTTTTGATCGCCCATTGCATGCAGATATTGCTATAGTCTGTGGTGTCCGAGTTTTTCCTAACCAGTCCAAATTTTTATGTCCTTCGTCCGAATTATGCCGATTTCATAGTAACCACGCATGCAATCGTTTTCAATATCACAACCGTATGAAGCAATTAAAAGCATTTACATGTATATGGAAATGGCCGTGGAATTGAACAAACAAAATCGGTAACAAAAGATTTAAGTATGAGGGTGAAAAAAACGTCCAAGTTTATTCGGATTGACCATACCCATTTTTACTGTGATATTAAGTATCTAGAAGGTTGGACACTTGCCATCTTTTCAACCAATGGAAGTGGTACTAGTGTACGTTGGGCCCGGCTCGCTAATTCAGTAATTCTAACGTGCGAGAAGCCCATCGCGCGTGTTACAATTACTGAATTAGTGAGCCGGGCCCAAGGTAAATAATCCAATTACGCTGGTTGAAAAGATGGCGAGTGTCCAACCTTGTTGAAATTTAATATTAGAATACAGTTCTCTGCAATCCATTTGAAATGTGTGCATTAAATGAAGTAGGCGATGAGGTGGTTTAACCTAGCTACCGTAGTTCATTCTCCTATCACACGATGCCGGTATGTCAGATCGTGAAAAGGGCTGAGTGTGAGTGCGTGTGATATATGGAAACTCGGCCGTAACCGTCTTATATGATTATGATATTTGAGGGTTGGTCAGGGCAAAACATATCAGGCAGGGAATGGTCGATATTGGGTTATGCAAAGTATGATAAAATATGTTTTCGGGCCCAGCTACTGTCCCTTCGCGGCTTATCGTTATATACGAGATGCTAGTATTCGAGTTCAGGTATGGCGTTTATCTGTTGTTATTTGGTTAGATGTCAATTTGTTACACATATTCTGCAGGCAAAAGAAAAAGAGAAGATAATAAACAGCCGTATGGTATTTGCCAATATATTAGTGAGATGCAGTGAGTGGCGTGTGTTTGCAAGTATTAGGCTGGCAGTTGTTTAGCCTTCTGGGCTAAATCTTACAGTTTATAGTTTCGTGGAATTGATAATGAAATGGTCACATACCATACCGCCGGTCATGGTTGAAATTTTAAAGTTTGATTTCATATGATGCAGATTACAGTCAATAATGTTTGATCAGAGTAATGTGGGTAGCCAATTCCAGTCTAAACTGCATTACTCCGTGAGATTTGTGGTGGGGAAACCGGAGTACACGGGGAAAACCACCTCTGTCAAGTAATGACAACTTCACATACGTCGGTGTAGAGGTGAAGAGCTGTGGATATAGCGATCGTATATGTATTAATTAGTATTACCTACCAGCTTTACTTTCTTGTTAATAACTTTTTAACTTATAATTAACCACTTCACCAATTTTAATAATAGGCCTATTTGACCACAATCACAGGTGTCTTGGATGTTCAATTATTGTTATATATAAATAAAACAACTTTCTAAACAATGTACAAAACATTCAAATTCACACGCGTATATGTATATTGACAATACATGTATACAATAGTGTCGGCTAATTATGCGCACTGAAGGCTTTCCACACAAATTTATCAGGGATTCCGCTGGGGAAAATAAAAAAATTGCCACTTAAAAAAATTGGCGATAAAAAATTACAATTTAAAAAAAAATAAAAAAAATTTTTTATAATCTTTTATCGCCAATTGCGAAAGTGGCGGTCACCAGCGGAATCCCTGATTTATATGTCATTAACATCCCCATATTCAGTCAAAATTTTGTGAATATTCAACGCAGTTCAAAGACGTCTGTGCAGGTAAAATGTCATAACGTTCTGACGTCAGTAAGTGATGACGTAAATTGCGTGATGTATGACATCACATGCATGTTTGCAACATCACATTTGTTTCTGCTAATGCTGCGCATCTGGTAGTGTAAACAAAATGGCGAATAGTATACTGGGTCAGCATAGCAAAATTGGTATTAAACTTGAAGCAGAACTATCCAGTGACATCATGACAGGTTTGTTTCTTAGTTGAACAGTTAATTTCGTAAATAAGACAGCTATTCCATCAGCAGGGTCTGAGGAGTTTACACATTTTGACTATATTCGGAATCACCTTTTACCAAACTATCGGAATGTGATAAAATTGTGCCACAGTGTAGCAATTAATGAGCTTATTTATTCCAAAATCCACATACATGTATTTTATTATGATGTACACAAGCAGAGCTCTAGTTAAGGAGCTTAATTTGACCAACTTGGGGTGAAATTTTGTTATTTCTTCATCAAAAAATGGCAAGTTGGGAGTCCTTTAGAATCGTCTCATTGAGACGATTCTAAAGCACTCCCAACTTGCCATTTTTGTCGAGCCCGCTTGCGGAAAGCAAGACATAGTGATCACAATGACGTCCGGGTGTCCGTTCGTCCGTTCGACCTTCCGTCCGAAATCTGCTTTAAAGTTTTTAAATACCTTATATCTCTGCAGTCCTATTCACATTGACTTGAAACTTCATATGCTTATTAGTCATGATTCATGTTGTATCCCACTCATGCGGCGCCTGTGCCCAAGGTCAAATGACTTAGAAGTTTGCGTTCCGAAATCTGCGTTAAAGTTTTTAAATACCTTATATCTCTGCAGTCCTAAGTCACATTGACTTGAAACTTCATATGCTTATTAGTCATCATCCATATATTCATTCTGTGTCCCACTCATGCGGCCCCTGTGCCCCTATGTCAAGGTCAAATGACTGAGAAGTTTGGGTTAAAGTTTCTGTCAAAATTTGCGTTAAAAGTTTTCACATACCTACTATCTCTGTAACCGTAAGTCAGATTTGCTTGAAATTGTGTATGCTTATTGGGCATCAAACTTCAAATAAATACACTCTGAGACCATCAAATGCCTCGGCGGGCTCGACATTTTCAAACGTCTTCTACTCGGTAACCATTGGGCCTATAGTGAACAAACTTCATGGTCATGGTCCTTAGGTAGGGGGATTACAAAATTACGTAATCCAAGATGGCCGCCATTTAAAAATAGCACAAATTCTTCAAAAATCTTCTCAAGAAGTGGGTGGAAGGTGGGTGCAAGCGATGCGTAATTTAACGATCAGGGTTCATCCTTACCGGAATTCCGATTGGAGACCTGGTTTGGCCACCACATACGTCTTTAACATTTTGTATGTGACAGTTGAATCTGGTTATACCCCTTATGTGAGTATTACGATTATTCGTAATCCTATTTTAGGGGAAGGGGCCAAGTGACTTTGGTGTGGTATGGACCTGCCATCAGGTCAGGTTATTCTAATTTCAGAGCTGAATATATTGTTTCTCGATGTAAATATTCAGTTCTGATTTTGGAATTTTCCCCCCAATGCAGCAGGTTAAAACGGGATCAAACCCGTTTGCCCGGCCTTACATGACCTTAGCTGTTGATAGGCCATTAAACACCAATAAACAAACAAACAAACTTCTCAAGAACCGCCAAACGGATTTCGACAAAACTTGGTAGGAATGATCAATATACAATGCTCTTTCAAAGTTGTTAAAATGGTGACCCTGGGGTCAAAAATGGGCGTGGCCCGTGGGGTCAAATTGGGGTCAAATTTTATTTCTGACCGAATATGGTCATGTCATATACCAAATTGAAGGTATCAATGAGGTGATTACTCTGGTGCATTTTTTGTCGAAATCGGATGGTTATGTCATCCAAGATGGCCGCCGAAAGGTCAAACGGTTTTATTAGAGATTTCAAAATTCTTCTTCACATGAACCGCTTGGCCCATGGTAGCCAAACTTAAATATTATGGTCCATGGGTGAAGCCTTTTCAGATTTGTTAAAATGGAGGTCATCGCTAATCCAAGATGGCCGCCATCTAAAAATAGCACAAATTCTTCAAAAATCTTCTTCTCATGAAACGCTGGCCGGATTTCGACGAAACTTGGTAGGAATGATCGATGTACAATGCTCTTTCAAAGTTGTTAAAATGGTGACCCCGGGGTCAAAAATGGGCGTGGCCCGTGGGGTCAAATGGGGTCAAATTTTATTTTTGACCGAATATGGTCCTGTCATATATCAAATTGAAGGTATCGATGAGGCGATTGCTCTGGGGCAATATTTGTCGGAATCAGATGATTATGTCATCCATGATGGCCACCAAAATGTCCATTTATTCAAGATTTTGAACGTCGTTTTCTCAGGAACCACATGGCCGATGCTGGACAAACTTCATAGGAAGTTAAGATCCTTAGGTGAAGCATTTTCAAATTTGGTAAAATAAGAGTCGTCGCTTAATCCAAGATGACTGCCATCTAAAAATAGCACAATTTTTTTAAAACACATGAACTCAATGTCACATTCTCCTCTGGTGTTCATGGAGTCAGGTGAGCGAATTAGGGCCATCATGGTCCTCTTGTTTTAGAAGAGACCAATTTGACTCATCAACTCAAAATGGTAGATAAAACACTGACGGTCTCTTTGTTTCTGTGGACATGGGTATTGTAATGTTGTGATCTCGTGATTGTTATCACTTTCTTGGGATGTTAAACTATTCATACAAGATACTCATATGGTTACTGCAATGTCCATTGCTGTGGGTATTGATTGGACGTTAAATAAAGATACACTTTATTAATTACTAATTTAATAAGCTATTAAAATACATGTACACTAAAGTCTAAAATATATTCATGATGATGTTGGCTGTATCAATGCCTGGCTAATTGTGTCTCTCCTGTAGCCTATTTCATCAACATTGCAAAGTATACTTTACTAGCAAAGTATACTTTGAGGGAGTAATCATTTATTTTTCCTGAAATGCATTATTTCATATAGAACTAACCACTGCATATATTTGATGATTAAAAGTATGCAGAATTATTATACTGAATTTATTACATTATCACAGCCAAATTGGCTGTGATAATGTAATAAATTCAGTATAATAAAAATTAATAAATTTATCATAAAATTGAAAATTTCTCCCTCAAAGTATACTTTGCTACTGAAGTATTCTTTGCAATGTTGATGAAATAGGCTACTGGAGTCTGAAGGCGGGGCTTACGGGTCTCAACTTCATTAAAGTTATTCTTGCTGTAAATAGCAAACACTCTATCCCTCCCCAACTTAAAATGTTAGATAAATCCCAGTAGAGGTGTACCGCTCTACGAACAGTAGAGGTGTACCGCTCTACGAACAGTAGAGGTGTACCGCTCTACGAACAGTAGAGGTGTACCGCTCTACGAACAGTAGAGGTGTACCGCTCTACGAACAGTAGAGGTGTACCGCTCTACGAACAGTAGAGGTGTACCGCTCTACGAACTGGGAAAAGCAATAAACTGTAGCTTGTTTTGACAGCTTCAGAGGTCATGAATTGATATGCATACTGATTTAACAGAATAATTAGCTTGGTGCCATGTTCCCATCATTGCTTCAGTGCCTGTTTAGTTTTAGATCAGTACTTTACGATGCATGACTTCTCAGGTGTCTGCCAATATTGTAAACATAGTACATGTTTATCTTACTTGTCTGTGAAAATTGTTATTAATGTACAAAACATGTCACATTGGGGGTGTTCTGTTTGGGGTCCCACATGTTTGTAATTATAACTTGACCTTACAGGTCAAACACCACCCATGGGAATTTTACTGGTAATATGGCCTGACATGGGAAACATTTCGGTATAGAACGTTGCCGTCATTACTAGACTGTAATCTGAGAGATGTCCCGTTTTGTCTCAGAACTTTGAAAATGTTTTTTTCCCAATTCTGGTCCATTTTGAGTTTTCCATATTTGCGTATCACTACTGATTGTCCCACAGAGAATTTTCTAACACCTTGAGATTTTGTTTTATCAGCATGCGCTTTGATTTTTTATTTTTGCTCGCGGTCACATTTTCTCAATTTTGGAGTATGTACTCTTGTTTCAATTTGTGGGAGTTTGGTTTTCAGTTCTGGACTGAACATAAGTTTTGCTGGAGATACACCCGTTGTGCAATGTTCGGTCGCCCGAAAATGCAGAAGAAGTGTATCCAATTCTGTTTTCCAGTTTTTGTTTTGCGAATTTGCAGTTTGAATGCATTTCTTAATGGATTTGTTGAAATTTTCCACAAGTCCATTTCTTCGTGGGAAATACGGTGTCGCACGTGCGTGTTGTATTCCATGTTGTTTCAAATATGTCTCAAACTCATGACTAACAAAATTTTGAGCATTTCAGTTCTAATGCTAGACGGATTTCCAAAGATACTGAACCATTTGTTAAGTTGATTTATGATTGATTTGCTGGTAATTGACCTCAGAACCGCTACCAATGGAAATGGTGTAAAATAGTCAATTAACACCAAAATTACACAAATACATAGTCATGTCCAAATGGTCCTGTTATGTCCATTGCCAGTTCGCGCCATGGACCGCCCGGTAAGTCAGTCATAACTACCGGCGGTTCTTGTGGTGGGGTGGATGCCATTTGACATGCGTGACACACTTTAATCTTCCACCCGCTTGTCTATGTTGGGAAACCATACCTTTTCCCGTAACAGTCGTTTTGTTTTGAGTATGCCCATATGGTTTTGCTGTGAACTGGGTATGTCTAATTTATTGCCTTTCATGATAATACCCTCATGTACTGTTAGATCATGTCTGACCTGAAAATAGGGTCGTATTGAGTCTGTTTTCTCCCATCTGTTTGTGTCAATACATTTCCTTACTGTGGTCAATGTCTGGTCAGTTTTGGAGGCTTGCTTGACCTCATCTAAGGTCAGTGCCACAGGTAAGCTACATGTGGTAATGTAATTGAGGTATTTCTCAGTCATTTCACAGGTTACGTGGTCTGTGTCCTGCAATGGGGTTCTACTGAGAATGTCTGCTACATTCTTCGGGCCAGGTAAATATTTGACAGTGAATGTATATGGTTGCAATTTCAACACCCAATTCTGTATCCTGGCTGGCGCTTCGTGAGCACATGTGAATATTCTCTCCAGTGCTTTGTGGTCCGATAGAACATGAAACTTCATTCCATAGAGATATATGTTGAATCTCTGAACTGCGAATAAGACTTCTCGTTCTGTCTGTGAATAACGTCGTTCTACAGGTGTCAATGTTCGACTTGCGTAAGCTACCGGTCTCATGTCACCGTTTGGTTGTCGTTGGTTTAGAATTGCCCCGAGTCCTACGGGAGACCCGTCTACAATAACCTGAGTTTCAGCATTTTGATCATAATATGCCATAACTTCGGCGCTTGTCAGACATTGCTTGAGTTTCATAAATGCATTTTGTTGGTCTGACCCCCATTCCCATTTCACCTCATTTCTCGTCAGTTTGCGTAATGGCTCGGCAACAGTCGCATAGTTTGGTACAAACTTGGAACAGAATGTAACCAAGCCTAGGAAACTTTTGACCTCGCTTGCAGTTTGAGGCGGCTCGGCCTCACGCACCGCCCTGACTTTACTGTCATCAATTTTGATTCCTTGTTTTGACAATATATGTCTCATGAACTTCAGTTCCGACTTGCGAAATTCACATTTGGCTTTGTTTAGTGTTAAGTGTTTTTCACATAAGCGTGTCAAGACCATCGTCAGTATTTTGTTGTGGCTTTCGAGGTTGTCTGCGTATATAATGATGTCGTCTGCAATGCTTTTGCAGCCCGGAATATCCTGCAGAATTTGCTGCATGATACGGTGGAATATTTCAGGGGCACTGCAAATCCCATACATTAATCGCTTGTATCTGTACAGTCCTTTGTCACAGACAAATGTTGTTATGTAACGTGAGTTTTCCTCGAGTTCTATCTGGTGGAACGCTTGGTTCATGTCCAGACGAGAATAGATGGTTGACCCGTTCATTTGTTCTAATGTCTCGTCTATGTTGGGCATAGGAAATCGTTCCCGTAAGACTGCATTGTTGGCTTGTCTCATGTCCACGGTCAGTCGGATGTCATTGTTTTTCTTAGGAACTGGTACTAAGTTCGATACCCATGGTGTCGGTCCGGTAACCTTTTCTATAAAGTCGCTTTTTACCAGCTCATCAATTTTATCACTTATTTGTTTTCGCATTTTGAAGGGAAACTGTCTTAATGATTGTGCAACTGGTTTGATAGTCTGATCTACATGCAATTTCAGTTGAAAATCATGCAATTTGCCTGTGCCTTCAAACCTATCCTCAAATGACCGCATTATTGTGTCAGTGGACTGGTCATTGACAGAGGATATGTTTGGAGATACCAAATTTATCATGCCTATGTGCAATAGGCCAAGATCAGTAGCTGTGTTACGGCCAATTAATGGTTTTCCAGAGCCATTGATAACCTGGAATTCTACAGTACGGACAGATTGAACAAAAGTATTCTCAAGTTTGTTTTGCCATGTAGTTTGAGTGGAATGTTACTTCCATAAGGGTAGATCCTTGCATTTGTTTTTGATAGAACATTCTCTGTGGTTTTTATTTTGTCAAATGTGTTTCTGTCAATAGCATTTACAGATGCTCGGCTATCAATGAGAATATCAATGTGTTTACCCTCTAAAATTACAGCAATGGTGGCATCATTCTTACCTGACAATGTGAAAACTTCGTCATGTGTATTTTCTTCATTTGGCCCCATGTTGATAGCGTGCACTTTTTTTGATCGGCTCGTACACATTTTCGCCATGTGTTCTTTGCCCCCACAGTCATAACATGTCATTCCTCGCGTTTTAACACAGTTCTTGCCATAGTGTCCTGTGTCGCCACACCGATAGCAGATAGCCGTTTTCTGCTGGTTGAATCCTCCCTGGTTGGTTCGCCGTTGATGCTCGTGCGTCCGTCTGTACGATGTTGTTTCTCGGCCCTGGTTGTGTTGTTGGAACTGCTTACTTCTGGCTCCATGCTGCTGTTGGTTTCTGTTTCCGTTGGTCCTCGATTGGTTTGGTTTGTGTTGTTTGTGTACCCAGTTTAGTTCGCCGTTGGTTTGTGAGCCGTTTGGTTCCGTCATGTGCCTCGCATGTGTCTCGGAGAGCTCGAATGTTCTCGCCGTAGCCTGGACCGTCTCAAGTGTGAGATCTGTTTTCTCGAGTAGCCGTCTTCGCAACTGAGATGATGTACATGTGTTGACTACCTGGTCACGTACCATGTCATTTTTATCTGGGAATTCACATGATACTGCCAGTTTTGACAATCTGACTATGTAATTGTCAATTGTTTCTCCCGATAGTTGTTTCTCTCCTGGTGGAACACGTGTCGTTCATAGGAAATGTTCTTTTTCGGTGCAAAGTATGCAGTTAGCTTCGTCACTGCATCGATGAACGTGGTGCCCGGATCGTCGAACGTTTCAAACACGTCTTGTAGTTCTGGCCCTGATATGTGGAGTAGTAAGGCCCGTTTCTGCTCATCTTTGTTTACACCAGCCGCTTTGATGTAATAATCAAATTTCTTCAGATAATTTTCCCATGATTTCGCCAGATTAGTTTGTTCGCCCGTCACTGAGAACTGTCCCGGAGTGGAAATGTTCAATTTTGCTGCAATAGACATCTTGGTTTCACTTGGTTTCTTCTTGGTTTGAAAATAATCCTTTTGTTTTTATTTCCAGTTGTGAGTTCACTTATTTTTAACACATAAAAATAAATCTCATCCTAGTCGCCAATGTAATGTCTCTTGGTTTGGGAATAGTAACGAACATAACACTGTTGGTTTTCTAATGGTCTTTATCATATGGTTGCTAATCATCGACTGCCAATATGCAGCCTCGTGCGGGCAGTCAGCCTTGGAGATTAGGCTCCGCCCCTATTCATGTATCCAGCCCCTAATTACTCATATGCTCTGATAGGCTGTGAGACATGCATAGACGCGATGCTACACTTATAGTATACGAACAGTGTGTATCGTCTTACAAAATAAACTGGGAAAATAACCCTGTCATTGCTTGTCGCAAACAATACACTCCAGATGGCCACATTTCAGTTCTGTTGGTGGGAACTGTCTGGAAAACAGGAAATTTATGTTGACACCGAAGTATATGGGTCACGGAGGTTAATTCGCATTTGTATTATGGAACGTTGTGAAATTTTGCAATCTCAGCATTTGACTATAGCCTGATCACTATAATTGAGAAATTTAACAATTTAATGAATTTTTTTCAGATTAAAATTATGTGTGCCAAAATGAAAAACTAATTGCATATTGTATTTCCCTCCCCATATACCAATAGCTAGAGTTTGCATTCTTTCACATCTTCAAAATGTAAGTAAAGGAGAATCGTCTCCAGACACCCTTGCACAAATATTACACTATTTCACTATATTTTATGAAGACGCGGGGATTTCCGTCTTGGTGCAGGATGTGACTGAGGGTCGCCAGTATCCGCGTTGTTTCTGCTTTGCTGGTCGAGTTTGGGTTTTCCGTAAGGTTCGCCCAAACCCGTGGCGCTAGGTTGGCCCGTTTCTCTATACTGGTTCGTGTAGCTGAACTGGCTGAGTTTTCCGTTAGGTTCGCTCACACCAGATGTCGGTTTTCTCGCATACTTGTGTTCCTGCTGTCTGCCAAGATTGGGAAGTGGTTTGAAATGAGAAACGTCACGGGTAGTCGTTTTGCCGCTCATTTGAAGCGTTACCATAGATCCCTTTTTGCGTAGGATTTTGGCTGGTTCCAGATTAAAAGCTGGTGTCAGCTTGTTGATTTTCTTCTGTTTCACCTACTGACAAATCAGATTTTATAGCCTTCTTGCGGGTGTCAGAATAGAATTTAGCTTTGGATTTCATCTCTGCATCTCTGTCGTTTAAAGGCACGCAAACTTCTGGTAACATTGTCTTAATGTTTCTAGAGAACATTACCGTTGCAGGGGCGGATCCCATACTTGGATGTGGCGTTGCTCTATAGTTCCTGAGAAACTTGTTCAGTTCTTGTTTGTAACTATGCCCTTCAATTTTAGCAATTTTCACACATTTTTGTAGCGGTTTCATGAAATTTTCTGCATTTGAGTTAGCTTCTGGATGTGCTGGTGTGATTTTCCTGTGGTTAAACCCTAAGTAGTCTGCAAACTGACTGAATTCGTGTCCGTTAAACGGAGGTCCATTGTCTGATCTACAGATTGACGGTATTCCGAACATACTGAATACTTTATCCAGCACCGGAATTACGGCCTTTGCTGATGTCGTTGTCAATATTTCCACGATCGGAAAATGACTATAATCGTCAATAACCACCATTAAATAGTCTCCTGATGGCAAAGGTCTGAAAAAGTCTACTGACACTTCGTCCCATGGGCGTACTGGTAATGTACTCATTTTCAATGGTTCTGACGTCGACATAGGCGTCACCGCTAAACACGGAACACACGTTTTGCATGTTTTCTCCACTAAATCGTCGATGTATGGGAACCAAACTTTCTCTCTGAGTAATGTCTTTGTTCTGACAATACCTTGATGTCCGACATGAGCTAAGTCTATGACTTTTTGTTGAAGTGACGTCGGAATCGCGAGTCTGGTGCCGCGTAAAAGCACAGTTTGACCATTTATTTCACTGATAGTCAGTTCTGATGATCTCTCAATCTTGAGTAACAATTGTATATTTTGTTAATTTTGCTTTCACCTTTGTCCCATTTGTTGGATTTCACGGCTTTGATTACTTGTTGTAATGTTTCATCCGTCTGTGTGGTGTCTGCAATATCAGCTGTTTTCATTGATTTCGGGACAGCATTCTGCGTGATGTAGTTTACATATTCGTCAGCAATCGAATGTCTTTTCGGATTTGTATGCGAATGTCGCGACATGTAGTCTGCAATGTTGTCCTTTCCAGAACGATACTTGACCTTGAAGTCGTATGTTGCAAGTCTCAATCTCCAGCGTTCGAGTCTCAACGGCTGCTTTGCTTTTGGACTGTTGAATATAGCTACCAACGGATTGTGATCAGTAATTAATGTGAATGATTTCCCGAACAAGTACAGATGGAAATGTTCCATGCCTGTCACAATGCCGAGGGCTTCACACTCGAGCTGACTGTACCGTTGTTCAACTGGACTAGGTGGGTGGCAGGTGGGAGCATGCGATGGGTAATTTAACGATCGGGGTTCATCCTTACCGGAATCCCGACTGGAGACCTGGTTTGGCCCTCACATACGTCTTTGGCATTTTGTATGTGACAGTTGAATCTGGTTATATCCCTTATAAGAGTAATCCTACCGGTATTACTTTTAAATAGGGGAAGGGGTCAAGTGACTTTGGTGCAGTATGGACCTGGCACCAGGTCAGGTTATTCTAATTTCAGGGCTGAATATGTTGTATCTCGATATAAATATTCCGTTCTGATTTTGGGATTTTCCCCCCAATGCAGCAAGTTAAAACGGGATCGAACCTGTTTGCCCGGCCTTACATGACCTTAGCTGTTGATAGGCCGTTAAACACCAATAAACAAACAAACAAACAAATCAACTGGACTAAGCGATTTGCTTGCATATGCAACAAATTTGTTGTCTTGTATCATAATAGCTGCTGTGCCGACTGGACTGGCGTCTACCCATAGTTCAGTTTCCAGTGATGGGTCGTAGTATGCCATTACCGTGTCACTGCTAAGTGTCTGTTTCAGTGTCTGAAACGCATTTTCTTGGGCGTTACCCCATTCCCAAGGTTCACTGTCACGTGTTAACCTGCGAAGCAGTTCTGTGACTGTTAGTGTTGAATAATTTGGTATGAAACGTGATACGTAGTTTGTCATACCTAGGAAACTACGAACTTCCGATTGTTTTGCAGGCTTGTCTGCATTTTTAATGGCGTCGACTTTGCTCGGATCTGCCGATATTCCGTCTGCGGAAAACACGTAACCGAAGAACGTTATTTTGTCTTGGCTGAACACACACTTGTCTTTGTTTAGTGTCAAATTATTTTCTCTGAGCCTCTGGAATACTGCTTCTAAGTGCCTGTCATGATCTGTTTGTGATGTTCCGAACACGAATATGTCATCCGAAATGTTTATGACACCGTCTAAACCTTCTATAGTTTGCCGTATTTCATTCTGAAATATTTCAGGAGCTGCAGAAACACCGAAATTTAAACGTTTGTCCAACATGTGTCGAAAATGTAATAATGTACTTGGACTCCGGGGCGAGCTGCAGCTGGTGAAAACCGTTATTTAAGTCAATTTTTAGCCAGGTTTTTTTTTAAAAAATCCAGGCTATTGGATTGGCGAAAGCCGGGCGGGCGGCGGGCGGGCGGGAGCGGCGGGCGGGCGGGCGGCGCCACAATCAATGTTAAGTTTTCGTGTTTGAGTCCATTTCTTTGTTACTGTACACCTAGGACCACCAAACTTTCACAGCTTCATAATCAAGGGGTGCCCACCACATATCACTATCCAACATGTTACTTTTTTTTTAACTTCACCCATTTTTTCCGCGTAGTCGACTTAGCCATTTTCAATGTTAAGTTTTCGCGTTTACAATGTTAAGTTTTCGTGTTTAAGCCATTTCTTTGGTACTGTACCACCTAGGACCACCAAACTTTCACAGCTTCATGAATCAAGGGGTATACCCCCACATATCATATCCAACATGTTACTTAATTTTTTTTTTTTTAACTTCACCCATTTTTTCCGCGCAGTCGACTTAGCCATTTTCAATGTTAAGTTTTCGCGTTTACAATGTTAAGTTTTCGTGTTTAAGTCCATTTCTTTGGTACTGTACCACCTAGGACCACCAAACTTTCACAGCTTCATAACCTACCACATACAACTATCCAACATGTGACCATTTTTTTACCTTCACCTATTATTTCTACGTAATTGACTTAGCCATTTTCAACGTTAACTTTTTAACGTACGTCTGGTTAGAGTTTTTTGGTTAAAACTTTTTCGTTATACTATATCTCTGCAACTGCTTCGCCCATTACCTTGAAACTTCATATGGGTGTTTATCATCATCCATATTTTCATTCTAACCCCCAACCGTGCGGCCCCTGTGCCCAATGTCAAGGTCAAATTACTTTGAATTTTTTTGTTAAATTTTTTTCGTGTACTATATCTCTGCAACTGCTTCACCCAATACCTTGATACTTCACATGGGTGTTTTATCATCATTGTCGCACCTGCTGCGGAAAGCGCGATCCTGTGCCCAATGTCAAGGTCAAATTACTTTGAATTTTTTTGTTAAAGTTTTTTTTGTGTACTATATCTCTGCAACTGCTTCACCCAATACCTTGATACTTCACATGGGTGTTTATCATCATTGTCGCACCTGCTGCGGAAAGCGCGATCCTGTGCCCAATGTCAAGGTCAAATTACTTTGAATTTTTTTGTTAAATTTTTTTGGTGTACTATATCTCTGCAACTGCTTCACCCAATACCTTGATACTTCACATGGGTGTTTATCATCATTGTTGCACCTGCTTGCGGAAAGCGCGATCCTGTGCCCAATGTCAAGGTCAAATTACTTTGAATTTTTTTTGTTAAATTTTTTTCGTGTACTATATCTCTGCAACTGCTTCACCCAATACCTTCATACTTCACATGGGTGTTTATCATCATTGTCGCACCTGCTTGCGGAAAGCGCGATCCTGTGCCCTATGTCAAGTTCAAATTACTTTGATTTTTTTTGTTGAAAAGTTTTTTCGTGTACTATATCTCTGCAACTGCTTCATTCACCCAATACCTGATACTTCACATGGGTGTTTATCATCATTGTCACACCTGCTTGCGGAAAGCGCGATTTCGTCGGCATTTTGGCATACGTCCGTCCGTTCGTCCGTGTGTCCGGTTAAAGTTTTTTCGTTAAAGTTTTTCCATCTACTATATCTATTTTTTTAGTGTCCATGCCTCGCCCCAAGGCGCGACATGCAGGCCACGGCCATCTAGTCTACAAAAAGTGGGTATAATTATGTTATCCAAGTGTCTATGCTTGGAAAAAACCTGGCCTTCGTGGCTTTGCCTCGTTTCTTGTTTAATATACTTTGGCGCCGTTCAATTTCATAATGATGTCATCTACCGTTGGAGTTATGTGACGTTCACGTTTTATGGCGTCATTTGCTTTCCTCATGTCCACACACAGTCGGATCTCATCGGAATTACGTTTTGGTGCAACAACTATCGGCCTAACCCATAGAGTAGGACCGTCTACATGTTCAATAATATCTAAGTCCTCCAAGCGGTCTAATTCACGTTCAACCTGCTTTCTCACGTGAAATGGTGTTCTTCTATGTGACTGTGCTACCGGCGTAACATTTTCATCAATGTGTAATTTTACATACATGTCTTTCTTCTTTCCTAGGCCTGAGAACAAATCTGCATACTCTTTGCACAGTGTGTCACTTTTGGAATTTCTAACAGAATTGATTACAGGAATAATGTCTAATTCAACGGCTGTGTCATAGCTTAATAGGGAGTCATAACTACCAGAAATGACGTAAAATGTACCTGTTGTTATCTTTGTAGAGGTTTCCACTGTAGCTGTAATCTTTCCTTTCATAGGCAAATGTTTATTTTGTCTGTACGCGTATGCCTTTGTGTCTGTCTTAAGCAACTTTGGTATCACTGTCATATTAGACAGTACATGTTCATTCAATATGTTGATTGTACTTCCAGTGTCAACAAGAACTTGTGTTTTGTGACCGTTAATGCTCACATTTGTTCTTGGCGATTTCCGTTTGGTTCGAAGAACATTTACTCCAAATGAATAATTTTCTGTTACTCCTTCACTATTTTCATTACTTTGATTGTCACTGTCCTGTACTGATTTAATGTTCTGGTCTTTCCATTTCCTTTTTCTACACTGGGCTACGAAGTGGTTCTTTTTCTTGCAATAATTGCAGGTCTTTCCAAATGCTGGACACCTGTTTACGTGCGGGTGTGTACCTCCACAGTTTCTGCATGTAGATTTTGACTGTTGTTTCTTTTGAAAACATGGTTGATAATTCAGTTTGGTTTAGGGTCGAAGTTACGCTTGAATCTTGTTGTTCTGGCTGGATGTCGTTTCACAGCACTGGTTCTCTCACGAATTTCTGGTTGGTCTATCTGATCTGCTTGTCTCGTCGTTATTTCCATAGTCCTTGCAGCTAACAATAGTTCGTTCAGGTCCGGATTGTCTTTCAAAACTCTACGTCTTATTTGGCTTTTAATTTCTGCTTCTTTCTCCGCGAATGAACAATTTTCTGCTTTTTGTCTCAATCGAGTGGCGAATTGATTCACGGTTTCTGATTCAAATTGCTTCATTCGGCGAAATTCGAATATTTCAAACTCTTTATTCACTTGTGGCTTGAAATATTTTTCTAATGCCGCTTTTGTTCTGTCGTATTCACCATCATCGCCTGTTTCCGGAAGTGTGTCGTGAATTTCGAAGACTTCATCGCCAGCATTATGTAGCAGAAGTGCTTTCTTCCTCTTTTTGTTGTCGATGTTCATACCTGTTTTCTAATTTGTGTACATATTTTGTCCATCTTGTACCCACCGAATGTTCATCTGTGTGTATGTCGAATCTGGGGAACTGAGGCAGAGCTGTTGCCATTGTTCTGATTTCTGTATAATCCGTTTTAACAAAACAACAAATGGATAACACGGTTGTCTCTAAGAATAACACAGAAAATATTTTTAAATTCCGTATTTAATAGGAATTACATAACACCAGATCAGTTAATCCATATTAAGCACGCATCCGCGTCGCCAAATGCAATGTCCATTGCTGTGGGTATTGATTGGACGTTAAATAAAGATACACTTTATTAATTACTAATTTAATAAGCTATTAAAATACATGTACACTAAAGTCTAAAATATATTCATGATGATGTTGGCTGTATCAATGCCTGGCTAATTGTGTCTCTCCTGGAGTCTGGAGGCGGGGCTTACGGGTCTCAACTTCATTAAAGTTATTCTTGCTGTAAATAGCAAACACTCTAGTTACATAATCTATTCTAACAATATAACTACATGTTACAGTATATACACTCAACTGGGTGGGGCCTAATATTCATGAGCTAAGAGTCAGCCTCACTATGAGCCAGTCACCTGCAGACACAGAGTAACCCATATACATTACAGGTATCCAGAATGTTTTCATCCAAATTTGATGATAAATAGTGCACGCTCTAGTCAGAGTGTCCGGGTTGAGGTTTATTTCCCAAGTACTGCCGCGGCCATCCTCGTTGATGGAGAAATAAGAAATTTACCTCCAAATTACGCACCTTAACTGGAGCTCTGTTTCACAAGGCTAAATTTCACGTGAATTGCGCATTAGCCGATGCACAGAATTAGCCAAAATGCCAGTACATGTACAAGGTGTTGAAGTCCCATAGTGCCACAGGGCTCCACATAACGAATTAGTATTTGCGTATTGTCACTTTATCATTTCTGAAGCAATTGGGTATTTCAAATGTTAATTGGGTAAAATAAAATCACACTACTGTTTAGACTTTAACAGACTCAATTACTAATTCCTTATCTGGAGCATTGCTGTATGATATGCAGATGTATCAAGTGTGCAAATATTAAAGTCATCCTAATTGCTTTAAGTTATATTGAAGTTACGGCATAATGGCTGCTGGGATTATTTTCTGTTTGATGTTTCTGCCTTGTTAGCCCTTAGAAAGCGGGAAACATAACTTGCCGTCTACTTCTCTTTTATATTTTGTCATCTTTATCAATAAAAATATGGTTTTACAACACTTTCGGATCATTTCCGTTGATGTCTACTCCAGTCATAGTCACAGGTTCTTGAAGAACGGTTCATATTTCGATGTTTTATGGGTTATTTCGGTATATCTGATGGTTTGGGTGCATTGTTACCAACATACAATTTACGTCACCTCCCGCAAGTTACATGAGTTGAGAAACGGATCTTCTACGTTTTTAACCAATAAAACCATTATTTGTTAATTGATAACAATAAAACTGGTCCCAAATTGTTTGTCTAGATTAATGTATTGGACCTGAACCGCCAATGCAAGTCAAACATTTTTGTATCGTCTGAAAAACGTCATATATTCTCGGATAGATTGTCGAGCTCTTAAAGCTGAGAAATTTGGTTACATCGCTGTGTTACCCTTTTACAGCGCGACTTTCATTGGCTGACACACATGTGTCATCTAAGAATAGCGTGACGGATGATGTCATAGTGGATTTTGACACATCGCGGGAAATGGCTATCCAATCAAATGGCATGCCACACGTATAATCACCGCTTTGAGGGTTTGCCAGAAAATCTCGCAATTGTATGGATTTGAATATGTCTTAAATGTAGGAACAGATAAATGCAGTTCACATATGCTGTCCTGGGGCGGATCCAGCATTTGGGGAAAAGGGGTTGGGGTTGTCTAGTTGCGAAGGTAACTCTTGCAATCTACTAGTAATTTCGAAATACACTTTCCTGTGTTTTACGGCATTTAAATCCAACTGGTGTTAAACTGTGATCTATGTAAACTCCATGGCTGAACAGGGGGGGGGGGGGTCCCGAATTTGGAGTTTGTGGTTGAAAATTTAGGATATAATCGGTCTGAAGGCAACGCATGTTGGAAATTTTAGCCAAATATTGAAAAAGGTTTCATTCCTTTGTGGATATTTTGACAGTATAAAAGGGTTCGGAACGGTGAATGTGTAGATAATTGACGATGTCTGTCGAGTGTAATGATTGAGCATTAGTAGTTGCACAAAACCAATGAAATAGGTATACAAGTCCGGCACCTTGTGTTAAATTTGGCACCCTATGATTTTATAAACTTGAATGTATAAGGTTTCCAAAAAATCCGGGTGCCATTTTTTAAAACCACTTCCAAGGTCATTTCAAGGTCATTGAACTTCATACATGCTTAAACCAGGTGTCCGAATAATGATGTGGGTATGATAATTTGCAGTTCTTATTGAATTGATAACCATATAAATTGCTCAGAAGAATGGAATAATAGATATTCTGCATCTTATTAGCAGAAACACACAAGTAGTTTCAATGTACGGCTGTTATATTTTCAAAATGGCCCTCAAAAGGCTACAATTTCAAATAGGCTGGTATGTAAGACACATAGGAGCGTAATTTCATGTATATATACATATAGTTGTAGTTCAAAGTATCGTATAAGAAATGTAGTGATGCCGTTTCTTATACTTTATCATATTTAAAATTTCAAAATGACCGCCAAACTGCATTTAATTTTTTTCTTATAAATACAGGCTAAAATAGTTTGTTGTGATGCCAGTGATTAAGAAAGTGAAACAAGTCAACATGATCAGCTATTGATAATAATGTCTTTGCTAGCAACGGCATAATAAGCGCGGAAATCATGTTTACTCTCAAAATGGCCACCAAAATAAAACAATTTGCCAAGCATAGACCAGTGGAAAAGTCAAATAGTGAACTTCACGTAGATGCTTTAATCCATGCATTCAATATCAAGATTTTAACAATTCACCAGAGATATATGTTTCAAATATTCAATGAATCTAGGCATGGCTTATATCACAGTTGCTAGTAGAGGTGCAACGATACAGTCAAACCCGTATTGCGATATACTGCGATACAACAAACCCATATTGCAATATGTATTGCGATATTATACCATGTATGAACAAATAATAATAAAAACAAACAAGAGATAAAGAACACGTCTTTATTGTTTATTATTGTCATTAGAACACATCAAAACACTGTGTGGGTCAGGACTTTGCCCAGAAACGGTTGACATTAATGATTATTTAAGGTTTTTCCTAAAGAAAATGAGCATGTCAACCGTTTCTGGCAAAGTGCTGCCCTCTGTGCAGTCACAATGTCACCAGCTGTGCTAAACACTCGCTCCGACGGCACTGAGGTAGCAGGAACGCACAGCAGGGGGCCGTTTCACGAAGCTTCGTACGACTAAAATGTTCGTAAGTGCAAAATTATGATAGTCTGTAAATTTCACATTAACAATGTTTTCTTCTAAACAATTATTGGATTTACATTTATTGAGCATAGGCTGCATATGCAGCCTATGCTCAATAAATGTAAATCCATAAATTGAAATTTACAGACGATCTTAAATTTGCACTTACGAACATTTTAGTCGTAAGAAGTTTAGTGAAACGGGCCCCAGTTTCCTAGCGAGCTGTGCCAGTAGAGGGAACTGCCACTGGTGCTCCTTCCACCACTGTAACAGGTCTGCAGCCATGGGTATTAGGGCTTCCCCCTTGAACCGATCAACCTCGATGTGGGAAACATACAACAATATTAGTGTCTGCCAGGATAAATGTTGTATTGGTATAAATAAGTTGTGTTTATAAACAACAAAAGTGGACAAAATTGTGTATGCACCGTGTCACGTGGTGTGCCTAAATAGCGCAAAGACGGAAAAAATGCAAAACGACAGAGATGTATCGTGATGCCGATTGATTGCAGGTAAATTTTCGGTAGACTAAAATAAATTAAAATTTGTTTCGTTTTTTATTTATTTATTGTTGAGGTGTGTGTCGTGTTTTCAATAAAATTGCGCTGTACTGCAGCTAGCCACTGCTACACCGATTTAAAAATGAATTGTCGGCCTAATTTGGCTAGCTGCACACACATCAATTTAATTTAATTACGTGTTAAATAATTAATTTGTACACATGAATTAACATTCGGTGTTTCTTTAACCCTCAGATCGAGTTCAAAGTACATCGGCGTTGTGATTTAGGACTTCAATTGATCCCTGATCCCTAATGAGTCACGCTTTTAACACGACAGATGTGCCTTGTCATTTATCAAAATGTTTGCCAATTGTAGATCACGTGAGCCGTTCATCAGGATCTGCGGCATTCCTACGTACATGTACATTTTATATACACAAAAATTACCCCTAATACAGCGCAATGTAACAGTTCCTAACTTAATATGGAATATCCCGGGCCGATAGGCCGTGTCAGTTACTTGGGGTTAAATATTACGAACACAGATAAAGACAGTGCATGGTTTCTTTATTTTATTTTAACATCATCAGAAATGGTCTAGGAACTCTCGTATCTTTACACTGAAGCCGGTCTATTTAAGTCAATAAGCTGCTATACGCCTGTCCCAATTACCACGCGTGTGTTAAGAAAAATCAATATTAGGAGAAACTGAATACACAGTGATTTATTACCCGACACTGTTTTAACACGGATATGGCCCGCGGATATGTGTCATAAAATGGACATTACTTGGTGGTGAAAAACGGTAAATTTACAAGGTTTATAGCGAAATAGCAGCCGACTGGCAATTTTTTCTCGGACCGATTTTTACATAGGGTAGCCTATGTATTGGAATCGCGTCGGACAGTTAGCCACGCCCCAGACCCCCCTCGATGGGCACGTCCGTAGTGATATCTTGGAATAACCATAACAACAAAATGCATTGTGTTACTCAACGTTTAACTGGCATACGCAACCGCTAATTGAAAATAATATTATGAAAAACTACTTGCACTGCACAATATCAACAACGGATGTTCTACGTACAAAAATACATCAGATTATTTTGTTGCGCGTGATTTGCCCCAATTTGCGGTCATCGCTAAATTTAGTAACAGAGTTAACTCCCCTCCGAATACTCTCCGAAACAAGAGACGCGTTTAAACGCACGTGTAGGTCTAACTGATGTTTAATCCCCATTCTCTCTCTCTATCGATGGATTTACAGTGGATTTTAGTGACATTCCTGAATTCGGCCTGATTGACATTTGTCTATGGTGGCCAATACACGCCAACATGAGTGTCAATTCTACATTCAGGGAAGGGGGTCAATAAGTCAGTATTTAAGGTGATAACTTACAGTCAGGGAACAAATTAATGACAGTATAACACATCCAGCGTATATTAATACCCATATTAATGCAAGTACTGAAATACGACAAAAAAAAATCTAACAAGTTTGGGCTTCCATACATTGAACATTTTGTCAGCGGTTTCCCCAATGACGTCATTTGTATGTTTTAATATACTCGATCCGGGGCCAACTATTTCATTCACAAAACGGAACAAAAAAAGTAAACTTGGCGATGCTACCGAAATAAGGCATTTTCAGGCGCGACACCGCTTCCGTGGCGGAATTATTGTAACTATTGCTCTTCAATCAGTTTTCAATATATCTATCTATAATGATCATAGATATCTGGAATCTGTATACTTGAATTGATGATGTCTTGTATATGTGTTACCGTATCTTTCTGATATTGCTATACATAATCTGTAATGTTGTTGAATGTTTTGGTACATACTGTAGCAGTGCATACTGTACTTCAAGTTGTGCCATATCAATAGTTTACCCCTTAACCATTAAAACGCTGAAAAATAAAATTGCCGTCTGCTCATTTTGTATATTTTAATCTCTTTAAAAACCTGTTTTGGCAGCGCAGTAGAATCGTCTCAGTATGTTTTTGAGGAGAAAATATAAAAATATTTAAAACAGCAGACGACAATTGTCGTTTCCAGCGCTTTAAAGGTACATGCCCACTCAGTAAGCCCAAAATGTCATTTATAGGAATTAAATAAGTGTATAACTGATAGTGACGCGCGGTGGTATCAGGCTATTTTCATATGCAAATGAGGCATGATATTTTTAGCTCACCTGAGCGAAACTCATGTGAGCTATTGTTACCGCAACGTCGTCCGTCGTCTGTGAACATTTTCAAACGTCTTCTCCTCGGTAACCATTGGGTCTATAGTCACCAAACTTCATGGTCATGGTCCTTAGGTAGGGGGATTACAAAATTGTTAAAATGACGTCATTACGTAATCCAAGATGGCCACTGTCTAAAAATAGCATAAATTCTTAAAAAATCTTCTTCTCAAGAACCGCCAACCGGATTTCGACAAAACTTGGTAGGAATGATCGATGTACAATGCTCTTTCAAAGTTGTTAAAATGGTTACCCCGGGGTCAAAAATGGGCGTGGCCTGTGGGGTCAAATTGGGGTCAAATTTTATTTTTGACTGAATATGTATGTCATATCAGATTGAAAGTATCAATGAGGCGATCACTCTGGTGCATTTTTTGTCGAAATCGGATTGTTATGTCATCCAAGATGGCCGCCAAAAGGTCAAAAGGTCGTTCTTTTATTAGAGATTTCAAAATTCTTCTTCACATGAACCGCTTGGCCCATGGTAGCCAAACTTAAAAGTTATGGTCCATGGGTGAAGCCTTTTCAGATTTGTTAAAATGGAGGTCATCGCTAATCCAAGATGGCCGCCGTCTAAAAATAGCATAAATTCTTAAAAAATCTTCTCATGAACCGCTAGCCGGATTTCGACGAAACTTGGTAGGAATGATCGATGTACATTGCTCTTTCAAAGTTGTTAAAATGGTGACCTCGGGGTCAAAAATGGGCGTGGCCTGTGGGGTCAAATTGGGGTCAAATTTTATTTTTGACCGAATATGGTCATGTTATATATCAAATCGAAGGTATCAATGAGGCGATCACTCGGATACATTTTGTGTCGAAATCAGATTGTTATGTCATCTAAGATGGCCGCCGAAATGTCAAAAGCTCGTTCTTTTATTAGAGATTTCAAAATTCTTCTTCACATGAACCGCTTGGCCCATGGTAGCCAAACTTAAAAGTTATGGTCCATGGGTGAAGCCTTTTCAGATTTGTTAAAATGGAGGTCATCGCTAATCCAAGATGGCCGCCGTCTAAAAATAGCATACATTCTTAAAAAATCTTCTTCTCATGAACCGCTAGCCGGATTTCGACGAAACTTGGTAGGAATGATCGATGTACAATGCTCTTTCAAAGTTGTTAAAATGGTGACCCCGGGGTCAAAAATGGGCATGGCCCGTGGGGTCAAATTTTATTTTTGACAGAATATGGTCATGTAATATATCAAATCGAAGGTATCAATCAGGCGATCACTCTGGTACATTTTTTGTCGAAATTGGATGGTCATGTCATCCAAGATGGCCGCCGAAAGGTCAAAAGGTCGTTCTTTTATTAGAGATTTCAAAATTCTTCTTCACACCACAAACAGCCAACCGAACCGCTTGGCCCATGGTGGCCGAACTTCACAGTTATGGTCCATGGGTGAAGCCTTTTCAGTTGTTAAAATGGAGGTCATCGCTAATCCAAGATGGCCGCCGTCTAAAAATAGCACAATTATTTTTAAAACACATTAACTCAATGTCACATTCTCCTCTGGTGTTCATGGAGTCAGGTGAGCGAGTTAGGGCCATCATGGCCCTCTTGTTTAATTATTTATACTAAAGAAATGCGTCGCCTGAAAAAATAATATTTTCGACAGATTTTAAAGTATGATCATTGCACATCATAAAATAAATACAGAGATTAAATAGTAATGTCCGTTAACATATAGCACTTTTGAAGGTGATGATATTCATGGCACCTGCAGGGACTAAATTAGTTTTCATCAATACAATGTACCGTATATACAAAACTATAGAATATGTAGTTACAACGATATAATCTTTTCCCTATTGTGAAATTAATATTCGTGTTAGGCTGAATCTAATACATACACTGCATTCAGAAAAGTTGAGCAATTCCAAGAATGATATTTGCATATCCTATGCTCGTTTTAGAAGTGAGTTGTTCAAAACAGATACCAGTTATTTTAAGTAATTTAATCATTCCAGTAATGATAAGCTTCCTCATAATGAAGGTCACCAGACTGGGTTGTTTGTCTATTTGCAAAATCATCGCACGTTTATTTATAGGTGTATACGAGTATACCATATAGATCGTAGACTCATGGAAAATAATGTCAACATGTTAATACTATAAAATGCGCAATTTAGGAGAACAGAAATTTTAACAAGGCACTTAACCATTATATATGCCATTTTATGAGCTTATACAAGATAATGTAGAGCATATGTCAGAGTGCTCTGTATTCAGTAGCCTATTTCATCAACATTGCAAAGTATACTTTAGTGGCAAAGTATACTTTGAGGGAGAAATTTTCAATCTTATGATAAATTTATTAATTTTTATTATACTGAATTTATTACATTATCACAGCCATTTAATGGCTGTGATAATGTAATAAATTCAGTATAATACTTCTGCATACTTTTAATCATGAAATATATGCATTTGTTAGTTCTATATGAAATAATGCATTTCAGGAAAAATAAACGATTACTCCCTCAAAGTATACTTTGCTAGTAAAGTATACTTTGCAATGTTGATGAAATAGGCTACAGAGCTGATTGTGGGCTTGGCCACGTTCTTTTATGATATCCGTTACAGTGGAGAATGTATACAATGCATGCTAATATGTCATATCATGTGCTAATTGTGTCAATTATCTGCTATCATACTTGTAGTTTCAAATTAATTGTCCGTTTTTATCATGAGCCAGCATGGTTTATGCAATAAACTATCATTGTGCATAGTCGGATAGCACAACCGACTGCTGGTAGCCATTATACATTAGGAACTATACATGATCGGATATCATTATGCTTTTATCCTGTCAACACAGTGCGTATGTGCCGTGAAACACGGTGCCATGAAACATTTTTGATATCCAGTCAATACAATTTTTGCATTTTACAGCCATTTGTAGGTGTTGACAGGATAAATAGAATAGTAGGTTAGTGCCGTGAAAGGGAAAAAATATCTGTCGCGGCACGGAAACGGGATGTGCTCGGCAGAGCCTCGCCCATCCCGTTTCCTGAGCCTTGCCAGATATTTTTTCCCATTCACGGCACTAACCTACTATTCTCTATCTATTTTCCTTATTTCTGAACCAAAGTATATGTTGTGACCACTCATTTGAACCGTCTCGGCGAGACGGTTCAAATGAGTGGTCACAACATATACTTCTGATGAGAAATAAAGAAATTCTTGAGCCTTGCCGGATATTTTTTCCCATTCACGGCACTAACCTACTATTCTCTATATGAAAGCTAAAACCTTTGTAGAAGCTGACTATATAGTCTCCAGTATGGTGTCTGGTTAACAGTGAACCCATCCTCATTTGTATTTCGTACATATCCTTTAACTCTGAGAATTTGACACGGTTATATATTATCGGGGAGATGCTATCTCAATGTGGATCCTGTATGGAAGTAACTGAGCACGGTCTCAGCAAAATATAATACTGATTATACTACATTACGACAAACCTTGAATACAAACATATATGTTTAGATTTTCTATCTTAGCCAGACTGTGACGTTATCCAAACTAGAAAAGAAGATACAGAGAGGAGACCAATGAACCCATGAAAACATATGTCTGCCGCAATACACAATGGGGTAGCAGCATGACACGCGTACACATTAACTATCACCTATAGCCGTGCATGAGTCATGATGAACTGCGTTTGAATATGCATTTACTAGAAATTAATAGGTAGCAATCCGTAATTATAAACATTATGAAGCATGACATTGAAATTATCACTTCCTAAGATCTGTGCTTTAATATTTTTCTTTAATTAATGAAACCTGACACACATATTCAGTAGACAACCATTAAATGGTATTTATCCTGTTTTTTGTGTCTTTTTTTATGGCCCCGCCACCGAAAGGTGAGGGGGGCATTATGGTGTTACCGGCGTCCGTACGTACGTACATACTAAGTACGTGAAACCTTAACGCTCGGGTAAATGGCTTATAATTTCTGTTTCCTTGCTCAGATCTGCTTCACATTTCACACACGCATTGCTCCAATGGTCCTCTACCGCCCTGTGACAAATCCACATTTGTCCCGCCTCAGCTAAGCCCAGGGTCAAGGTCACAGACTTGGTGCGTTCGAAACCTTAACGCTCGGGTAAATGGCTTATAATTTCTGTTTTCCTTGCTCCGATCTGCTTCACATTTCATGCACGCATTGCTCCAATGGTCCTCTACCGCCCTGTGACAAATCCACATTCGTCCCGCCCCCGCTAAGCTCAGGGTCAAGGTCACAGACTTGGTGCGTTCGAAACCTTAACACTTGGGTAAATGGCTTATAATTTATGTTTCCTTGCTCCGATCTGCTTCACATTTCACACACACATTGCTCCAATGGTCCTCTACTGCCCTGTGACAAATCCACATTCGTCCCGCCCCCGCTAAGCCGAGGGTCAAGGTCACAGACTTGGTGCTTTGGCTGCCAGCGGGGGCATTCATGTGCCGATAGGCCACATTTCTAGTTTATAAATACAATACAGCTTTGTTTTTAATTTTCCATGACCTTGAACTAGCATTCAACTTAACAAAAGTAAATACAAATACATTATATAACTAGGCATTATGTTGTAAAACATGGATATGCCCCCTTGGCATACTGGGCTCTAACTGGAGAAACTCTTCCAAACTTTTCGACTTAACCACGTAAATGTACATGGACAGACGTACGTACTGATGCACGGAGCCTCAGGAGCAACGCAATATGCCTCCTTGTTATCGCATAGGGGGCATAAATACATTTCTGAAGATATGTTTCTTTAGAAATACATGTCTTTAGATTAATACAGTAACCGGGAACCTACTCTTCACTCTTCCACTCCTTCACATCTCATTGACCGGAACTTCCAAGCTTCAATTTCCTGGGTTCTGGTTTAGCCATGATAATAAGCTTTCCGTAATAATATGATATGTTGAACAAGTCTGCAATAGCCACAACCAGGTTACTTTAGATTTAGATTAATACATGCGGAATTATGACAAAGAATAAGAAATATGTGTAGTTTGATTGTTGAATTTAAAAGTATTTACATCCGCGACCTACTATGATATTGACATTTGATCACTGCTTTTCTATTTCACAAATATATTTTTTATTATCAATATCAATGAAAATATTAACAATTTTGTGTATGCCAAATGTATTAAAGGTACATGCCCACTCAGTAGGCACAACATGTTCTTTATATCAGAGACATCATCTGAGACATTTTCTGGCAAAATAAACATTCATTCACCACTACCCCATGTATTGATTGGCATTATTATACATTTTATATCCGACAAAACTTTCTACACTGATATCAGGTGTGATAACTGTGTTTCCTTAAAATGCTAACAGACATTACTATTTATACTCAGAATTTATTTTTTGATGTGCAAATACCATACATAATCTGTCGAAAATATTATTTTTTCAGGTGACACGTTTAATTAGTATAAATAATTAAAAAATACCATGCCTCATTTGCATATGAAAATAGCTGATACTATTTAATTCCTATAAAGAACATTTTGTGCCTACTGAGTGGGCATGTACCTTTAATGAATATGTTTAAAACGTATATATAGCATCAAATTTGTCTTTAAGTTCAATGACCTTGAAATGACATTGAACTTAATTGGAAATAAATGGCAACGTTATTTTCTCAAAGCTGAACCCTATAAGGTTATAATATAAAACAACCACGAGAAGAAAGATTACCACGATGTGCCGTATTCATGGCGATTACCCCCAAACTATAATGATTAGTTATGTAATACCAGGGTGCATTAATTTACTAGCCCATATCGAGCTCCACTAGTAAGAAACTAAATAAGTCCCTTTTTGCCGTGGCTGATGAAAAAAAATAACATTATCTTACAGATCTCGAGATATATTTTCTAGGATAATAGTTCAATGATATATGTACACCATACTGTTATAGCCGTAATACAAAGAAGAAAACGTTGCCGTTCTCCTTCGGTGACCTTGAAAATATAGTATTGTGACCTTGACCTTGATAGCTGTTAGATGTCTTGATTGTAGTTGATTTTTAGCCAGATTTTTTTTTAAAAATCCAGGCTATTGGTTTGGCGAAAGCCGGGTGGGCGGGCGACGGGCGGCGTCCACAATCAATGTTAAGTTTTCGTGTTTGAGTCCATTTCTTTATTACTGTACCACCTAGGACCACCAAACTTTCACAGCTTCATAACCAAGGGGTGCCCACCACATACAACTATCCAACATGTGACCATTTTTTTTTTACCTTCACCTAATATTTATACCTAATTGACTTAACCATTTTCAACGTTAACTTTTTAACGTACGTCTGGTTAAAGTTTTTTGGTTACAAGTTTTTCGTTATACTATATCTCTGCAACTGCTTCACCCATTACCTTGAAACTTCACATGGGTGTTTATCATCATCCATATTTTCATTCTACCCCCCGACCGTGCGTCCCCTGTGCCCAATGTCAAGGTCAAATTACTTTGATTTTTTTGTGTACTATATCTCTGCAACTGCTTCACCCATTACCTTGATACTTCACATGGGTGTTTATCATCATTGTCGCGCCCGCTTGCGGAAAGCGCGATATACCGGTAGTCGGCATTTTGGCATACATCCGTCCGTCCGTCCGTCCGTCCATCCGTCCGTTCTGGCCCAGGCTCGAGGTCAAGGCGGCGGGACAAGGCGAGACATTTGATTCCGCGGAATTCTTGTTTATAATGGTGGTTTATGTTGTTAAAAACACAGGCAGAAAGCTATCCAGAAAACTGACATGTTACAGTTTGGTGTAATATGACTGTTAGGAGTCAATTTTCCTGGCTTTTCTACATGTGATTAGCTACATTATACCATATGTTCTTCTTCGCATTTTGAGTTCTTTGTCAAACGGAAGAACAGGTGAAACTGGCTGATGGGTGGAACAGACAAAGATGGCCGACTTGGCCACTCCATGTGCCGTATAGGATAAAGTAAATTACATTTACGAAGCAATTATCTTTGAAGGAAGCGATCAGGTCAACAGGTCCTTAAGTTATATGGCATAATGGCTGCTTGGATTTTCTGTTTGATGTTTCTTCCTTGTATGGCAGATACACTGTTAACCCTTAGAAAGCGGGAAACATAAATTGTCGTCTGCTACTCCATTATATTTTGTCTTCTTTCTCGATAAAAACATAGTTTTTCAGCACGTTTGAATCATTTCCATTGGAAATGATTTGAATGTGTTGTCAAACCATGTTTTTTTATCAGAAAAATAAACAACAAAATTTAAATCAGCAGATGACAAAATTTAATTCAGCATTGTAAGGGTTAATTGCTATTCCAGTGTGTCTTCATAGAGCCCATTGGCATTGTATGATATCACCATTTGTTAATATGCTTATTACTTCCGTTGCTATGACAACAGAGTTGAGAAGACATATATCTGTAGAAATTATATCCATGAGAAAACGATTATGACGTTATGCATGATGCAATATATTCATGTACATTGCAATGCTTAAGTATATATATGAGTTTAATGGCAAACTGTATGGTTGACGCTGATCAGCATTCATAGTTGTTTACGTTCATCACAATCAACCCTGGTGCCTATCCATTTCCATGAATTTCTGCATGTGGAAATTATTTTGCTACTCAACTCGTGGCTGTTAGGCCTAAAAAATATGTTTGTTTCCGGTTACCTGATCCTACATGTACCTAGATTTTTCCGCCGACCCTAAACTTTTTAGTAAAAAATAATAATAATATTAAAAATAAAATATAGTCCCATAAAAAATGTTTGTGTCAACATAGTTGTTTATAATCTTAAATAGTTCGCCATGACATGTACTACTCTAAATTGGTCGTGGATCTGATGTCGATAGAAGACAAAAAGTGTTTACAAAATAATAACTTTTTCCTACCTACCTACCTATTATTTGTTTGTGCATAATAGGAAAAGAAAATACGTTGTCATTAGTATTGTGAGCGTGATCGTTGGACATCATATTCATTTCTGCGTCTGTACATACCAGGGGCCCGTTTCACTAAACTTCCTACGACTAAAATGTTCGTAAGTGCAAAATTATGATAGTCTGTAAATTTCACATTAACACTGTTTTCTTGTAAATAATTGTTGGGTTTACATTTATTGAGCATAGGCTGCATATGCAGCCTATGCTCAATAAATGTAAATCCATCAATTCAAATTTGCAGACGATTCTAAATTTGCGCTTACGAACATTTTAGTCGTAAGAAGTTTAGTGAAACGGCCCCCAGTAGCCTATTTCACCAACATTGCAAAGTATACTTATCTTGCAAAGTATACTTTGAGGGAGAAATTTTCAATTTTAGGATAAATTTATTATTTTTTATTATACTGAATTTATTACATTATCACAGCCATTATGGCTGTGATAATGTAATAAATTCAGTATAATAATTCTGCATACTTTGTTCTATATGACATAATGCATTTCAGGAAAAATAAATGATTACTCCCTCAAAGTATACTTTGCTAGAAAAATATACTTTGCAATGTTGGTGAAATAGGCTACTGATACATTGCTGATAATGTCCTGTAAGCTGTAAAATATTTAATTATACTGACACTTACCTGCTGTCATCCAGTGACGCCATAGTGGCGACATGTATATACCCTGTCTGCACCGTATCACGGAAACTCTCCACCGTATCACAATACCGACGGTGTGACATGTACTACTTACTCTAAATTGGGCATGGATCTGATGTCGATAGAAGACAAAAAGTGTTTACAAAATAAAAACTTTTTCCTACCTACATACCTATTATTTTTGTGTGCGTAATAGGAAAAGAACATTTTTTTTGGAGGGCCTTATTTTTACAGACTGAATGATTTAATTTTTACAGCTACAGCTGAGAGCCGGTGGATCACGGATGGATTGTCTTTATTGAGTAAGTCTGCATATATTTTGCATTTTATTTTCTCTTTTGTCAATTTCAATCAGAGAAGTTTGAATATTAGTTGCATTTTTAGCTGACCTAAATTCCTTTTAACCCTTAGAACGCGGAAAACGTATGAAATTGTCGTCTGGTGTCCATGTATGTTTTGTCTTTTTCTCAATAAAATCATGGTTTGGCAACACTTATTTCCAAATGATTCTAAAGTGTTTTCAAAACATGGTTTTGATGAGAAAAATGGACAATACAAAATAAACAGCAGACGACAAATTTTAATTTAGCATTATAAGGGTTAACTCAAAAATGTCAACTGCAGATACTGGAAAAGTAAAAAATTATTCAGGGAAGGAAAAATCCCTTCCATCTCATAAATGCAATGCATGTACATGTATTTGCAAATGATGCAAATACTGATGAGCTGGCTTTTTAACCCTTAGAAAGCGGGAACCAAAAATGCCGTCTGCTGTTGTATAATATTTTGTTTTTATTCACAATAAAAACATGGTTTGGCAGCACTTTAGAATCATTTCCATTGGAAATGATTCTAAAGTCATGTCAAACCATGTTTTTGATGAGGAAAATAAAACATTTCACAAGCATTTCATGAAAACAGTTGAGATATCAATGGATATTGTATGAATACAGTTGCAGCTTGTTCTTGGTCATAAACATGTGTTTGTCGGTTAATTATCACATTTGCATGTCAACATTCGATGTCGTAAACATTAAGTCAAGGAAATTCCATGCTAAATTTGACTTAGCTGTATTGCGCCATCTATGGAAAAACGCGCGAGCGGTGATGTAAGTGTAATAGCGGCGTCTCGTTCGAATGGGAATCAGGGGCAAGCCCCATGTAGTGGCGCGAGTACGCCTAGCGTACTCGCGCCACTACATGGGGCTCGCCCCAATTCATTTATTTTAACACAGATACTTTCTAATGTTTTACTCTCTAAAGTCTAAAATCCAACTCAACTCTAAAACAGACCGTGACCTCAGTTAGCCCTATAACCATCAACCAATGAAAATGCAGTATTCATACAATGATAGGTTTCTAGCATGAAATATTCCTGCAAACTCTACATGTGTGTTTGTTTTCCAGCTTCTAAATGCAAATAACTTTCAACATAATACATGTATAAACTTATAATTAGTTCTCATGATTTCTCATGTCTTACCAAATGTACTGTATCATTCAGAGCAAATGTCAACATTCCATTCTCATAAAAACTCATATACAGATTCAGGATTTACACAATAATGACAAGACTGTAGTCACTGTCACATATGACTCATCTATATATGTTACACCTATGGTGAAAATCTGGGTTTACAACTTGTGTATATTTAGGAAATATTTGCAATTATGTCAATATTAAAAACACAATCTACAAGCAATATTATGAATGAAGGGAACCCTTGGTCATGTGACCACAACAGACCTGTATTTCCTGGGTCAGCAGTGTAGATCTTTTTTTTCTTTTTTCTTTTTTTATCTTATATTTAAGGGTAGGAATTGGCTCGAGGACCTTCCAAACCCGGGCAATCAGAAGACAGTAATAGCTTTGCCACTTTGCCAGTAGGTGGCGCCATATCAGTCAGGTGACCAAACAACCTGTATATGACCTGGTCAGTGAGTTCAGCATTGTAATGGAATCTCTGAGATAATCTGCCAGTCTGCAAATCTCAACCTTAAGACACTGTATGCTTATCATGATACTGTCAAATATTTAATAGTAATCAGAAATATTATTTATGTGATATTCAAGCACTATAATATAAGTCCTTTCATCGATTCATTTTACCACTGACTACAGAAACAAAATTTAATTCAGTACTCCAGATAAGGAATTGTTACTCCGTCATTTCTGAAGCAATTGGGTATTTCAAAATTTTAATTGGGTAAAATAAAATCACACTACTGTTTACACATCAACAGACAACAATTATTGAATAGTTTGTTTCGAAATGAAAACATGTCTTGGCATTTCATTAGAATTGTCTCCTTGGATACTTGGAGACAATTCTAAGGAAATACCAAGATGTGTTTTCATTGAAAAATAAGAAAAATATGCTATATTTGTGGTCTGTTTATTGTTTTCTGCAGCATGATAAAGGTACCACAATTGTTCTCATTGCTTTTTGATACTCACTACTTCTGATTTCAATTGGGTTTTTGGCCATTTTAATTGGGTATTTACGCAAATACTCAGCTTATCTGGAGCTTTGAGGGTTGATGGTATTTCTTTCAGCACATGTAGAGTGTAGAGAGCACAACAATTTTGAGAACATGCTTCATGTTCCTTTTATCTTCTCTTATGATAGCACTTTAGAATCATGTCCAATGGAAATGATTCTAATGTGTTGTACCATGTTTGTAAGGTGGCAAATTGAAAAAAATATAAAATAAACAGCAGACGATGAATTTAATGAGCAGTGTTAGGGTTAACTTGCATCGAAAAATAATCAAAATATTCATATTTTTTCTGACCGAAAAATAATCTGCTATCAGTTAAACAGAGATTTATTTATACCCGCCCCTGCCCCCCCCCCCCCCCCCCCCACACACAACGAGTTGTGGGGGGGTATACTGGAGTCAGGTTGTCTGTGCGTGCATTTTACATATTTAGGGGTACCTGGGCCCACGCGGGGGTTATTCCGTAAGCCTCGCTTACTGACCTATCCAGTTAATAATAGGAAAATATAAAAACGCTTTAAAACATTTTTGTGAGGACGCAGCGTTAACTTGCTCTCCTCTGGTGGTATTGAAGAATGTATAAAATTCAATAAACGGAATGCTCAGTATTATATTTCTAAATACAGCTATGAGCGATGCAAGTGTTAAATTTGTTGGAAATTTTTAGAAATTAAATGGGTGGATATGTCATCAATTGAACCTTTTCCGTCACAAATTGAAAGGTTGGTATGTCGTCATGGTTACATCAGGTTATCACACAATTCTGCATAATGATTTTTGTGTCAGTCCAGTCATCCAACTAATAATATTAACCCTTACAATGCTGAATTAAATGTTATCATCTGCTGTTTATTTTTTTTATACACCCCGCAACTAGTTGTGGGGGGTATGCTGGAGTCAGGTTGTCCGTTCGTGCGTCCGTCCGTCACTAAACTTAACATCAGAGAAATATGTTATAACTTCTATTTCCTTCATCTAAAATGCTTTATAGTCACACATGCATTCCTGTAAGACTACTACCATGCTGTGCCAAATCCACGACCATCCGACCCCCGCTTATCCCAAGGTCAAGGTCAAATACTTGGTCTCTTTACAAAACTTAACATCAGAGAAATAAGTTGTAACTTCTATTTCCTTCATTGAAAATTCTTAATATATTTCACTCGTGCATTCCTCTAAGGTTGTACTATCATGCTGTGACAAATCTACAACCGTCCAACCCCCGCTGATCCCAAGGTCAAGGTCACATACTTAGTCTCTTTACAAAACTTAACATCAGAGAAATATGTTATAACTTATATTTCTTTGATCGATAATTCTTAATATTTCATGCATGCATTCCTCTAAGGCTCTACTATCATGCTGTGACAAATCCCCGCTGATCTCGAGGTCAAGGTCACATACTTAGTCTCTTTACAAAACTTAACATCAGAGAAATCTGTTATAACTTCTATTTCCTTGCTTGGATCTGCTTCACATTTCACACACGCATTGCTCCTATGGACCTTTACCACTGTGTGATAAATTCACGTTTGTGCCGCCCCCGCTAAGCCCAGAGTCAAGGTCACAAGCCCACACACTTGGATTTTTTTTACATATTTAGTGGTGCCTCGCTTACTGACCAATCTGGTTATTTCCATTTTTTTTGTCCCGCCTGCTTTAGCAGAAGCGGGACATAGGCATAGCTTTTCCGTCGGCGGCGTTGGCGGCGTCGTCGGCGGCGGCGTCGTCGGCGGCGGCGGCATCGGCGTCGGTGGTGGCGTCGTCGTCGGCGTTGTCGTCGGCGGTGGCGTCAACATTTCACGTTAAGTTTTTGCGTTTAGCTCACTTTCCACAAAACTATAACTCCTACGATCTCCATACTTGGTATACATCAACACTGTGGTGTAACCATCTCACACAGAGGGAGCCCATGTCACCTTCACCTATCTTTCATGGTTCATTGACCTACTTTTCACATGCATTCAACGTTAAGTTTTTGCGTTTAGCTCTGTTTCTAAAACTTAACGCTCAGGTTAATTTTCATTGTAACTTCTGTTTCCCTCAATGGAATGCTTTAATATCCCATATATGCATTTGTAACAACATCCCGCATCATTCTACAGAAAGCCCATGGTGCCCGCTAAACCCAAAGGTCAAGGTCACTGACTTAGAAATTTCCGTGTTTGGAAAAATTAACGCTCACTTTATGGTTTAATATTCCATACATGCATTTGTAACAACATCCCGCATCATTCTACAGAAAGCCCATGGTGCCCGCTAACCCCAAATAACCCCAAAGGTCAAGGTCAGTGACTTAGAAATTTCCGTGTTTGCCCAAATTAACGCTCACTTTATGGTTTAATATTCCATACATGCATTTGTAACAACACCCGCATCAGGTCTACAGAAAGCCCATGGTGCCCGCTAACAAATAACCCAAAGGTCAAGGTCACTGACTTAGAAATTTCCGTGTTTGCACAAATTAACGCTCACTTTATGCTTTAATATTCCATACATGCATTTGTAACAACATCCCGCATTATTCTACAGAAAGCCCATGGTGCCCGCTAACCCCAAATAACCCCAAAGGTCAAGGTCACTGACTTAGAAATTTCCGTGTTTGCCCAAATTAACGCTCACTTTATGGTTTAATATTCCATACATGCATTTGTAACAACATCCCGCATCATTCTACAGAAAGCCCATGGTGCCCGCTAACCCCAAATAACTCCAAAGGTCAAGGTCACTGACTTAGAAATTTCCGTGTTTGCACAAATTAACGCTCACTTTATGGTTTAAATATTCCATACGTGCATTTGTAACAACATCCCATCATTCTACAGAAAGCCCATGTGCCCGCTAACCCCAAATAACCCCAAAGGTCAAGTCACTGACTTAGTATTTCCGTGTTTGGAAAAATTAACGTTCACTTTCATGGTTTAATACCATACATGCATGTAACAACATCCCGCATCATTCTACAGAAAGCCCATGGTGCCCACTAACCCCAAATAACCCCAAAGGTCAAGGTCACTGACTTAGAAATTTCCGTGTTTGGACAAATAACGCTCACTTATGGTTTAATATTCCATACATGCATTTGTAACAACATCCCGCATCATTCTACAGAAAGCCCATGGTGCCCGCTAACCCCACCAATAACCCCAAAGGTCAAGGTCATGACTTAGAAATTTCCGTGTTTGCCCAAATTAACGCTCACTTTATGGTTTAATATTCCATACATGCATTTGTAACAACATCCCGCATCATTCTACAGAAAGCCCATGGTGCCCGCTAACCCCAAATAACCCCAAAGGTCAAGGTCACTGACTTAGAAATTTCCGTGTTTGCCCAAATTAACGCTCACTTTATGGTTTAATATTCCATACATGCATTTGTAACAACATCCCGCATCATTCTACAGAAAGCCCATGGTGCCCGCTAACCCCAAATAACTCCAAAGGTCAAGGTCACTGACTTAGAAATTTCCGTGTTTGCACAAATTAACGCTCACTTTATGGTTTAATATTCCATACGTGCATTTGTAACAACATCCCGCATCATTCTACAGAAAGCCCATGGTGCCCGCTAACCCCAAATAACCCCAAAGGTCAAGGTCACTGACTTAGAAATTTCCGTGTTTGGAAAAATTAACGCTCACTTTATGGTTTAATATTCCATACATGCATTTGTAACAACATCCCGCATCATTCTACAGAAAGTCCATGTTGCCCACTAACCCCAAATAACCCCAAAGGTCAAGGTCACTGACTTAGAAATTTCCGTGTTTGCACAAATTAACGCTCACTTTATGCTTTAATATTCCATACATGCATTTGTAACAACATCCCGCATCATTCTACAGAAAGCCTATGGTGCCCGCTAACCCCAAATAACCCCAAAGGTCAAGGTCACTGACTTAGAAATTTCCGTGTTTGCACAAATTAACGCTCACTTTATGGTTTAATATTCCATACATGCATTTTGTAAAACACATCCCGCATCATTCTACAGAAAGCCCATGGTGCCCGCTAACCCCAAAGGTCAAGGGTCACTGACTTAGAAATTTCCGTGTTTGGAAAAATTAACGCTCATATATACTTTAATATTCCATACATGCATTTGTAAAACCAACATCCCGTATCATTCTACAGAAAGCCCATGGTGCGCAAACCCCAAAGGTCAAGGTCGCTGACTTAGAAATTAACGCTCAGTTTATGCTTAATATTCCATACATGCATTTGTAACAACATCCCGCATCATACTACAGAAAGCCCATCATTCTACAGAAAGCCCATGGTGCCCGCTAACCCCAAAGGTCAAGGTCACTGACTCAGAAATTTCCGTGTTTGGAAAAATTAACGCTCAGTTTATGCTTTAATGTTCCATACATGCATTTGTAACAACATCCCGCATCATTCTACAGAAAGCCCATAGTGCCCGCTAACCCCAAAGGTCAAGGTCACTGACTTAGCAATTTACGTGTTTGGAAAAGTTAACGCTCAGTTTATGCTTTAATATTCCATACATGCATTTGTAACAACATCCCATATCATTCTACAGAAATCCCATGGTGCCTGCCAACCCCAAAGGTCAAGGTCACTGAATTAGAAATTTCCATTTTTGGAAAAGTTAACGCTCAGTTTATGCTTTAATATTCCATATATGCATTTGTAACAACATCCCGCATCATTCTATAGAAAGCCCATGGTGCCTGCTATCCCCAAAGGTCAAGGTCACTGACTTAGAAATTAACGCTCAGTTTATGCTTTAATGTTACATACATGCATTTGTAACAACATCCCGCATCATTCTACAGAAAGCCCATAGTGCCCGCTAACCCCAAAGGTCAAGGTCACTGACTTAGAAATTTACGTGTTTGGAAAAATTAACGCTCAGTTTTTGCTTTAATATTTCATACATGCATTTGTAACAACATCCCGCATCATTCTACAGAAAGCCCATAGTGCCCGCTAACCCCAAAGGTCAAGGTCACTGACTTAGAAATTTCCGTGTTTGGAAAAATTAACGCTCAGTTTTTGCGTTAATATTTCATACATGCATTTGTAACAACATCCCGCATCATTCTACAGAAAGCCCATGTTGCCCGCTAACCCCAAAGGTCAAGGTCACTGACTTAGAAATTTACATGTTTGGAAAAGTGAACGCTCTGTTTATGCTTTAATATTCCATACATGCATTTGTAACAACATCCCGCATCATTCTACAGAAAGCCCATGGTGCCCGCTAACCCCAAAGGTCAAGGTCACTGACTTAGAAATTTCCGTGTTTGGAAAAATTAACGCTCAATTTTTGCTTTAATATTTCATACATGCATTTGTAACAACATCCCGCATCATTCTACAGAAAGCCCATGGTGCCCGCTAACCCCAAAGGTCAAGGTCACTGACTTAGAAATTTACATGTTTGGAAAAGTGAACGCTCAGTTTATGCTTTAATATTCCATACATGCATTTGTAACAACATCCCGCATCATTCTACAGAAAGCCCATGGTGCTCACTAATCCCAAGGTTATTACAAGCTCCTTATATACTATCAAACTGCGCCAGGCGGGACATTTTGCTCCGCGGAGCTCTTGTATTAACAAAACATAGCTTGGTAGCAATTTAAGCTATGTTTTTGTTGAGATCTATAAAGGAAAAATAGTAAACAACAGCAGACAACAATTTTTATGCCACCGGTCTCGAAGAGCCGGGTGGCATATTGTTTTTGGACCGTCCGTCTGTCCGTCCGTCCGTCCGTCCGTCCCGTCTGTCCGTCCGTCCGTCCGTCCGTCACACTTTTCGGTTAACCACTTTGTCACAGTTTCTCAAATATGCTGCAGGTGGCATCCGCGTTCGACAGACGCATTTCTTGTTGTTTATGGGTTAATAATGATGGCAAGCTGGAAAATTATTTTCATTTTTTTAATTTCCATTTTTATCAAGAAACCATATAGTTTGGTAGAACTGTAGAATGATTCTGAAGAGATGTCAAACCATGTTTTTATTGAGAGAAAAAAAGACAAAATAAAAACAGCAGACGGTAATTTATGTTTCCCACATTCTATAGGCTAAATTCCCTGATAAATTCCTGCTGACTTAAACCAACACATCAGACAGAGGCCTTAATATCATTGTTTTCAAGCTCTGCTCACCAGGGGCCCGTTTCACTAAACTTCTTACGATAAGCAATTATCGTACAAACTTCTTTGGCGCATTTTACCGTTTCACTAACGTCAACTTCGTGCGAACTTTCTTGCGAAGTTCGTAACTTTCCTCGTAAGTCTACGATAGGTATTGGGCTGTCGCACGAAGATTTTTTATCGCAAGTCGCCATACATATATTCGATGACTAACATCGCCGTCAAATCGGTGGTGCATATTTCGCCCTATGTGTTTCGCCCTATCCTCCCGTCTGTCCATCTGTCCGTTAATTTTTGCATTACTTAGTAACGATACATCCTTCCGCATTAATACAATTACCCTCATTACTGATAATGATCGTACGTCCGTTCGTCTGTTTATCTTTATTATACCCCCCGCAACGAGTTGTGGGGGGGTATACTGGAGTTAGGTTGTCCGTCCGTCCGTCCGTCCGTCCGTCCGTCCGTCCGTACGTGCGTGCGTCCGTCCATCCGTAAACTTGACATCAGAGAAATATTGTTATAACTTCTATTTCCTTCATCTAAAATGCTTAATATTTCACACATGCATTCCTGTAAGGCTCTACTACCATGCTGTGCCAAATCTACGACCGTCCAACTCCCGCTGATCCCATGGTCAAGGTCAAATACTTAATCTCTTTACAAAACTTAACATCAGAGAAATATTGTTATAACTTCTATTTCCTTCATCTAAAATGCTTAATATTTCACACATGCATTCCTGTAAGGCTCTACTACCATGCTGTGCCAAATCTACGACCGTCCAACTCCCGCTGATCCCATGGTCAAGGTCAAATATTTAGTCTCTTTACAAAACTTAACATCAGAGAAATATTGTTATAACTTCTATTTCCTTCATCTAAAATGTTTAATATTTCACGCATGCATTCCTGTAAGGCTCTACAACCATGCTGTGCCAAATCTACGACCGTCCAACCCCCGCTGATCCCAAGGTCAAGGTCAAATACTTGGTCTCTTTACAAAACCTAACATCAGAGAAATATGATATAACTTCTATTTCCTAAAATGCTTAATATTTCACTCGTGCGTTCCTGTAAGGCTCTAATTTGAGGGAGAAATTTTCAATTTAAGGATAAATTTATTAATTTTTGTCTCGCCCGCGAAAGCGGAAAGCGAGACATATGTTTTGCTTTTCCGGAGTCGACGGCGGCGGCGGCATCGGCGGCAGCGTCGTTATCATTCAATGTTAAAGGTGCATGCCCACTCAGTAGGTACAAAATGTTCATTATATCAGAGATATCATCTCAGAAATTTTCTGGCAAAATAAACATTCAATCCCTATTACCCAACGTATTGATTGGTAGTATTATACATTTTATATCAGACATAACTTTCCCCACTAATATCAGGGGCGAATACCGTGTTTCCTTAAAATGTTAATGGACATTACTACTTATTATCTGTATTTATTTTTTGATCTGCAATGATCATACTTTATAATCTGTCTAAAATATTATTTTTTCAGGTTACGCATTTAATTAGTATAAATAATTTAAAATAGCAAGCCTTATTTGCATATGAAAATAGCCAAATACCAACGCGCGTCACTATCAGTAAAATAAATATTACTAAATGATTACATCGGTATAGCAGGTACTCGTAATTTTTAGAACTGGTGGAATAGTGACACAATTACAGGGTTCAATCTAGGCCAAAAATTTAGGGAGAAGTCACTTCTCCCTCCAGGCAAAATAGGGAGAAGTGAGGGGAAATTAAGGAGAAGTGATAAAAATCATATTTTCCCTGATTTTTTCTCTTACTCTTACTAGTTATCGCGTAACTGTATACATTAACTCTATGTTTTCAACAGCATATCTATTAGAGGGTAGAGGCATCAACATGTTGAGCCACCTCGTCAAGACGGTTTAAGTGAGCGTTAACAACGTATACTTTCATCGAGAAATAAAAAAAGAAACTTTGAGGGGGGGGGGGGCTGGGAAGCAAATGTAGTAGATTGTAGTAGATTGTAGAAATTGAAAAAAAAAATTCATCTCAAAAGCATAAAAAAAAATTTATGTTGTTACCACCCATTTGAACCTCTTTAACTGTGTACATAACTATCGTTTATGAACTTGGATGTGCATACATTATGTATATTTAGTTTATACCAAACTGAATTATCATAAAAATCGGGTTACGTTAACATCGATTGGAAAAAGTTGCAAAAGGACGAAACTACGTAGGTACGAAATCGCCGAAATTGTCCGTGATATTTATAGACTTTTTCATGTTTTCTGACAATAGAGTTAGCCATATTTGGTTGAAATAAACAGTTAGTAATGTAATACACAATACTTGATTTCGGCATCAAAGGATTTCATTAGAATACATTGTATATCAATTTCGTATTTAATTATTTCACACTTTTCGGCGAAAAAGAAAGTTGCAATCATGGGCTGTGTAGGCCACTGTGTAGGCGACGACTAGGTTCGTCAGGTCGCGCCTCGAGTGGGTATACCCACAATCGTAGCTAACGATTGGATGCTATTTTTATTTCGGAAATGGTATCCCACAAAGCGTCATAAGCTGACAAAAATGTGTGTAGACAACTACCGGTACGTCGTATGCCGATAGACTGCGATAGTAGTCGCCTCCCATTTACCTTGAAACTAATTATTCACGTGTGTCGTCGAATCAAATTAGTCGAAGCCGACCAATGAATTAAATGAAGCTATAAGCCCCGCCTTAATGACGTAAATTCGGGTCTTCAATCAACGTTCCTTGAACGCTTTAGTTAAAAAATATTAAGCGCCCAGACGTGTCTGATCAGTTGATACGCATCATGGCGTCGCGAATAACAAACCGATAGTAGGCGACAATAACAAAGAAACCCCGCGGGCAAATACACACCAGGGGTCATCAAACAATCGATGCGATCCAATTTTACACGCTTATTTGGTGGGATTAGCGCATTTATGACATGCACTCGCCCCTTGGGTCTGAAATTCATAGTAAAAAAAAAAATATCCAGAAAATTCCAGGGCGACTTGACTTCCCCCTACGGGAAAAATAAGGCGACTTGGCCAGAAAAAAAGCGACCACTTCGCCCATGTCGCCCTCAAACATGAACCCTGAATTATACTCTTATTTAATTCCTAATAAGAACATTTTGTGCCTACTGAGTGGACATGTACCTTTAAGTTTTCGTGTTACGGTCATTACTTCAACACCTTATCAGCTACAGTCATCAAACTTTATACATACCATTACTATGATAATTATGTAGATGAATATAGGACTATTCTCGGGGCCCCAGGGTCAAGGTCAAGGCGGAACAAGGCGAGACATTTGATTTCGCGGAATTCTTGTTATTATACTGAATTTATTACATTATCACAGCTATTTTGGCACCCGGTCATGTACTATCTACCCTTTTCGACTTAGAATTTGGCAATTTTGCCTTGTGATTCATAAAACTTTTAAACCCTAATAGCTACACATCTGAAACTTGGTATGTATCTTCCTTATGATGAGTAGATGTGCAAAGTTTATTTTGATTGTTGATTCAACACCTAGGTCATGAATTATCTCCCTTTTTTTACTTGGAATTTTGCCTCGTTTATTATCAAAGCGATATGTGCTTAAAGTGTAGTTCATGATCATATACCTCTTTATTATCATCCATATTTATACCCCACCAAGTGTTACCCTTGTCCGTCCGTCCTTCCGTCACAAACCTTGTAACTCATAAAACTTTTAAACCGTACTAGCTGCAGACCTGAAACTTGGTATGTAGATTCCTTATTATGCTCCCCGAAAAATATAGTTATCCCTTTGTCCGCCGTCCGAGTTTTACGTTAAAGTTTTAAAAATTGCTATATCTCTGTGACCGCTTGCGATATCATCATGAAACTTCAGATACATATTGATCACCATCCATATTTTCATTGTATACCCTACCTATGCTGCCCAGGAACCCAAGGTCAAGGTCAAATGACTTTAAAGTTTTATGTTAAAGTTTTTCAAATTCAATTCAATTGTGTTTGTTAAAGCTTATGTTAACACCTGAAATTGCTGTGTAGCTTCCTTATGATGAGTAGATGCGCAAAGTTTATTTCGATTTTTTTATTCAACCCTGGGTTCATGGATTATCTCCCCCTTTTCTACATAGAATTTTCCAATGTTGGCTTGTACAATGTACGTCGTAAAACTTTTAAACCCTAATAGCTATACACCTGAAACTTGCTGTGTAGCTTTCTTATGATGAGTAGATGCGCAAAGTTTATTTAGATTTTTGATTTGACTCCCGGGTCAAGGATTATCTCCCTCTTGTCAACTTAGAATTTGGCAATTTTGCCTTGTAACTCGTAAAACTTTTAAACCGTAACAGCTACAGACCTAAAACTTGGTATGTGGCTTCCTTATAATGAGTAGATGCGTGAAGTTCAATTTTTGATTTAACCCCCAGGTCATAGATTATCTCCCCTTTTGGACTTGGAATTTTGCCTAGTTTATTATCAAAGCGATAGGTGGGGCATCCGTGTTCTATGAACACATTTTCTAGTTCAAACTGCTATAAATCTCTGTGACTGCTTGGGATATCAACTTGAAACTTCATATACACATTGATCATCATCCATATTTTCATTAACACTACCCATGCTGCCCAGGAGCCCAAGGTCAAATGACTTAGAATTTTTGTTAAAGCTTATGTTAAAGTTTTTCAAATTTTGATTCGACATTTAAACTGTACTAGCTACATACCTGAAACTTGGTATGTAGCTTCCTTTTGATGAGTACCGTAGATGCACAAAGTTTATTTTTATTTTTTATTCGACCCCCGGGTCATGGATTATTTATCCCTTTTCGACTTTCTCAATTTTGCCTTGTAACTCGTAAAACTTTTAAACCGTACTAGCTACAGACCTGAAGCTTCCGTGTTCTATGGACACATTTTCTAGTTTCATTCTATGACCCACCCATGCAGGTTTCATGCCCAATGTCAATGCTTTATGACTTTAGAAAATATTTGCTGGTCGGACCAGGGGCCCGTTTCACTAAACTTTGTACGACTAAAATGTTTGTAAGTGTAAAATTATGATCTTCTGTAAAATTCACATTAGCAACGTTTTCTTGTAAACAATTATTGGATTTATATTTATTGCTCAATAAATGTAAATTTGTCAATTTAAATTTCCAGACGATTCTAAATTTGCACGTACGAACATTTTAGTCGTACAAAGTTTAGTGAAACGGGCCTCAGGGTATTTGTGAGTTCATTTCTTAGTTTCATATATGTGGCTGTGAACTAGAGAAATGAGGCTTTTGTTGATATTGAAACTTCTGTAGCCTATTTCACCAATATTGCAAAGTATACTTTTCTAGCAAAGTATACTTTGAGGGAGAAATCATTTATTTTTCTCGAAATGCATTTTTTCATATAGAACTAACGACTGCATATATTTGATGATTAAAAGTATGCAGAATTATTATACTGAATTTATTACATTATCACAGCCAAAATTAATAAATTTATCCTAAAATTGAAAAGTTCTCACTCAAAGTATACTTTGCAATGTTGGTGAAATAGGCGACAGATCCTCTAGCGCACTCATTAAGCCTGATAATGATCAATGCTATAAATTCAACGCTGTTAACACGGCCTAAAATGACCTTAGTTGTTGACAGGTCATTAAATAAATAAATAAATAACCCATAAGCCCCATTTCTCCAGTCACAGCCGCATACCAGAAGCCCAACTTCTTCTATCACACACCGTGATGGGGCTTATGGGTTTGGTGGCCAGTGTAGATCCAGATCAGCCTGTGCATCTGCACAGTCTGGAGTGAACAGGATCTGCACTGTTCACCGTTCCATCAATGAAACATCCATAATGTTTCTAACAAGCAATATAGATTGTTATCAGGCTACAGGAGTGTGCTATTTGATCACGAGCTGCGCGGGTCACAAATCCCATAAGCCCCATTTCTCCAGTCACAATCACATATAGGTGGCTGTGACTGGAGAAATGGGGCTTATGGGTTTTGCGATTAGTGCAGATCCAGATCAGCCTTCATATTTTTTTTCTTCAGAATTTTGCTGATTCATCATCTGCGAAGGCCATGATGTCACACAATCGACCAAATTTCATCATGGTGATGTCACTGGTAGCCGTGTCAACGAGCATGTTGGTGCGTGGCAATGAGGATGACGTTTGCGGCGGCGTCACCTATGATGAAACCTGCTCCATGAATTGCTCGCAGTCTGTAAGTCAGCCAAGCTGCCCAGTGATCTTGATTAACCCTTACTCTGCTGAATTAAATTTTGTTGTCTGCTGTTTATTTTCTCATTAAAAACATGCTTTGACTGATTTTTATAATAATTTCCAATGGAATTGATTCTAAAGTGCTGTCAAATCATGATTTTATGTTGAGAAAGAAGAGAAAATATAAAACAACAGCAGACGACAATTTTTGTTTCCCACAGTCTAAGGGTTGACCCTTACAAAGCTGTATAAAATGTTGTCATCTGCTGTTAATTTTTATGCAGCCCGAAAAAAAATATCTGGGGCCTTTTCAATAAATGTTCGTAAGTACAACTTCAGGATCATCTGGAAAATTTCAATTCATGGATTTACATTTATTGAACATATTTATTGCTCACTAAATACAAATCCAGTAGTTGTTTACAAGAAAACATTGTTAATGTGAAATTCCAGTTATTATCCCTCGCCGATAGGCAATAGGCGATATAGCGTTAGTCCATGTACGTACGTACATATGTACTCACGTATGTATGTGCATACGTATGTACGTGCGTGCGTACGTTAGTAACCCCTTTCATTTTTCAATAACCGCTTCACAGATTTCATAATATTTTTCCACAATGTGTGTCAAGGGATGGTGCGTTTGCAGACGACCACGTCCGATCGTCCAAGGTCAAGGTCACTGAGGACTTGTGTTCACCTTGATTGTATTATCAAGGCTGCCATGGAAGGGATAACAATGGCCGTTTATTGTTGAAAGGGTTAACCCTTACACCGCTACCGGTATATTATTCTTTTGTCGTCTGCTGTTTATTTTCTATTTTTTATTTTCTATTTTCCATTTTTATCATCAAAAACATTCTTTGACAGCACTTTAGAATAATTTACAACACACTTTGAAAACATGTTTTTATTGAGGAATAAGGCAAGATATAAAAGCAACATGTATATGTCGTGACCACTCATTTAAACCGTCTCGATGAGACGGTTCAAATGGTGGCCACACCATATACTTTTAGGGAGATACGAGAAAACTAATTAGATTTTTCTATCAGCAAATTGGGGAATCCCCAGCATAAATTTGGTTAATTTATGGATAATGCTGAGGAACACTGTATATCCAGATGAAACATAGATGATAGATGATTTAATGTTTTTTAATGAAAAAGTTTCCTGATTTCATCATAAACAAGATTAACCCTTAGTCCGCTACTCACAACAATTGTCGTCTGCTGTTGCTTTTATATCTTGCCTTATTTCTCAATAAAAACATGCTTTGACAGCACTTCAGAATCATTTCCATTGGAAATGATTCTGAAGTGCTGTCAAAGCATGTTGTAAATTATTCTAAAGTGCTGTCAAAGCATGTTTTTGATGATAAAAATGGAAAATAGAAAATAAACAGCAGGTGACAAAAAATTTAGATAGCGGTCTAAGGGTTAAGCTGAATTTCTTATGAAATTGGTCAACATTTAACCCTTTCAACCCTAAGTAACTGGAACCGATTTATAGCATTGCAGCCTAATGCAGAAGGTAGGCAATTCTGATTTTTTGTGTTAGTCGTAAGACTTCGGTAACATTTACTTCTTTGGCTTTCCCGATGGCACGTCAGCTGGAGGCTTGATGCTTGGAACGTTTCATTGCTCCGCTGACAAGGTAAGCAGGTGTCCGGCTGGTAATCAGTTGATGTAACATGACGCTTACGCGTGACACTCCACGTATATCAGCCAATCATAAGCTTAGCGATGACGTCATCTGGAAAGCCCATCAAGATTAGACAACACGGCTTCCCGAGAAATTATAGAAATGTCTGTGCGATGCCATTGTCTGTCGTGACACATTGGGCGGATATAAATGTAGGTTTGATCAAATGTTTGATTGGAAACAATGTTTTGTCGATGCAAAATGTTTCTTTACGGGCCGGGACGACGTAAAAGTGTTATTTGGAGCCGATGTTTGCGCTGTCATATAGTAGTATTGGCCCCAAAAATGTTACCAAAGTTTTACGACTAAAGAACAATGCAGCATTTTGTTGGACAAAATAATCCATAGCTCGAAAACGCGGAATATATCATTATGGAGGGCTAACATTTGCCAAACTTCTGCAATAGGCGACAATGGTTGGCTGTTTCGTGAGAGTCTGTTGTCTCGTGGCCATCCGAGTATGGCCCATTAAAAACATAGCGACCTTGGTAATGTGTTATAAGAGGGAGTAAATTTTTTTAAAGCTTATTTTGTTTCCACTTATTGATGCTTGATGGATATTTAATGTATTTATGAACCTTTGTCCGTTACTTCAACCTGTGAGTCTCAGATACCATCTACACTGTCTTACTGCATCCAGTGTCCAAACAAATTAGCCTTGGTCCCTGATCTTCCTGCAAACTAAGTAGGGCCTGGTTGCACAAAACCTCTGTTAGCTTAACCACCCACATACCCAAGGTGCATGATCACGTGGTTACAACAACAACAATGTCGCCCACTCCAAAGTAAGTATTATTTGATATTTTCCTTAATATGCAACGGATTTTGATGAAATATGGCGCATCTTCATGAGCTGCATTTGGTGGTCCAGGGAGTTTGGCATAGACTTCTTTCGTTTTTGCGAAGAATCAATTTCCATCGATTCTTCACAAAAACTACAGAAGTTTGGGCGAAAATACAGAGACCACCAAATGCAGCTTAACAAGACGCGTTTCATGAGCCATATTTCATCAAAATTTGTTACGTAATAAGGACACTATAAAAGAATACGTACTTTGAATCAGATGGATTCTGGAAATTTGAGTACTTGTTGTTGTTGTTAGTACCACGTTATCATACACCTTGATACCCTCTTATATAGATAAATACATCTGGTTGAACTATCAGGGCTGTAGCCACGTTGAGGCGAACCTCGGTAGAAATTTTGCCGATTCTTTTTTTTACGATGCGGGTACCGCTACACGCTCCCACTGGATACACGTTTCATAAGATTTGCCTTGGTAGATTTTTACCTCTGGCTACGGCCCTGACTATACTATGCAAGTTATAAGCTTGCGAGCCTTTATATTATAATACCGGTAGATAGTATTGGATGGATATGGATGTGAAGCTTAACAGACTGTTAAATCATTAAGATGGTCAAAACTTCTGTTAGCTTAACAGACTGTTAAAATCTTTAAGTTGCTCAAGACCTCTGTTAGCTTAATATACTGTTAAATCCCCAGAACCTCTCTTAGCATAACAGACTGTTACATTTCTTATGTTGCTCAACACCTCTGTTAGCTTAACAGACTGTTAAATCCTTAAGTTGCTCAAAACTTAACTAAGGATTTAACAGTTTTTGAGCAACTTGTCCCGGGTGTTCAGGATTTAACAGTCTGTTCAGCTAGCAGAGGTTTTGAGCAATTTAATAAGGATTTAAACACAGTCTGTTCAGCTGACAGAGGTTTTGAGCAACTTAAGGATTTAACAGCTATTAAGCTAACAGAGGCCTATCTGTATTTCAGGCATCGCGGTTCGACAACGACATCGACTTTTTCCACTGTTCAGTGGGAACCAGCAATGGTACGCACGTTTAACATGTTTAACCCTAAGAATGCGGGAACCGAAAATTGTCGTCTGCTGTTGTTTCTTATTTTGTCTTCTCTCTCAATAAAAACATGGTTTGACAGCACTTTAGAATCATTTAGAATGTTTATAATGAGAAAACTTTAGAATCATTTAGAATGTTTATAATGAGAAAACTTGAAATAAAAAAATGAACAGCAGACGACACAATTTAATTCAGCATTGTAAGGGTTAAAGGTACTTGTATCAGATATGTCTGAAATGGGATGAAACAGATTGGTAAAAAGCCTGTAAAATATATCCGGGATTAGAATTTTTGTTTATAATACTGAAAACTAACTAGCATTGGCAACGCTAGTTATTATTTTGAAGTATTATAAACATTAACATGTTTTTCAAGCAATGATTACTAAATTATTATCAATCAATTAATTTATCAACCAGTCAATCAATCAATCAGTCAATCGATCAATTGGTCAACCAGTCAATCAGCAAATTAATAAATAAGTCAATAAATGAATTGATGAACCAGTCAATTATCAAATTGATAAATCAGTTGATCAACCAGTCAATCAATTAATTGATAAATCAGTCAATAAATCAATTAATCAACCAATCAATCAGTGAATTGATAAATCAGTCAATCAATCAATTGACCAACCAATCAATCAGCAAATTGATAAATCAGTCAATCAATCAATTGATCAACCAATCAATCAGCAAATTGATAAATCAGTCAATCAATCAATTGATCAACCAATCAATCAGCAAATTGATAAATCAGTCAATCAATCAATTGATCAACCGGTCAATCAGTTAATTGGTAAATCAGTTAATAAATCAATTGATCAACCAATCAATTAGCAAATTGAGATATCAGTCACTCAATCATTTGATCAACCAATCAATCAGCAAATTGATAAATCGGTCAATAAATCAATTGATCAACCAGTCAATCAATTAATTGGTAAATCAGTTAATAAATCAATTGATCAACCAATCAATCAGCAAATTGAGATATCAGTCACTCAATCAATTGATCAACCAATCAATCAGCAAATTGATAAATCAGTCAATAAATCAATTGATCAACCAGTCAATCAATTAATTGATAAATCAGTCAATAAATCAATTGATCAATGAGCCAATCAATCAATCCTCTGCAGATGTGACTGAATTCAAGGACAACAACAAGCATCTGTATACCAATTCCGACTCCAACCACGCCACCAAATTTGACGCACCAAAGATGATCGGTGTCAATTTCTACAGGAAGCGATATCCTCTGAAACACCAGGCACCTGATGAGCCGTCACTGAATATCACTTTCCTATTGCCTAAAGGTAGGTTTAACCCTTCGAAGACCGAAAATCATCGTCTGTTGTAGTTTTATAGTTTTCTTCTTTCTCAATAAAACCATGGTTTGACATCAGTTTAGAATCATTTCCAATGGAAATGATTCTAAAGTGTTGTCAAAACATGTTTTTGGTGAGGAAAATGGAAAATGAACAACAGACAACAAAATTTAATTAAGCATTGTAAGGGTTAAAGGTACATGCCCACTCAGTAGGCACAACATGTTCATTATATCAGAGACATCATCTGAGACATTTTCTGGCAAAATAAACATTGTCACCATTACCCCACGAATTGATTGGCATTATTATACATTTTATATCTGACGTAACATTTTATGTATTTATTCTCTGTATTTATTTTTTGATGTGAAATGATCATACTTTAATTAGCATTTAATTAGTATAAATAATTAAAAAATAGCATGCCTCATTTGCATATGAAAATAGCTTGATACAACCGCGAGTCACTATCAGTAAAATAAATATTACTTAATGATTATACAGTGCGACCCCGTTAGTACACGCTTCACTATAACACGATTTCGGTTAGTACACGGTTGTGCCTTGGCTCCCGAATTTTTTTCCTATTTGTATATCAAAATCATGTTAAATTTGTAACACGACTATTGTCAGAAATCGTGTTAAATTTGCGATTCTTTCCCAAATTAGACCCAAAATGGACGATTTTTTTTTTTTTTTTATGGACGCATAGCCTCCTTTTATCTCACCGATGTGAATGTGCAGCTGATCACGTTTGCACATTTCTTAAATTAATCCGAGCAAACTGGGAATAAGATCAATTATTGGTCCCAGTAACAAAGCAGTGCTAAGTGTTATGTAAACAATTCCATGATCGATTTCATTTTTCCAGCATGCGCTCACCATTGGTGGAATATTAATTAGGTGTAAAGGCTGACCAATCGGAGATCGCGTATCAGTCGCGCATATTAACTCGACCCAGATTAACTAAATTGTTACAGCACTGCCCACGCCCCCGGCGCATGTACACAAATGTGTACGTGACAACTGGCCTTGTTTCGCTACATCATAATTGAGCCAGTGCATGAGATAATCAACTTTATTATATAACTGAGATTTTCGCCGAGAATGATTTGACTTTTTTCTGCAAATATATCCATATCGGAAAATGCGTAATAATTACTAATTTAATATTCGTCAACATTCGATATCGTTTACAGAAAATGTACATCAGATTCATCTTCGTCGAAAATCTCACGTGATAAGCCTGATTACCTCATGAACTGGCGCAATATTATAACACGTCGGGCAAAACATGTCTATACAGGTCTGTACTCAAACCCACAGGTGGAATAGTCGGACGTGTGACACAAAGAAAATGACCATTACAAAAATATCCATTACCCCACCCACTTGATCTCGTTCTATTATTAACGTCATGTACAGTACGATACTAGGTGGGTGGGATAATGGGATTTTTTTAATAGGCATTTATTTTGGTGTCAGGTCCGAGTCTTCCACCTGTGCTCACTCATATAGTAAACACAGATTGCAACACACGAGCTTGTCCGTGGCGTTGCAGCTGATGGAACAGGATATCGGTCATTGGGTCATTGCGTCATCATTACTACACTTTTTTCCACACGCGTTTACAATAATGGATTGCACGGACCTGCGTAGATCTACATTCTACAGAACATGATGAATAAATAAAACATGACGTTAACAATTCTTGGATTGAATATATTTATTACATGCAAAGATAACAGTGAAAACTTATGGCATATTATAGGCATTGGCGACGTCGTTCATTCGCAGTCACAGTGTACAGTGTACATGTATTTTTTGTTGACATTATGACGCGTCTTGGGCGAGAACGGATATAGCACGGTTCGGATAAGCAACACGGAAGGTTGTATGTCGCCGGACTTCCGTGTACTAACGGGGTCGCACTGTATTTGTATAGCGGACACTCGTAATTTTTAGAACTGGTGGAATAGTGACACAATTATAAACTTATTTAATTCCTATAAAGATCAATTTGTGCCTCCTGAGTGGGCATGTACCTTTAACTCTTTGCATGCTAGCGGCGAAAATATCCGCCAAACAAATTAGGACTATATGTTTTATTTCTCTCTGTAAATATGTCTTGGAATTTCATTAGAATTGAGTCCTCAGGACTCAATTCTAATGAAATTTCAAGACATATTCATGATATTTACAAGGAGAAATAAAAGAAAATAAGATGAATTTTTGTCCGCTAGTTTTGAACTATTTATAGCCCACAAGTTTCCCAGCATGCAAACAGCTCAGAAATGGTAGGAATTCTTTGGTGAGCCAGGGATTGGCGTCGCCTACTGTCTGTTTCACGAAACCTGCCCAAATTTTGCCGCCATATAAACGGTGCAGACATAGTTTTTTTGATAATATTAAATTTGGTCAAATATAGATTTTATTACGAAAAATTGATTTGTCTATGGGGAAAAAGGAGGTGGAGGAGCTGGGGGAGGAGTCAAAAAAAAGAGAAAAATTTGCAAATTGACTTCTAAGCCTATGTTAGCTACATAGCTTGGAAATGATCTCGCTAAGAAAACAAAAGTTAAATTTTAAAAAGCAATCCACTATTTCTGAAATTATAAAAATTTCCCCATGTTAAATCCCCATAGACATCTGCACTGAGTTTGAAGATGTCTATGGGGATTTAACATCGGGAAATTGGTTTTTCAATTGTGTCATATTTCTGAACCTAATTGAACATATAAATCGCCTGTAAAAAAAAATTGGGATTGGTAAAAAAAATAATTATAATGCTGACAAAAACTAACGTTTGCAATGCTACATGTATTTCTCAGCATTATAAACATATTTATACCCCCCGCAACGAGTTGTGGGGGGGTATACTGGAGTCGGGTTGTCCGTCCGTCCGTCCGTCCGTCCGTCCGTCCGTAAACTTAACATCAGAGAAATATTGTTATAACTTATATTTCCTTCATCTAAAATGCTTAATATTTCACACATGCATTCCTGTAAGGCTTTACTACCATGCTGTGCCAAATCCACGACCGTGCAACCGCCGCTGATCCCAAGGTCAAGGTCAAATACTTAGTCTTTTTACAAAACTTAAAATCAGAGAAATATTGTTATAACTTCTATTTCCTTCAGCTAAAATGCTTAATATTTCACACATGCATTCCTGTAAGGCTCTACTACCATGCTGTGCCAAATCCACGACCGTCCAACCCCCGCTGATCCCATGGTCAAGGTCAAATACTTGGTCTCTTTACAAAACTTGACATCAGAGAAATATTGTTATAACTTCTATTTCCTTCATCTAAAATGCTTAATATTTCACACATGCATTCCTGTAAGGCTCTACTACCATGCTGTGACATATCCCCGCTGATCCCAAGGTCAAGATCACATACTTAGTCTCTTTACAAAACTTAACATCAGAGAAATCGGTTATAACTTCTATTTCCTTGCTCGGATCTGCTTCACATTCACGTTCGTGCCGCCCCCGCTAAGCCCAGAGTCAAGGTCACAAGCCCACACACTTGGAAATGTTTACATATTTAGGGGTACCTGGGCCCACGCGGGGGGTATTCCGTAAGCCTCGCTTACTGACCAATCTATTTATACCCCCCCCCCCCCCCCGCAAAGAAGTTGTGGAGGGGGTATACTGGAGTCAGCTTGTCCGTCCGTCCGTCTTTCCGTCCATCACAAAACTTAACAATTGTAAATTTCCTTTTAACTTCTCTTTCCCTTTGCGGAAATCTTTCATGTTTTACCCGCCCCTTCTCTGACACTCATACATCATTCTGCAACAAACCTATGACCCCCATTTATTCCAGGGGTCAAGGTCACGGACTTAGAAACTTAGACAAAAACGAAAACTTAACAATTGTAAATTTCCTTTTAACTTCTCTTTCCCTTTGCGGATATCTTTCATATTTTACCCGCCCCTTCTCTGACACTCATACATCATTCTGCAACAAACCTACAACCCCCATTTATGCCAGGGGTCAAGGTCACGGACTTATAAACTTAGAAAAAAATGAAAACTTAACAATTGTAAATTTCCTTTTAACTTCTCTTTCCCTTTGCGGAATGCAGTGATATTTTACCCGTCTTTCCGTCCGTCACAAAACTTAACAATTGTAAATTTCCTTTTAACTTCTCTTTCCCTTTGCGGAAATCTTTCATATTTTACCCGCCCCTTCTCTGACACTCATACATCATTCTGCAACAAACCTACGACCCCCATTTATGCCAGGGGTCAAGGTCACGGACTTAGAAACTTAGAAAAAAACGAAAACTTAACAATTGTAAATTTCCTTTTAACTTTTCTTTCCCTTTGCGGAAATCTTTCGTATTTTACCCATTCCTTCTCTGACACTCATACATCATTCTGCAACAAACCTACGACCCCCATTTATGCCAGGGCTCAAGGTCACGGACTTATAAACTTAGAAAAAAACTAAAACTTAACAAATGTAAATTTCTTTATAACTTCTCTTTCCCTTTGCGGAATGCAGTGATATTTTACCCGACCCTTCTCTGACACTCATACATCATTCTGCAACAAACCTACGACCCCCATTTATGGCAGGGGTCAAGGTCACGGACTTAGAATGTCTAGTTTGCTTTTTAGCTCAACTATTCGAAGAATAAGTAGAGCTTATGTTGTCACCCCGGCGTCGGCGTCGGTATCGGTGTCACCGTCACGCCTTGGTTAAGGTTTTTAGTCAAGCTTGTATATGGAATACTACTGGCCCTACACCCACCATACTTGGACAACTTCATCTCCTAGTGATGTATATCAATAACCCCTGATCTATATTTGACCTTGACCTACATTTCCTTTTGAATTACTTAGTTAATTCCCCTTGGTTAAGGTTTTTAATCAACCTTGGTTAAGGTTTTTAGTCAAGCTTGTATATGCAATACTACTGGCCCTACACCCACCATACTTGGACAACTTCATCTCCTAGTGATGCACATCAATAACCCCTGATCTATATTTGACCTTCACCTACATTTCCTCTTGAATTACTTAGTGAATTCCCCTTGGTTAAGGTTTTTATTCAACCTTGGTTAAGGTTTTTAGTCAAGCTTGTATACATGGAACACTATTGTGCATACAGACACCATACTTGACAACCTTTTCTCATAGGGATGTACACCAATCATAACCCCTGATCTATATAGACCTTGACCTACATTCATCTCCTGAATACTTACTTAATGCCCCTTGGTACGGTTAGTCAAGCTTGTATATGATACTACTTGCCCTACACCCACCATACTTGGACAACTTCATCTCCTAGTGATGTACATCAATAACCCCTGATCTATATTTGACCTTGACCTACATTTCCTCTTGAATTACTTACTTAATTCCCCTTGGTTACGGTTTTTAGTCAAGCTTGTATATGGAATACTACTTGCCCTACACCCACCATACTTGGACAACTTCATCTCCTAGTGATGTACATCAATAACCCCTGATCTATATTTGACCTTCACCTACATTTCCTCTTGAATTATTACTTAATTCCCCTTGATTAACGTTTTTAGTCAAGCTTGGTTAAGGTTTTTAGTCAAGCTGGTACATGGAATACTATTGTGCATACAGACACCATACTTGGACAACCTTTTCTCATAGGGATGTACATCAATAACCCCTGATCTATATTTGACCTTGACCTACATTTCCTCTTGAATTACTTACTTAATTCCCATTGGTTAAGGTTTTTAGTCAACCTTGGTTAAGGTTTTTAATCAAGCTTGTACATGGAATACTATTGTGCATCCAGACACCATACTTGGATAACTTTTTCTCATAGGGATGTACATCAATAACCCCTGACCTTTATTTTACCTTCACCTACATTTCACCTTGAATTACTTGGTTAATGTTTATAGTCAAGCTTGTATATGGAATACTCCTGGGCCTACATCAACCATACTTGTACAACTTCATCTCCTAGTGATGTACATCAATAATCCCTGACCTATATTTGACCTTGACCTACTTTTATCCTTGGATTACTTACTTATTTCCCCTTGGTTACGGTTTTTAGTCAAGCTTGTATATGGAATACTCCTGGGCCTACAGAAACCATACTTGGAAAACTTCATCTCCTAGTGATGTACATCAATAACCCCTGACCTATATGTGACATTGACCTACATTTAACCTTGAATTACTTACTTAATTTCCCTTGGTTACGGTTTTTAGTCAACCTTGGTTAAGGTTTTTATGCAGGCCGCAGCCACCTTCTTTGTCAAGCTATATGTACATCGACAACCCTCGTAGTCGAGCTATGCTGTTCTCCTACAGCTCTTGTTTCAACTGGAACCACCATCGCACTCTCCATATGTGCTGACATAGTCTTTTATCTGAAAATGATAGTATGCGAGCTGGAATTCATTCTAGGTCAGGGCTGACGTGGGGGGGGGGGGGGGGGGTATTCCGTAAGCCCCCGCTTACTGACAAATCTAGTTATAGGAATGAATGGTCTTTTTGTGGAATTTATCGGGGTATAAACTTGGAAAAGTCACGGGAATTCCGTATTCCAGTATTCCCGCGACTTTTCCAAGTTTATATCCCCGATAAATTCCACAAAAAGGCCATTCATTCCTTATAATTCCAGCATTTTAAATAAATTCATCAAGAAAATGTGTTTATTTTGACAGACGGCAGCCATTTGTTTACATTGACAGCACTGTAGAAAGTAGTTTGGCGTGGGAGTTTACTGGGATATAAATTTTGGACAGAGACTTGCTACGGGCCAATCAAATGTTAGGGAATTGTGTAAATATTTTTGTGCTGGAATTATTGCAGCAAACGAGATCAAACAACGCCGCTTTTTTGCTGCCTTTGGAGATAATCATCACACCGGAATCCTGAATTTCGCCCATAAGGCGGAGCTTACACCTTCGGGTTGAATTTCATTGGAGGATGCAATGCTGCAATTTATTTATTGACTAATTTCATATGTCGATGCACACGTGAATAATTAGTTCATGGTAAATGGGCAGCTTTGAGAAGTGGAAAGAGTATCGTCACTCGGTGTAACCGTGTATTAATAACGCGTATACACAGCTATTGATTTTTTTATACACATCTACATCAAAGTCAAAGTCACAAGAATCACGTGCGTAGCTGAAAATTAAACGGACTGATTTTACCTTGGAAGCATTGACGACACTTCGAAATAGCACTTGGATACTTGTTTAGGTGTTTTTTAGCTCACCTTAGCGAAGCTCATGTGAGCTATTGTTACCGCAATGTGTCCGTCGTCCGTCGTTGTCCGTCGTCCGTCGTAAACATTTTCAAACGTCTTCTCCTCGGTAACCATTGGGCCTATTGTCACCAAACTTCATGGTCATGGTCAGGTAGGGGATTTTGTCGAAATCGGATGGTTATGTCATCCAAGATGGCCGCCGAAAGTTAAAAAGGTTGTTCTTTTATTAGAGATTTCAAATTTTTTCTTTACATGAACCGCTTGGCCCATGGTAGCCAAACTTAAAAGTTATGGTCCATGGGTGAAGCCTTTTCAGATTTGTTAAAAATGTTTTTCTCATGAACCGCTAGCCGGTTTTCGACGAAACATGGTAGGAATGATCGATGTACAAAAATGGGCGTGGCCCGTGGAGTCAAATTGGGGTCAAATTTTATTTTTTTTAAACGAATATGGTCATGTCTATATCAAATCGAAGGTATCAAAGAGGCGATCGCTCTGGTATATTTTTTGTCGAAAGTGGATGGTCATGTCATCCAAGATGGCCGCTGAAAGGTCAAAAGGTTGTTCTTTTATTAGAGATTTCAAAATTCTTCTTCAAACGAACCGCTTGGCCCATGGTGGCCAAACTTCACAGTTATGGTCCATGGGTGAAGCCATTTCAGATTTGTTAAAACGGAGGTCGTCGCTAATCCAAGATGGCCGCCGTCTAAAAATAGCACAAATTCTTAAAAAATCTTCTACTCATGAACCTCCAGCCTGATTTCGACGAGACTCGGTAGGAATGATCAATGTAGAATGCTCTTTCAAAGGTGTTAAAATGGTGACCCCGGGGTCAAAAATGGGCGTAGCCCGTAGGGTCAAATTTTATTTTTGACCGAATATGCTCATGTCATATATCAAATTGAAGGTATCAATGAGGCGATTGCTCTGGTGCAATATTTGTTGGAATTGGATGATTATGACATCCATGATGGCCGCCAAAAGGTCCATTTATTCGAGATTTTGAACGTCTTTTTCTCAGGAACCACATGGCCGATGCTGGCCAAATTTCATAGTAAGTCAAGATCCTTGGGTGAAGCATTTTCAGATTTGTTAAATGAGAGTCATCGCTTAATCCAAGATGACCGCCATCTAAAAATAGCACAATTTTTAGCTCACCTGAGCAAAGCTCATGTGAGCTATTGTTACCGCAATGTGTCCGTCTGTCCGTCGTCCGTCCGTGAACATTTTCAAACGTCTTCTCTTCGGTAATTATTGGGCCTATAGTCACCAAACTTCATGGTCATGGTCCTTAGGTAGGGGGATTACAAAATTGTTATAATGACGTCATTACGTAATCCAAGATGGCTGCCATCTAAAAATAGCACAAATTCTTCAAAAATCTTCTTCTCAAGAACCGCCAACCGAATTTCGAAAAAACTTGGTAGGAATGATCGATGTACAATGCTCTTTCAAAGTTGTTAAAATGGTGACCCCGGGGTCAAAAATGGGCGTGGCCCGTGGGGTCAAATTGGGGTCAAATTTTATTTTTGACCGAATATGGTCGTGTCATATATCAAATTGAAGGTATGAACAAGGCAATCACTCTGGTGCATTTTTTGTCGAAATTGGATGGTCATGTCATCCAAGATGGCCGCCAAACGGTCAAAAGGTTGTTCTTTTATTAGAGATTTCAAAATTCTTCTTCACACGAACCGCTTGGCCCATGGTGGCCAAACTTCACAGTTATGGTCCATGGGTGAAGCCTTTTCAGATTTGTTAAAACGGAGGTCGTCGCTAATCCAAGATGACCGGCGTCTAAAAATAGCACAAATTCTTAAAAAATCTTCTTCTCATGAACCGCCAGCCTGATTTTGACGAGTACTTGGTGAGGATTGGATCCCAATGAGAATGCTCTTTCAAGGTGTATTGTGGAACCCCCGGAGGTCCATAAATAAAAGCGTAAAGCGTTTGGGGTCAATTTTATTTTTGGACGAATGCTTCAAAATGGTTAAAATATAAATTCACCCAAATTTTGAGTTGGAAGTTCCCAATTTTGAAGGCGATGGGCTTCTGGTTGAAATTTAAATTTGGTTGGAATTCCGGTAATGACTATGACATCCATGAATTTGGCCGCCTCAATGGTCATAAATAGGCGTTATTTAGCCCGTGGGGCAAATTTTATTTTTGGACGAATATGCTCATGTCATATAATCTCATTGGAATGGTATCAATGAGGCGATTGCTCTGGTGCATATTTGTTGGAAATGGATGATTATGACATCCATGATGAGCCAAAAGGTCCATTTTTCCAAGATGGCCGCCGTCTATAAAATAGCACAAGATTTCTTAAAAAATCTTCCACTCATGAACCTCCAGCCTGATTTCGACGAGACTCGGTAGGAATGATCAATGTAGAATGCTCTTTCAAAGGTGTTAAAATGGTGACCCCGGGGTCATAAATAGGCGTAGCCCGTAGGGGTCAAATTTTATTTTTGACCGAATATGCTCATGTCATATATCACATTGAAGGTATCAATGAGGCGATTGCTCTGGTGCAATATTTGTTGGAATCGGATGATTATGACATCCATGATGGCCGCCAAAAGGTCCATTTATCCAAGATGGCCACCGTCTAAAAATAGCACAAATTCTTAAAAAATCTTCTACTCATGAACCTCCAGCCTGATTTCGACGAGACTCGGTAGGAATGATCAATGTAGAATGCTCTTTCAAAGGTGTTAAAATGGTGACCCCGGGGTCATAAATAGGCGTAGCCCGTAGGGTCAAATTTTATTTTTGACCGAATATGCTCATGTCATATATCACATTGAAGGTATCAATGAGGCGATTGCTCTGGTGCAATATTTGTTGGAATTGGATGATTATGACATCCATGATGGCCGCCAAAAGGTCCATTTATTCGAGATTTTGAACGCCTTTTTCTCAGGAACCACATGGCCGATGCTGGCCAAACTTCATAGTAAGTCAAGATCCTTGGGTGAAGCATTTTCAGATTTGTAAAATGAGAGGGTGTTAAAATAGTGACCCCGGGGTCAAAAATGGGCGTAGCCCATGGGGTCAAATTTTATTTTTGACCGAATATGCTCATGTCATATATCAAATTGAACGTATCAATGAGGCGATTGCTCTGAACGTCTTTTTCTCAGGAACCACATGGCCAATGCTGGCCAAACTTCATAGTAAGTTAAGATCCTTGGGTGAAGCATTTTCAGATTTGGTAAAATGAGAGTCATCGCTTAATCCAAGATGACCGCCATCTAAAAATAGCACAATTTTTTTAAAACACATATGAACTCAATGTCACATTCTCCTCTGGTGTTCATGGAGTCAGGTGAGCGAATTAGGGTCATCATGGCCGTCTTGTTATATTTGGCTCTTTAGTTACCTGGGAGTTCAATTGGGTTATTGCCCATTATAAAAGTAGTAAGATTATTACTGATCCTACTGCTTTTGGGAGGGGCCAAGTGATTCTGGGATTTTTCCCCATTTATACATGTACGTGAACATTAAATGACCTTAGCTGTTGATAGGCTGTTAAACCCCAACAAACAAACAAACGGCGGGCACCAGGCTGGCTGGCTGCGGACAGAAAAAATGCAGAGTTTGTGTACACTACTCCTCTAAAACCTTCCAGTCAATCGATCTGAAACTATACACATGTGACGTCTTCTACACATATTGAAGATGTACACCTTGGAGATTTTATGCCGAAAAATATTTTTAACAAAAGTATCACATTTTTAACTGAGCCATTTTTTCTACATTTGTGTATGCATTTCTATATAGGTACAGAATTTTTCATTGCTTTTTGATACTCACTACTTCTGATTTCAATTGGGTTTTTTGGCAATTTTAATTGGTTATTTACGCAAATACGCACCTTATCTGGAGCTCTGCAACCATACTAGCCATATATAGTTGGAGATACCTTGCTTTGAGAAACCATATACATATACATGTATAATATAAGGTTCGACAATGCCCAGCCATGGGTAAACGTTTGCCGTGGCATGAGGGAACTGTTTGAACCCCAAGGACGTAGGCCATGGCAAACGTTTACCCATGGCTGGACATGGTCGAATGTTATTGTTACATTTCTGTCGGAAATATCGTGTAAATTGAGCAGATATGCAGTACTTTCGGTACTTTTATAATCTGCTCCATTCAAACAGCCGATTTACGCATGCATGTTCTGGGGCCACAGTGCACGTCGCATGATGCAGCCGCATCAATTTCAAAATGTTTGTGTGAGCGTTATTAACTGGTCTGGTGACGTAATGGTGCGTTCTAGTAACATCATTTTATCAGTTTGGCTCACACATGCATTATGTAGGTGTTGGCTTGGCCCTGGAATGAGCATTGTCTACAGCCATGGTCAAACAGCATGCGCTGTGTGTTTGAACATGGCTGTGAGTGGTGTCGAACAATGGCAGTCATGATTCTAAAGTGCTTTTAAACCATGTTTTTATTGAGAAATAAGGCTAATCTCTATATATAAAGCAACAGCAGACAACAATTGTTGTGTGTAACGTTCTCAGGGTTAATCCTTTTCATGAAAAATTGCACATGTTCGAGGTAGAAAATCACATGGCGTGCCTCATCTGTTATAAGAACATTACTGTCAAAGCATATAGGAAATGATTTTAAAGTGCTGTCAAAGCATGTTTATGGTGATAAAAATGGAAAATAGAAAATAAATAGCAGACGATAAAAGAATAAGGGTTAAGGTAACAGAGGTTTTTATCAGTTTGGCTCAGAAATGGTAGGAATTCCTCGGAATTCCTACTCGTTTCCTAGCAATGTTTGATAGAATGGACACTAGCCAGGTTTAGGATTGACCAGTAATAGCGGATGTTTAACCTTTAGAATGCGGGAAACGAAAATTGTCGTCTGTTGTTGTTTCATAGTTTACCTTATTCTCAATAAAAACATAAACAGCAGACGACAATTTGAATTCAGCATTTTAAGGGTTAACAGTGGGGGTTCATCCTTCCCAGAATCTCGGTATCGCTGTTTTGGGCCTCATGTACATTTTGGCTTTCTTGCTACTTGAGAGTTGAATCCGGCTATGCCCATTATAAAAGTAGTAATATTAGTACTAATCATATTACTTTTAGGGAGTTGGGCTAAATGACGCTGGTGTGGCTAAGACCTGGTACCAGATCAGGTTATTGTAATTTCAGGGCTGAATATATATATTCCTATAAATATTCAGTTCTGATTTTGGTATTTTGCCACCATTGCATTGAAATATGCTGTTGACATGCCATTTAACAGGTCTGTATTGGTGGAGATGTTCAAACCCTGCTCTTTCAAACTGTGTCGTATACTAGTAGGTGTGAATATTTGTATAGCAATTTCAATGTTCGCTGCTGTCTTCACATGTAATCAGTTATGGTTATTCCTTGATCTATTTTCTTAATCCGTTACAGTTGAAGGATACAAAAATTGTTTGTTTTGTTTTATTTACATTTCTTTTGTTTTATATTTATCAAATGAAGTACCGTATATGCATGTTGTTACCACTCAAATGAACTATCTCAGTGAGACAGTTAGGATGAATGGTGACACCATGTGCATTTAAGGAAAAATGAAGAAAATATGAAAAAGACCGCTACTCACAACTATTGTCGTCTGCTGTTGCTTTTATATCTTGCCTTATTTCTCAATAAAAACATGGTTTGACAGCACTTCAGAATCATTTCCAATGGAAATGATTGTAAAGTACTGTCAAACCATGTTGTAAATTATTCTAAAGTGCTGTCAAACCATGTTTTTGATGATAAAAATGGAAAATAGAAAATAAACAGCAGACGACAAAAAAATAAGATAGCGGTCTAAGGGTTAATAATACACTGTGTGTACTACTCTATTGTATCCCATCTGTGATGGGTTATTGTTTCAATTTTACATGTAGATGTAGTAGTGTCTGTTGTTACCATGTATGTTTATTTTTACTTTCTACATGTATATAATAGAGGGCCACATGGAAGATTAGTTTCTAACTAAATGTGTCACCCTCTGTAAATAAAGACTATTATTATTTTATTATTATTAGTGGTATTGGAAAAATTATAGATCCAGATGAGCCGGCTCAGGATCTGCACTTTTTGCAAGTACATGTACATGTAATTTTCATATTTTTGAGAGCACAAAACACCCCATTTTCATAGATGGACTAGTTTGAAAATCATTTTGTGACGATTGTATTGGTTTCAAAATTAACATATCAAAGTCCATTCCAGTTACTTGGGGGTGAAAGGGTTAAACACGATTAAACCAATCAATCTCTATGATGTTGCCAGGGTTACCTAACTGGAAGAATGACTACGATTACGCCGTGGCCGTCCTGCTGAAGTTCCAGAGCGTCGGCGACCAGAACGTCCGCGATTTCTTCTACTTCGATTGCCCTCGTGAACGCATATTTCGCTTCTTGGACTGGCAACCAAGCACCACGTATGATAGACACTTTCCTGTGAGTTGTCATATAAACGTGGAGCGTCAGGCAGAGCTCCAGTTAAGGTGTGTAATTTGACCAACTTTGGGTGAAATTTTGTTATTTCTTCATCAAAAATGGGAAGTTGGGAGTCCTTTAGAATCGTCTCATTGAGACGATTCTAAAGCCCTCCCAACTTGCCATTTTTGATGGAGAAATAGCAAATTTACCTCCAAATTACGCACCTTAACTGGAGCTCTGGCGTCGGGCCTTGGCAAATTCACACTCGTCCATATTTGATATCAATTCATACATTCCTATGTTTTAACCCTTACTACACTGAATTAAATATTGTCGTCTGCTGGAAATGTTTTATTTTCAATATTTCTCGACAAAACCTGTTTTGACAACGCATGAGAATCGTTTCCACTGGACAATTCTCATGGGCTGTCAAAACAGGTTTTTTGTTAAGAATTCAGGCAAAAAACAGCAGACGACAATTTCCGTCTCCGATGTAATGAGGGTTAATGTTTATGCCACACTGTCTCTTCAAATTACCACACATCCAGATTGGAATTTAACTCGTGCATACCTATATGTTTTAATGTTTATGCCACACTGTCCATATTCAAATTAAACTCGTCCAGATTTGATATCAACTCGTCCATTCCTATATGTTTTAATGTTTATGCCACACTGTCTCTTCAAATTACAACACATCCAGATTGGATATCAACTCATACATTCCTATATGTTTTAATGTTTATGCCGCACTGTCTCTTCAAATTACCACTCATCGAGATTGGATATCAACTCGTCCATTCCTATATGTTTTAATGTTTATGCCACACTGTCTCTTCAAATTACCACTCATCGAGATTGGATATCAACTCGTCCATTCCTATATGTTTTAATGTTTATGCCACACTGTCCATATTCAAATTACACTCGTCCAGATTTGATATCAACTCGTCCATTCCTATATGTTTTAATGTTTATGCCACACTGTCTCTTCAAATTACCACACATCCAGATTGGATATCAACTCATACATTCCTATATGTTTTAATGTTTATGCCGCACTGTCTCTTCAAATTACCACTCATCGAGATTGGATATCAGCTCATCCATTCCTATATGTTTTAATGTTTATGCCGCACTGTCTCTTCAAATTACCACTCATCGAGATTGGATATCAACTCATACATTCCTATATGTTTTAATGTTTATGCCGCACTGTCTCTTCAAATTACCGCTCATTGAGATTGGATATCAACTCGTCCATTCCTATATGTTTTAATGTTTATGCCACACTATCTCTTCAAATTACCACTCATCGAGATTGGATATCAACTCGTACATTCCTATATGTTTTAATGTTTATGCCACACTGTCTCTTCAAATTATCACTCATCGAGATTGGATATCAACTGATACATTCCTATATGTTTTAATGTTTATGCCACACTGTCTTATCAATTTACCACATATCCAGATTGGACTTCAACTCATACTTTCTTGTATGTTTTAATGTTTATGACACACTGTCTCTTCAAATTACCATTCATCCAGATCGAAAATTCACTCGCCAATACAAGTGGCGAGTGGATTTGTCGAGGCCTGAGTATATATCTGTGTGTCGGATCATGTGGTTTTATAACCAAGTTACTTAATGTTCAGTGTCTACTAAAGAAAATGATGTAAAATATTACGAGCATGCCATACGATTATGAATTACTTTTGTCACATTGATTGAAGGAATGTGTGTCCAAACAAGAGACAAGCCTTGTACCTTAGACAATGTGCGATATCACGGTTTCTGTAAATCTTTTTCATGAAATATCACACATCTTCTTAGGTATAAAACATGATGTATCAGGGCCGCCGGAGGCATCATAATATTGGTCCGACGAATGTAGGGGGTCCCCGCCACCTCACCCACCCAAACTTCATGTTGTTACCACTCAGTTGAACCGTCTAGTCGAGATGGTTCAACTGAGTGGTAAGAACATAAACATTTGATGAGAACTGCAAAAAAATTACAGTAAAAATAGTTAGAAAATATTTGCATTGGCTGATATAATACATGTATTATCAAACGAGATTTAGCCGACACATGTTCAAGTCAACAGTATAATGTGGGAAATGCGTAGTTCATGATTATATAATATTGTTACATGGTTTCCGTTGTTTGCACATATGTGCAAACATATAGCGCGTGCTGTTTGCACATGGCTTTAGGCAATGCTCATTCCGGGGCCGCGCATAATGGAAGTGCCTTCATGACGTCATTATGCGGAAGTGCCTTCATGACGTCACTACTTCATGACGTTCATGACGTTCATGACGTTCATGACGCGGCCCCGGAATATGAATACCCAAAATTATCTACGTGAATGGGACAATTTATAAAAGTACTGAAATGTTGGAAATGTAACAATAACGTTTGATCATGTCCAGCCATGTGCAAACGTTTGCTGTGGCCCTCGGGAACTGTTTGCACCCGCGGCCTGCGGCCTTGTGTTCAAACAGTTCCCTCGGGCCACATCAAATGTTTGCACACGGCTGGACATGATCAAACATTATATTAATAAGAATACATGTAGTTACATTCAGTGCCATTTTTGTCGCGCCTTTTTGCGGACAGCGCCCTATAGTTGGCACATTGGCGTACGTATGTACGTCTGTGCGTGCATCTGGGTTAAAGTTTTTGGTTATATTTTTTCGATATACTATGCCTCAGTGGGCGCGACATGTGGGCTGCGGCCATCTAGCTGTTTGTATGCATGTATATGAATTGTAAATATTTCAATAAAAAAATATTATTTTTGTCAAAATTATTGGTACGGCAGTCGCCAGACCTGCCGGACCTATTCTGACACCCGTGTGTATCTGTTTTAGAGAAACATTAGCTATGATTGTCTGGTTGGCCTGAATGATGATCACTTCACACGTGTCTACCTGATCAACTTGGAATCTGTGCCGGGCCACAATGTCACCTATACCGTCACAGTCTTCCGTAAGTTTATTTATTGTTTACCCTAGTGTCTCGACCAAGCAAAGAACAACATTTTGTCTCAATTAATTGCATATTGCGAAGCTTTTGCCAATAGCTATTAAAATAATCATTAAATGTTCAGCCGCTATATTTAGAACTGATTTCACGCCTTGTCATCAGTTCACGAGACGCAAAGCATATTACCTCCCACAAACACGCTCACTACGTGTCTCACCGCCAATCACATACTAGTATAGCGATTCGAAATCACGTTTAGGGGTGGAGCTTCACGAATGGGCTGGTAAACAATAAGTACGTTATAGTTCACATATTGAATTTTTAATATAGGAATGAATGGCCTTTTTGTGGAATTTATCGGGGTATAAACTTGGAAAAGTCGCGGGAATACTGGACGAAGGCCGGAAGGCCTCGTCCAGTATTCCCGCGACTTTTCCAAGTTTATATCCCCGATAAATTCAACAAAAAGGCCATTCATTCCTTATAATTCCAGCATTTGAAATAAATTAATCAAGAAAATGTGTTTATTTTCCGTTTTCTTTAATTATTTTAACTGCGCCTCACGGTTACAGAAAGTAGTTCGGCAGTGGGAGTTTACTGGGATATAAATTTTGGACAGAGACTTGCTAAGGGCCAATCAAATGTTAGGGAATTGTGTAAATATTTTTGTGCTGGAATTATTAAATTAATGTCTCGCTCGCTACGAAATTAATTTATTAAAAATTAAATATATGAACTATACCTATTACATATTTTTTACTTTCTTGTTACTTCGGGATGGGTTGTGGCCTAGGGGTTAGAACACCTGACTTCCAATGCGGAGGGTGGGGTTCAAACCTTGCCTTAAGTATTTCCATCCTACTGGTCTGATTGATGAGACTTTAAACTGTGGTCCCATCTCTAAACCACCTGAGCTGTTGCTGGAATGTTGAACCCATTCACTTTCACTTTTTTTCTTGCTATTTGAGAGTTGAATCCGGTTCTACCCATTGTAAAAGTAGTAGGATTAGTACTTTTTATACCCCCCGCAACGAGTTGTGGGGGGGTATACTGGAGTCAGGTTGTCCGTGCTTGCATCCGTGCGTGTATCCGTGCATCCGTAAACTTAACATCAGAGAAATATTGTTATAACTTCTATTTCCTTCATCGAAAATGCTCAATATTTCACACATGCATTCCTGTAAGGCTCTACTACCATGCTGTGCCAAATCCACGACTGTCCAACCCCAGCTGCTCCCAAGGTCAAGGTCAAATACTTAGCCTCTTTACAAAACTTAACATCAGAGAAATATTGTTATACCGTAACTTCTATTTCCTTCATCGAAAATGCTCAATATTTCACACATGCATTCCTGTAAGGCTCTACTACCATGCTGTGCCAAATCCACGACTGTCCAACCCCCGCTGCTCCCAAGGTCAAGGTCAAATACTTAGCCTCTTTACAAAACTTAACATCAGAGAAATATTGTTTTAACTTCTATTTCCTTCATCTAAAATGCTTAATATTTCACACATGCATTCCTGTAAGGCTCTACTACCATGCTGTGCCAAATCCACGACCGTCCTACCCCCCGCTGATCCCAAGGGCAAGGTCACATACTTAGTCTCTTTACAAAACTTAACATCAGAGAAATATGTTATAACTTCTATTTCTTTCATCGAAAATTCTTAATATTTCATGCATGCATTCCTGTAAGGCTCTACTACCATGCTGTGCCAAATCCACGACCGTCCTACCCCCCGCTGATCCCAAGGGCAAGGTCACATACTTAGTCTCTTTACAAAACTTAACATCAGAGAAATATGTTATAACTTCTATTTCTTTCATCGAAAATTCTTAATATTTCATGCATGCATTCCTCTAAGGTTCTACTATCATGCTGTGACAAATTCCCGCTGATATCGAGGTCAAGCTCACATACTTAGTCATCAGATAAATCGGTTATAACTTCTATTTTCTTGCTCGGGTCTGCTTCACATTTCACACACGCATTGCTCCAATGGACCTCTACCACCCTGTGACAAATTCACGTTCATGCCGCTCCTGCTAAGCCCAGAGTCGGGGTCACAAGCCCACACTTGGAAATTTTTACATATTTTAGGGGTAACTGGGCCTACGCGGGGGGTATTCCGTAAGCCTCGCTTACTGACCAATCTAGTTTTATTACATTTAGGGAGTGGGGCTAAGTGCCTTTGGTATGGCGAGGATCTGACAGGGGCTGAATGTATATTTTTTCTTTAAATATTCAGTTCTGATTTTGGGATTCACAACAGGTGAACTAGGGGATTCGACCCCGTTAACCCGGCCTAATATGTTGACAGGCCGTTAAACACCATTAAATAAATAACTAAGTATTTTATGCATTTCATGAAAGTGGATGAAATATGCATTGTAAAATGTGTACATGGATCATAAATGTTCAAAGGTCTTTTTGTTAGCCGGCAGGTTATTTGTCCTATTATAATTCCAGCACAAAAACATTCGTATTTCTACTGTCGGGGTTCATATGGTGATTTATAATACTAGTAGTATAATTCCAGCACAAAAATATTTACACAATTCCCTAACATTTGATTGGCCCGTAGCAAGTCTCTGTCCAAAATTTATATCCCAGTAAACTCCCACGCTGAACTACTTTCCATAACTGTGAGGCGCAGTTAAAATAATTCTTAAGAAAACGGAAAATAAACACATTTTCTTGATGAATTTATTTCAAATGCTGGAATTATAAGGAATGAATGGCCTTTTTGTGGAATTTATCGGGGATATAAACTTGGAAAAGACTTTTCCAAGTTTATACCCCGATAAATTCCACAAAAAGGCCATTCATTCTTATAATACAGAGCCCCAGATAAGGTTTGTATCTAAAAAGTATTATATCCCCATATGTCAAATTGTCTTCCTTATTAAACAGGGAACAAATGATAAATATAAAAATAAATTAAAAAATTCACTGATTTAAGTATTAAGTATTAAGTATTCACAGTATTCTGCTAAAATGAGTGTGTAAAATATGCCAATATGCACCTTATCTGGAGCTCTGTATTATAGCGATGAATTACTCTGCGGAGGATCAGAAATGGAAGCCAGCGATAGCGACGAGTGTTGACGTGCAAAACCGATCGATCTATGTCGTGTTTGACTCCGCCCCGGCCCTATACAGACCCAAATACTATAAGCTGTACCTCATCGACGCTGCCGGCAAGGTCATCAATACTACTGGACAGGTAATGGAGTGAGAATTTGGAACAATCGGCAGAAAATTTACTGACCATGTGACAGTGCATGCGACATTTGAGCCACATGGCTCTAATGTCACGTGCACTGTCACATTTTCAGTAAATTTTAAAATAAATCTTTAAAGCAATATGTCAAAATCTTGGAGCGATACACGGGCATAATTATGATCACTATGTTTCTTTTTCATCAAGCAGGCTTAACAGTTGTATGTTTGTTTGTTTGTTTATGAGTGTTTAACCTCTGATATAAAGAACAGTTGGACGAAAATTAAGGACTTGTTGGTTGTGGCCTGTATTTGTGTCACTGTTGAGGGTTCTTAGATGTGCCTATGAAAGGCACAAAATACAGAGCAAAGAAAGACTACCCAGGCCGTTGGTAAACTACCGTATTTCGCTGTGTATTGCGCGCACTGGTGTTCACCGCTCGTCTATATTTTGGGGAAAAAATTGGTGAAAAAATAGTTTGCGTCAATAGCGTGCAGCAAATTTGTATTTGTAATTGTATTTTCCTCAGTCCCCTGTAGCCTATTTCACCAACATTGCAAAGTATACTTATCTAGCAAAGTGTACTTTGAGGGAGAAATTTTCAATTTAAGGATAAATTTATTAATTTTTAATTATACTGAATTTATTACATTATCACAGCCATTTGGCTGTGATAATGTAATAAATTCAGTATAATAATTCTGCATACTTTTAATCATCAAATATATGCAGTGGTTAGTTCTATATGAAATAATGCATTTCGGGGGAAAATAAATGATTACTCCCTCAAAGTATGCTTTGCTAGGTAAGTATACTTTGCAATGTTGGTGAAATCGGCTACTGGACTTGGAGTAAATGAGTGTTGACCGTATAATGTTTGTAATTGTTTTATCCTTTCAGCTGCAGAATAAGGTCACATACACATTTGTCAATATCAAGCATGGAACATACAGAGTGATGGTACGTTACTTGTTACCCCCTCGCCGATAGGCAAGAGAGAATATAGCGTCCATGTACGTACGTGCGTGCGTGTGTATGTTCATTTTTCAAGGTCACTGAGGACTTATGTCCACCTTGTTTGTAAGGCAGAAATGTTGTTTTTATGCCCCACCACGATAGTTTAGTGTTGCCCTTGTCCATCCGTGCCATGCGTCCTTCTGTCCGTCCGTCACCAACCTTGTAAGTCAGAAAACTTTTAAACCGTACGAGATACAGACCTGAAACTTGGCATGCAGCTTCCTTATGATGAGTAGATGCGCAAAGTTTATTTTGATTTTTGATTGGACCCTGGGGTTATGGATTATCTCCCCATTTTGAACTTAGAATTTTCCAATTTTGGCTTGTAAATTGTAAAACTTTTTAATTTTAATAGCTACAGACCTGAAACTTGGTATGTATCTTCCTTATAATGAGTAGATGCACAAAGTTTATATTGATTTTTTATTTGACCCCTGAGTCGTGGATTATCTCCCCTTTTTCAACTGAGAATTTTCCAATTTTGCCTTGTAATTCGTAAAACTTTTAAACCGTGCTAGCTACCGACCTGAGTACTACTTGGCGGATTGTAACCAAATTTGGTATACGTGTTTATCACGGCAGCCTATTGATTTTCAAAAATTTCCCATGACTTATCTCCCCTTGGCGGCCATTTTTTATTTTTCGCACTCTGTATCCTTGTCCACGCAATAACTCAAGTTATGCTTCACCGCTCGTAACCAAATTAAAGTCACATTGACTTGAAACTTCATATGCTTGTTAGTCATGATCCATATATTCATGCTGTATCCCACTCATGTGGCCCCTGTGCCCAAGGTCAAAGGTCAAATGACTTAGAAGTTTGCGTTCCGAAATCTGCGTTAAATGTTTTTAAATACCTTATATCTCTGCAGTCCTATGTCACATTGACTTGAAACTTCATATGCTTATTGGTCATCATCCATATATTAATTCTGTGTTAACTGATGCGGCCCCTGTGCCCCTATGTCAAGGTCAAATGACTTAGAAGTTTGCATTAAAGTTTCTGTCAAAATTTGCGTTAATGTTTTTACATACCTACTATCTATGTAACCGTAAGTCAGATTTGTTTGAAACTTTGTATGCTTATTGGGCATCAAACTTCAAATAAATACACTCTAAGACCATCAAATGCCTCGGCGGGCTCGACATGCGGGCCGCGGCCATCCTCATTATTAAATGACCAGTGCGCACATTTAAAAATGTAAGGATCAAGTCGATTTAAACTTTAAATCCATAACAAGTGACAACGTGTCTGAAGACGCATGACCTAATAATTCCTACACGCCGTGGCCCGACATCAAAGCTGTCAAGTGAAATTGACACGAGGTCATTGCCACAGCTGTGTTTATAAATAGAGTGGGTTTACAACAGGCTGCGCACGTTATAAATGTGTGACTATGGTACCGTAAATATACACAGTTTTTAGCTCACCTGAGCGAAGCTCATGTGAGCTATTGTTACCGCAATGTGTCCGTCGTCGTCCGTCGTCGTCCGTGAACATTTTCAAACGTCTTCTCCTCGGTAACCATTGGGCCTATAGTCACCAAACTTCATGGTCATGGTCCTTAGTTAGGGGGATAACAAAATTGTTAAAATGACGTCGTTATGTAATCCAAGATGGCCGCCGTCTAAAATAGCACAAATTCTTCAAAAATCTTCTTCTCAAGAACTGCCAACCGGATTTCGACAAAACTTGGTAGGAATGATCGATGTACAATGCTCTTTCAAAGTTGTTAAAATAGTTACCCCGGGGTCAAAAATGGGCGTGGCCCGTTGGGTCAAATTTTATTTTTGACCGAATATGGTCATGTTATATATCAAATTGAAGGTATCAACGAGGCGATCACTCTGGTGAATTTTTTGTCGTAATCGGATCGTTATATCATCCAAGATGGCCGCCGAAAGGTCAAAAGGTTGTTCTTTTAATAGAGATTTCAAAATTCTTCTTCACATGAACCGCTTGGCCCATGGTAGCCAAACTTAAATGTTATTGTCCATGGGTGAAGCCTTTTCAGATTTGTTAAAATGGAGGTCATCGCTAATTCAAGATGGCTGCCGTCTAAAAATAGCATAAATTCTTAAAAAATCTTCTTCTCATGAACCGCTAGCCGGATTTTGACGAAACTTGTTAGAAATGATCGATATACAATGCTCTTTCAAAGGTGTTAAAATGGTGACCCCGGGGTCAAAAATGGGTGTGGCCCGTAGGGTCAAATTGGGGTCAAATTTTATTTTTGACCGAATATGGTCATGTATATATCAAATCGAAGTTATCAAAGAGGCGATCGCTCTGGTACATTTTTTGACGAAATTAAATGGTCATGTCATTCAAGATGGCCGCCGAAATATGCTCATGTCATATATCAAATTGAACACACTTTTTTTAAAACACATGAACTCAATGTCACATTCTCCTCTGGTGTTCATGGAGTCAGGTGAGCGAATTAGGGCCATCATGGCCCTCTTGTTTTGTTTTGTTTCCTGTGGATTTCGTAACTTTTGTAGATATAATAAAATTCGTGTTTACAGCTAATTGGATCTGATTGGATGCTGGAGTGTGAAGTGTATACCATTGCTTACTGCTTATGTAACTGATTTAATACACAAGTGGAAGACTCGGACCTAAGACCCAATACTTGACTCATTTGGAAAACGTTACCCCACCCACCCATTTCCATACACTCTACCTTACAGCCTTTTCCAAGGTAGACAAGAGTTTGTGAAAATGCCCTAGACAGGCATAATTTCGGGCTCACTCATACACAGCAAGTTTCGATTTTTTCTGCTGATTTACATCTCTGGCAATAGATTAATGCATTAGGCCCCCAAATATGTTCTCTTTAAACATCTATGTTTAGTATATTGTCAGTTTCATGCATTTTAGCTACCAACGTCACAGAGGAATTTCTCTGTCCGAAACAATCCCACACAACCTGCTTCACGCATCGCGACCTGATTGGTTGAACAAAAATAGAAGTATTTATGATACTCTAGTTCAGGTTTTCCCGTGACGTCATTATTGATCATTCTGCGAATATTACAAAAGGAATCCGAAAGTAAAGTTCATGGAAGGCTCTGTCGAAATGTTGGAACGCAAATCAAAATAAAATCACGTTTTAGATAATTCAAGGTTAGTGGATGATACTTACTATTCACAAATTGTAACATTTGAGTTACAGATGTTTATTGCAGTGATCCACGTCAATATGTGAAACTGTACTGGGATTTCGGCCCGATTTAACACGTATACAGCAGTGGGCCGTTTCGCTAAGCTTCTTGCTACTAAAATGTTCGTAAGTGAAAAATTATGATAGTCTGTAAATTTCACATTAGCAATATTTTCTTGTAAACAATTATTGGATTTACATTTATTGAGCATAATGTAAATCCATCAATTGAAATTTTCAGACGGTACTATGCGGCAATCTCATAGAAGAGTTTTTGACATACAATGGTGGACTACACGTGTGCTAAATGTGTTCAGCGTAACACAAGTTGAACAAGAAACATGTCAACAATGGGAACTATCTTGAAAACTGGAACAAACCAAGTAATTTACACTTTAATTTTTTCTCAACTGAAACATATCAGTTAAATTGTTTGAAATCATAAAAAAATATGTGCTTTATAATCAAACTTCAGAACACATATTTTATGACAAGCAACAGCCCACCATAGGTTTCTGAACCTATGTTACTATTTTTAGATATTCTAGGAAATCACAGGTCATATTTTCCGAGAATTCAGAAGTAAAACATAAACGTCATACAACAACATGACACCTGTTTAAGTGAAAATAGATAAATTGTCAGTAAAAATATTCCGTTTTTAACAAGCAATGATTTTATGCTTTATTTTATTGTTCACTTGATAAAAACGATGTCGGACGATATCTGGCAATGCATGGACGATGATTTGAAATTTTAAACTATGAAAAAGTATCAATAGATTCAAAGAGATTTCCACTTTATGTGGGTGGGGTATATTGGTAAGTTGTATGTATGTTATTTTCTTAATATACTTGTATCGTTCAGAACTTACCAGCAAATGTTACATTTCTTTGCATTATTTATTGATTCAGTGCAAAATCGTCGTCATATTTACACATTTGCATATGTAAACAACCGATAGGTGGCACAGTTGTTTGTTTACGATGGAAATAGTGTTTACCGCGAATAAATGGAACCCGCGGTTATACGGGACGCTACTATAATTTATACTTCCACATCCCACAAAAATGTGTGACATTTATTTGGACATACAATTATCGCCTTGTCTGTGGTAGCTAATTTGCCCGTAACTAACAAAAAGTTTCTTTCCTTCGAATGGCTGTAAGCTATAGTGTATGGAAATGGGTAGGTGGGGTAACGTTTTCAAAATGAGCCAAGTATTGGGTCCTAGGTCCGAGTCTTCCACCTGTGATTTAATAGTGATATCAGTCAGTTATAATGTAAGCGTTTGTAGACAGTTAGGTAATGGACTGTGAGTTGTAGATTAGTTGTAGCCTGTAACTCTGTGACCGTACCGTACGTACCAGACAGTTTTGTTTTAAAAATTGGCCATATATTACATCAGTATTTAGGTCTCAGATGATACATGTAAAATGCCACCATTGGGCACCATTTTTTCAAAAATTTCTGTGGGGGGGGGGGGGTGGGGGGTGACATGCCCCAGGACCCCCCTAGCCAACTCGCTCGCTACACTCGTTCGGCTCTGCATTCGTGATGCCCCCCTCTTGGTGAGACAAGGGGGGCAGATGCCCCATTTGTGGCCTAGGGGTTAGAACACCTGCCTTACAATCCGGAGGTTGTGGGTCCCACATGACCGCCCTTCTTCATCTGTGTCAGCGAAAGCATTTGTATATGTGCTCTCGCGCTTGTTTATAATACTTTGAGGGAGAAACTTTTAATTTCAGGATAAATTTATTAATTTTTATGAAACTGAATTTATTACATTAGCACAGCCAAAATGGCTGTGATCATGTAATAAATTCAGTATAATAATTCTGCATACTTTTAATCATCAAATATATGCAGTCGTTAGTTCTGTATGATATAATGCATTTCCAGAAAAATAAATGATTACTCCCTCAAAGTATACTTTGCTAGAAAAGTATACTTTGCAATGTTGGTGAAATAGGCTACTGAAACGAATATCCGGGTTACAACAAATTGAAAACTAACGTTTCATTGGTCGCACGGCGTCACACGACGTTACCGAATTACATCAGTGGAATGACGTCATGGAAACAAGTCCATGTTCTTTTTAACGAAATCAACATCATAATTGCTCATTCTGCAGCCAAAGACGTTACCTAATAGAACACCATGCTAATGTCTTTTGATATCAGGTTTATCAGGCTCGGCTCGGACACGATAGGAATTCCTCGGCAAGCCTTGCCTGATAAACCTCATATGTTGCTGTGACTGGAGAAATGGGGCTTATGGGATTTGTTTCCGGTGTAGCTCCAGATCAAATAGCACGCTCCTGTAGCTTGACATCGATCTATTTTCCTTGTTAGAAATATGTTTTGTGTTTCAATGATGGAATGGCGAACGGTGCAGATCCTGATCAGACTGTGCAGATGCACAGGCTGATCTGGATCTAACCTGGTCGCAAAACCCATAAGCCCCATTTCTCCAGTCACAGCCACATACCAAAATACAAGTGCAAGTATCGCTGCTACAGGTGTCTGTGCATGGGCGAGGCAGCAAGTGTCGGGGACTGTGTGTGAACGCCACGTCCTACGATATTGACGCCAGAGAAATCCCCGCCGTCGCCGATGTCGGTATGTACACATGAGACGCGCCATGTGATTTTGTACCCGAGAACATGTGCGATATTTCATGAAAAATATTTACAAAATTTAATATACAAATGTAGTTTCCATAAATGACTTTGAAAATTTGGAACACACTCATGCCCTCGTTCACATGACCTTGACCTTTTTTACCTTCACATGGTTGAGGAAACATTTTTTACGTCAAAAAGTCGGTGCAAGTTTCTTTATCACGATATAACTTTAATATTACTTGATGGATTGCTTCAATATTTGGACACTTGATACATGCGAGCATTTGGAGCACACCCGTGTCGCCATTAATAGCATGACCATGGTCTTTTTTACCTTCAAATGGTTGCGGAAACAACATTTCTCCAAAAGTATTTGACCAAGAGACTTGAAAGTTTACAGAAAGGTTAATATGAATCGGCGGTGCTAATATCTTCATATTGCACACATGCATTACTTAGTAACGATATATCCTTTCACATTAATACAATTACCCTCGCTACTGATCGTATGTCTGTCTGTTAATTTTTTTCGAAAGTTTTTGTAAGATTTTCTCAAATAGGGGCCCTAAGTGTGTCGACAGTGTGTCACATTTTCTAGTTAGTTTCCTCTCTTTGGCATTCTTATGTATCAGGAAATGTTTCACGAACTTGGTTATAAACAGTGTTAACCCTGATCAGACTAGATGCATGATATGAAATTACTTTTGTTTTAAAAACGTTGGGTTAAATGCCGAACGAGTTTTACGTCAAAGTTTTTCAAATTGATATATCTCTGTGACTGCTTGGGATATCCACTTGAAACTTCATATACACATTGATCACCATCCATGTTTTCATTGTATACCATACCCATGTTACCCAGGAGCCCAATTTCAAATGACTTTTTAAACTTTTTGTTGAAGTTTTACGTTAAAGTTTTTCAAATTACTACGATGGTGGGTCTAGTTTTCGGGGTATTACCGTATTTAGCCGTGTATTGCGCGCATTTTTTCAGCCCCATTTTTATTCCATAAGTCACTGCGCGTTATAAGTAGGAACATAAATTTCAAAAAAAAATTCCAACTGATTTCTGCCAGTTTTACGCAAACAAAACAAGCCCGGAAACGGAAATATAAATTTTTGACAGGTGTCCGCTATGACGTTGAAATACGCATAGTGTGAAACAAGAGAAAAGGAATTGATCGATATGAATGGGTGCGGTAAGTAAGAGGCTACGTGTATTAGAGGAAATTTACATGTTTTCTGTATTTACGCTGGTGTGCCGATCTCATATCGGTCAAATGTTGCCTGTCGGGTATTGTTTGGTTGTTCATTTTCAAAGTGACGTCACACGTCTGCCATCCTGTGAATGTCGTGTATTCAGGTAGTACCTATGTATATTGTTAAACCTAATCAATAAACAGTGAATACACACTATCTGTACCTACGTATATCCACGGTGGTCCACAGTGTCAATATTTGGCTGGGGGGGAATTGTTTATGGCCCATTTCTCATGTGCAGGTCACTAGTAGGAGTTATTATCGCCTTGGGGAAGAAGTTTACACATGGCTGCTGTGTGTTTTGCGATTACGGGTAATTATGTTATACACGAATGGCAAATATGGTGGAATTATATACAACAAATTTCTTCGTAAGTAGGTTCAATAAGTTTATTACATGCATCTTGAATTTTTATTAAGCATATTAATGAGTAAATAACAATAAATATAACATACTTTTAGACAATATAAAGTCTAATTTATGCCATAAAGCTGACCTTTAGCGAACTTTTTCTCTTCGAGAGAGCCTAACAGCACTCATTCAGCATTGTGGATGTGAACTCGGAATGCAATTTTCTTATACTCGTGACGGAATTTCCGCCGATTTTTTTTTTTTTTGTTGCGCGCTATAGATGCGAACAATTTTTTCCATGATTTTTCCCCCCAAAATATAGATGCGCATTGTACACCAGTCCGCGCAATACACAGCTAAATACCAATAACAAGTTTATCAACTAGCGTTTTGTATAAAACATAACATATGAGCTATCTTGTCAGTTCAATCCAGTGGTAAACATTTCTTTCAATGTTTCTTGCCTTCAAAATAAGATTGCTGTTAGATTAAAATTTGCGTTAGCGTGTTTAGCAACACAGGAGTCGGCCATCTTGAATCTTAACTTATGGTTGGTGTTTTCGGGGTATGTTCCAAAAGTGTCAATACATCTGCTAATTCGTCCCAAGTTTTCATTGGCTGTTGATCATCTCGAAGATGAATGAGGCACAGTGAAGGAAAGAAAACTTTAAACTTTTGTATTGTTTCTGATTTTAACAATATCAACAATGATTAAATATTAATGGCGGATGCAGAAAATCACGGTAGGTTCGTGAACAAAATGACATAGATGGCAAAAATTACCAGTACTTAGTCCAAACACTGGATTTGGTGGCATTTTTAAAGGACTTAATGTACTTCAAGTCATGCTTATTTTAATCACCTGACGTAAATCACATCGATGCTGCACACATGTCTATAATTTACAAAATATGTGAATACCCCGAAAACTCTGACTACCCCGAAAACTGGCGTCTCGACCATATATCTCTGTGCCCGCTTGCGATGTCAACTTGAAACTTCATATACACATTGATCACCATCCATATTTTCATTGTATACCCTACCCATGCTGCCCAGGAGCCCAAGGTCAAATGACTTAGAATTCTTTTTTTTAAAGCTTACGTTAAAGTTTTTTAAATTGCTATATCTCTGTGACCGCTTGCGATATCAACTTGAAACATCATATACACATTGATCACCATTTATTGTGATTAATAAGCTTACAACACCAATACCCAGGGTCAAGGACTTTGAATTTCAATCCAGGTGTCATTGGGGAGCAGTTGTCTGATTTACCGACCATCTAGTTTTCTCTGTCACCTGTGACTTTGACTGTACACGTGTTGGTAACAAGCCGTCTTTCATCCATCAGATTTTCCTATTCCCTATCCAGACGAGTTCAGCTATGGCAAGGTGGTTGCTATGGTCGTCGGCTGTTTCGGCGGACTGTTGCTCGCGCTTGTTGGAGTGTGGTGTTGGCGACGGAAATGTTGGCAGACCGCTGCTCTATCTGGTATGTACATATAGAATACCAGCCTAGTGTCTGTATCAGGCAATGCTTGGAAATGCATAGGAATTCCGAGACTCGCCGAGGAATTCCTGCCGTTTCTGAGCCGAGCCTGATAAATATGATATCAATGGACACTAAGCTGTATTCTATTTATCAGGTAACATTTTATGCTAGCCGATGATCAAATATAAAAAAGTTTTGTCGAGCCCGCTTGCGGAAAGCGAGACATAGTGATCACAATGACGTCCGGGTGTCCATGTGTCCGTCCGTCCGTTCATCCGAAATATGTGTTAAAAGTTTTTAAATACCTTATATCTCTGCAGTCCTAAGTCACATTGACTTGAAACTTTTCGTCATCATCCATATATTCATGTTGTATCCCACTCATGCGGCCCCTGTGCCCAAGGTCAAATGGCTTAGAAGTTTGTGTTAATGTTTTTTGTCAAAATTTGTGTTCAAAGTTTTCTGATACCTACTATCTCTGTAACCGTAAGTCAGATTTGCTTGAAACTTTGTATGTTTATTGGTCATCATCCATATATTCATTCTGTGTCCCACTCATGCGGCCCCTGTGCCCCAAGGTCAAGGTCAAGTTAATACTTAGAAGTTTGTGTTAAAGTTTCTGTCAAAATTTGCGTTAAAGTTTTCACATACCTATTATCTCTGTAACCGTAAGTCAGATTTGCTTCAAACTTCGTGTGCTTATTGGGAATCATCCATATATTCATTTTGTGTCCCACTCATGCGGCCCCTTTGCCCCAAGGTCAAGGCAAAATGACTTAGAAGTTTGCGTTATTATAAAATCTGGGTTAAAGTTTTTACATACCTTATATCTCCACAATTGTTACTCCAATTTACTTCCAACTTCCAACTTCCAATACTTCCTTTTCATCATCCATATTTTCATTCTATAACCTGCCCATGTGGTCCACATGCCCAAGGTCAAGGTCAAGTGACTTTGAAATTTGTGTTAAAGTTTGTACATACCTTATATCTCCACAACACTTACTCTGATTTACTTCAAACTTCAAATAATTCTTTATTATCATCCATGTTTTCATTCTATAGCCCACCCATGTGGCCCACATGCCCAAGATCAAGGTCAAATGACTTTAAAATTTGTGTTAAAGCTTTTACATACCTTCTATCTCCACAACCCTTGACATGCGGGATGCGGCCATCTGGTATCGAAAATAACAAATTGTTGTTTACAAATTGGTTTGGCCATTTGCCGCAAGGTGAGTACATTTTCATTTTGTTTGTACACATTTATTCAAAAGAAGAAGACATATAGCCTATAGAATGACACAATATATCCTAGATTAACAACCGCAGATGATGTGCAATATTTCATGGAAAATATTTCAAAATTTACACTACAGGGGTCGTACCAATTATCCGAACAATCAATTTATCGGACAAATGAAAATAGCTGTTAATTAAACGCATTCATTTGATCCGATTTGGCAACGAACACATCTAAGTCACTCATGTGCTTGCTGTTTCCATGCCAGTGTGAATAATATATCGGCCAAGGTAAACATTTTAGTAAAATTTGCTGAAAACATCCCCCCAACTATGTCCACAAGTTGTTTACAACGTCAAAAGCCGCGCGGGGGCTTGTATCTGTCACTGCGCATGTGCATAATTTGATGCCCCTATAGAGTTTTTCAATACTCTGTTGCGTGAAGTATGCAGACGATACGATGCATTCCTCCAATATCATTTTCAGACTGTTTAATACACAATGTACAATACGGAGCAGATAGGAAGGAATGCGAAAATGTATCATGATAGAAAAAGAACGAAGAGCTACTTATCCAAAAACAAATAATAATTGTTTCAAGGCCAACTCGCCCCAAGCCATTTCGGACCCAAGCCATTACACACCATTTCGCACCAATATTAATTCGTGAGTAAACTTGATAGGTGCGAAAACACCAGTGTACGAAATGATCAGAATTTCCTTTATGGGTCTCATTACCACGGATTTTTCTACCAAATTATGACGAGGTCAATCGAGTGTGCCCATTACGTCATTGTTCTATAAATACAATAAATTCTATAAATACGATGTTTTTCAAGAAGCAAATGGTGATTGTTTTTTCTGCAGAAATGCTGTTTACACTGGTTTTCAGGCGATAACATTATGATTTTAAGGTGAGAATACAAGTTATAAGATGGTTATACATTTGTCCGGATAATTGATTGTTGATGTTAATTTTGGGGCAATCTTACGACTGATGATCTGACCCAATTTTAAGTGAGAAAGATGGCACGCGTATAGTGGCAATAGTTTGCATGCGTTGAGAAAGCAAGAACCGAAGATTGTTCTGTGAAAATGTTATGCCCGTATTGCTATTTTAAGAAAAATATCATAAAAAAATGCCATTTTTGTCCGATAATCTAGAGGATCCCTGTAGTGACGTCAAAAGTTGACGAAAAGTTCAAAGCAAATGCGGATTTGCAATGAAAATTGTGTCAACTGTCGATGTCATTTACAGAAAATATCAAAGAGTCAAATATATCATCTTCTTGGGTACAAAATCACATGGCTCGTCTCATATTATATGAATGAATGGCCTTTTTGTTGAATTTATCGGGGTATAAACTTGGAAAAGTCGCGGGAATACTGGACGAAGCGATAAAAAATTACAATTTTCGAAAAAAAAAAATTTAAGGCCTCGTCCAGTATTCCCGCGAATTTTCCAAGTTTATATCCCCGATAAATTCAACAAAAAGGCCATTCATTTCTTATAATTCCAGCATTTGAAATAAATTCATCAAGAAAATGTGTTTATTTTCCGTTTTCTTAAGAATTATTTTAACTGCGCCTGACGGTTACGGAAAGTAGTTCGGTGTGGGAGTTTACTGGGATATAAATTTTGGACAGAGACAATCAAATGTTAGGGAATTGTGTAAATATTTTTGTGCTGGAATTATTAGTTAATACAAAAACAATATTTTATTTCAGGACCTAGGCCATCGGGACTCATTATTCATTCACATCACTGCGATCCAAAATTGAAAATGGTAGTGGATAAACTTGGACACTTTCTCGAGAACATCTGCGATGCATCAATCTATATTGACATCTGGCATGATAATTCCCCCTCCGAACATCAGCTCTCTCTGCCGAAGTCCAGTAAGTTGCCAACTGATGGTCATAGACAGAGATTAACATCACCAACACATGATTTGGTGGAGCAGAAACTGGAGAAGGTATCATTTGTTATCATTGTGTGTCCACCGAAGCAGACTGCGTCTAGTTCATATTTTAAAATATCTCTTGAAAAGGCAGTGAAGAGGAGTAAATTAAAGAACAATTTGTGGATAATTCCAGTCTGCTTCACGTACAACTCCACCCCGGCTGATGTTCCTGGGATAATATCTGAGAAACCAGTCTGTAAATTAATGGAAGATATCGATAAAATATACTGTAAAATACATTGTTTGAAAACTGCCCCCGAAGCTAAAAAACAATTATTACACACAAGTTCATATGTGAATTGTAAAGAGGGAAGGGAGCTGTTTGATGCAATTAATGACGCTACCACTATCAGGGAGAAATCTACATCGACACCTGACAAAGAAAAGCTGGAAAAGTCAGCTCCAGATGATGTACAAATCAAGCATCCAAAGCCGCTTCCTGATCAGTTTAAAAAAGAGATTTTGAGTTTTAATCTTCCATCACCGGTGGAAGAACATGGCGATTGTGAATTAGCCAAAGTTACAAAAGAGAAACTTCCATCGCTGGATGCAAACCAAAGACTACGGCACTGTTCTGAGGGCAGCCCATTACACAGAGCTAACCTTGGTACTAACAAACCAGATAAACATGCCTTTGGAGTCGACAGGCCACTTGGGAATAGGATAACGACAAACGTTCAGAGAGTGAATTCCGCAGACAGAGCCTGGGATGTTTCCATGCCAACTGGGTCGCATCTAGAGATGTTGCCACTGAAGGAAGGTCAAATAGACCTTGAGGTCAAAGGTCAAAATAACTATAATAACGTACTTCAGTTTCCTGATATTCATCCAATAGAAGACCACCGGAGATCGCTAATGCCCAGAGACAATTATCACCACGGCAACTGGGGTCACCATGGTGACACACACAGTAACAGTAGCAAAATAAAAGAAGTTGGCGACTATATGTATGAAAATCTTAATCACCATGGTGACGACATGTTTAGCAATACTGGTGAATATGGCAGCAGGCATGCAAACTTCATTTGTGGCTGTGACTGGAGAAATGGGACTTATGGGCTTTGCGGCCAGTGTAGATCCAGATCAGCCTGTGCTTCTGCACAGGCTGATCAGGATCTGCCCTGTCCGACTGGTCATATCTCTCAAACATTTTCTCATTTCCATCACCATGGTGGCCTTGACCCTCAACACCTTGAACACATTGGTCCACCTGGGCATATCTTAGAACAACATGGAAGTCATGTGTGTGCACAATCAAAATACATGGACCAGAGACTCTTAACCCATGACAGTAGCGTAGATGATGACCTTGAATGCTCACCTGACATTCCTTACCAAACCCAGCCAGACTATGGTCATAGTACGACCTCAGGTTGCCATGAAATTGCAAATTTGCATTACGATCATCCAGCATATAATTGCAAACACATTTACAATGAGACTTCACAAGATAAATTTGAAGTAAGCGAGGAAAAAGAGTTATTATCCAATAACTTTGTCGCCGTCGACCCCCCAATCAAGGTCCAGGACACGGATTCCGAGAGGTTCGACAGCGGGATTCAGTCTGGAGAAATGGACATGGGCAAGGGACCAAACGAAATGTTGCAGAAGCAATGTGACATGAACACAACTCAAACGCGGAGTTTTTCCTTTGAACAGTTGTGTAATAATGCAGGCCGCGAAATGTTTTACCCGCCCGAAGACGATGATATGGATATGTCGGGCGGTTCAGCTACTTCTTCCCTAATGGACCAGATGGATTCCATTAACTCAGCACAGTATAGACCAGTCTACCACCCAATCAAGGACAAGGACACGGATTCCGAGAGGGTCGACAGTGGTATTCAGTCTGGAGAAATGGATGGTTTGCTAGACACGGGCAGTGGACCAAACGAAATGTTGCATAAGCATTGTGGCATGAACACAGCTCAAGAGTTTTTGGAGATAAGAGATATGGAAATGTCGGTTCAGCTACTTCTTCCCTAATTGACCAGATGGATTCCATTAACTCAGCACAGTGTAGACCAGTCTTATAAATGGGGTACTGAAATTGGAAAATCACGATTACCATAATAACCGGAATATTTGGACACCATTTATTTGAGGAAACACATACTGATATATTCTTTCCCCACATCAGTGAGCATACCAATATTTAGGGTTAGTATGGTAGTACTGATTTAACCACAATAACAATCTATTTGGATACAATTTGCGTTGGGAAACCCCTATTTAATAAGGGTTTCCCAAAGCAAATTGTGTTTGAATATTGAGGGTTATTGCGATAACTTCACTTAGAACTACTTCTTTATGCCACCGCAACGATAGATGTCGGTGGCATATAGTGTTTACCCTGTCCATCCGTCCATCTGCCTGTCTGTTCGTCTGTCAGTAGACAATTTTCCTTGTCCGGCGAACTACTTCTACCGTTTTTGGCCGATTCTCTTCATATTCGGTATACATCCGAACCATCTAGTGCAAGACTGTGTAACGTACAAATGTTCGCTGTCCCGCTGATACATCCAGAGTTATGCCCCTTTTACGACTCTGAAATTATTATTTTTTTCCTTCTACAGTTTTTTTCTGATTCTCTTGATACTCGGTATACATCCTTACCATCAAGTGCAAGAGTCCGTAACGTAAATCTTTTCACTTTCCCACCTATCCATCCGCAGTTAGAAAATATGTTTTTCTCTAACTCGATGATTGCTGTCATATATTCGTGAATGCTCAACAGTGGTGGCATTTTGGCCCTTTCACCCCTAAGTAACTGGAATGGACACTCCCATGTTATGTATCAGACTTCTCCATTTATCAGAAAGGGCTATTGTTTTTAAAAAGAAGAAAATACCCGCACATTGTGCCGTCTCATCTGGATCGACACTATTTCCAATCATAATATGTGGTTGTTGGTTGGGACCATGTGGTGTGTTATTTAACAATCGGGGATTCACCTGACTTGAATCCCGACCGGAGACCTGGTTTGGCTCTCGGGTACGTCTTTGGCATTCTTGTATGTGAGAGTTGAATCTGTAGCCTATTTCATCAACATTGCAAAGTATGCTTTAGTAGCAAAGTATACTTTGAGGGAGAAATTTTCAATTTTATAAATTTATTAATTTTTATTATACTGAATATAATAAATTCAGTATAATAATTCTGCATACTTTTAATCATGAAATACATGCATTTGTTATTTCTATTTGAAATAATGCATTTCAGGAAAAATAAATGATTACTCCCTCAAAGTATACTTTGCAATTTTGATGAAATCGGCTACTGGTTTGGCTCTCGGGTACGTCTTTGGCATTCTTATATGTGAGAGTTGAATCTGGTTATACCCCTTTATAAAAGTAATATCATTATTCCTAATCTTATTACTTTTAGGGGAAGGGGTCAAGTGAATTTGGTGTGGTATGGACCTGACACCATGTCGGGTTATTCTAATTTCAGGACTGAATATATTTTTTTTTTGTTTGATGTAAATATTCCGTTCTGATTTTGGAATTTTCCCGCCAATGCAGCAGGTTAAGTGCGGGGTCGAACCCATTGGCCCGGCCTTAAATGACCTTAGCTGATATGCTGTTAAACACCAATAAATCAAATTCATGAATCCAATCATAACGATAGAGTTCTGTAATGTTGAAAGGGTTAGGCAACGACATCAAACGGACATTTCAACAACTCTATCATCTATGATCCTCAGTAAAATTTCCAAGTACACTTTGCGGGAGAAATTGTCAATTTAAGTATAAATTTATTAATTTTTATTATACTGAATGTATTACATTATCACAGCCATATTGGCTGTGATAATTATATGCAGCTATTAGTTCTATATGAAATAATGCATTTTGTTTCAAATAAATAATTACTCCCACAAACTATACTTAGGTGGATAGGTATACTTAGCAATTTTGAAGCAACTGGAATTCTAAGGCTAATTACTCCTGCTTATCCAAGTTTGGTAACACAAGACTGGTCTATCAGTAATTTGACTGCCGACTGAGGAAAATGTCCCTTGGACATGTCTTCAATAGAGCGGTGTAGATCCTGATTATTATTTGAAATCATACAGTGGATGATCAGGATTATAAACAGCGTCCAGTACAAATGATCTGTGGCTACGCTGGTTGCCGACTTGATAGGTCGCTTTCCTCAACTGGGACCAAAATGTAGCAAGTTCAAACCTGGACAAAAGGGAAATAAGTTTTAGTAAAAACAGATATAACCTATATTTGTTTCAAATACATGCTTTTTGTTTGTTTGAAATATTGTGTGTGAACAATCAATGTACAGATTGCCTTTGTGCCATATAAGATATTTATCTTTGCTATATTTTCTATATTTATAATTTATACTACTATAATATTATTGTACCAAAGGAAAAGATTGTGAGAAATCCTTTATATATATACTTCCTTTCCACTTTAGGGATGGGTTGTGGCCTAGAACACCTGACTTCCAGTCCGGCAGTTGTGGGTTCAAACCTCTACTTAGATACCAAAAACTGCTTTAACCCTTAGACCGCTATCTTAATCTTTTTGTTGTCTGCTGTTTATTTTCCATTTTTATCATCAAAAACATGCTTTGACAGGACGTTAGAATAATTTACAACATGCTTTGACAGCACTTCAGAATCATTTCCATTGGAAATGATTCTGAAGTGCTGTCGAACCATGTTTTTATTGAGAAATAAGGCAAGATATAAAAGCAACAGGCGGTCTAAGGGTTAATAGTATTTCCATCCCACTGGACTTTCGGATCAGACTTGAAACTGCATGATGTCCCATTCCTCCCTGTATGACCTTAGTCTTTGTGCCATATTTCATATTTATCTATGTTATATTTTCTATATTTATATTTTATACTAATATTATTGTACCAAAGAACACGATTGTCAGAAATCCTTTATATTTTATTTCAACTGTAGGGACAGGTTGTGGCCTAGGGGTTAGAAGACACAAGACTTCCAATCCGGAGGTTGTGGGTTCAAACCTTGCCTTGAACATCAAAAACTACTTTATTAATAGTATTTCCATCCCACTGCTCTTTCGGATGAGCCTTGAAACGAAGATCTCGTCCCTATATGACCTTAGCTGTTGCTGGGATGTTAAACCCATTCACTTTCACATTTTTCATTATCCCCTCACCGATAGGCAAGATGGGGATCTAGCGTTAGTCCATGTACGTATGTGCATGCGTTAGTAAGGCAAATGCGTTAAAAGTTTTTGTTTTTATTATTATCCAGGCTGCCAGCAATGGGATTAGCTACGTAATAACGATGCCTTTTTTTCAACTTTACTTTATATTTGAATGTATGTAATACATACATTCAAATATAAAGTAAAGTTGTATATATAGACGCGGATCCTGACACTACATCGCCTGTTAGATATTGATGAAATTACACAAGTGATGATCCAACCCATAGAATGCGCAAAATGAAAATTGTCGTCTGCTGTTGTTTTACATATTGCCTTCTTTCTCAATAAAAAACATGGTTTGACAGCATTTTAGAATCATTTCTGATGGAAATGATTCTAAAATGTTGTCAAATCATGTTTTTTTCTTTAGAAAATAATCAACAGACGACACAATTGTATTCAGTAGTTTAAAGGGGAAAATTTTTTGTCGAGCCCGCTTGCGGAAAAAGAGACATTGTGATCACAATGATGTCCGTGCTTGCGTCCGTCCGAGCTTAACAAATGGATACATATGTGGCTAGGAGAACAATAGATTATGTAATATTCTATTGTTCCGTGATTTTATGTGGCTAAAAATGTGTTTATGTGGCTACAGAACAATAGGGATGAACAAAGGAAAAGGTTAGCCACATAAGTATCCATTTGTAGGAACGTCCATCCGTGTGTGCGTCCATCCGGGCTAACATTGGGGGTTTAGGGGCTATGGGGAGGAGCCTAAGACAATAGAATACAATAGATTTGCATTCAATTTTTTAAAAATACCATCAAATGCCTCGGCGGGCTCGACATGTGGGCGCGGCCATCTGGTTTTTAAAATAATATAAAAAATTAAAAACATGCTTTCATCATGGCCCTGTGTAAAGTGGTTTAATGGAAGATATATGACGATACTAGGACCGCTGAATTATTTTTGTTTTTTCAGGATTTTTTTAAAAAAAATATGTTTTCATCATGGCCCTGTGTAAAGTTGTTTAATTAAAAATGTATGACAATACTAGGACTGCTGGATTGTTTCAATTTTCACCGTTATCGGTACATAAATATCTGATTTTCTATCTTGCTGAACGCAACTATGTAGGATATTTATATACCTATATGGGTAAAAATAGAAACAACAATAGTACTTTACACAGGGCCATGATGAAAACACGTTTTTATTTCTTATAATTTTTTTTAAATCCTGATATGCCGCTTTAAAGGTTAATATGATACTTATTATACACCCCGCAACTCGTTGTGGGGGGGGGTATACTGGAGTCGGGTTGTTTATACCCCCCGCAACGAGTTGTGGGGGGGTATACTGGAGTCAGGTTGTCCGTCCGTCCGTCCGTACGTCCGTCCGTCCGTCCGTCCGTCCGTCCGTCTGTCCGTCCGGGCAAACGAGAGGGCACTTGTTGGGTACAAAAGTAACGGATTTTGATGAAATATGGCGCATCAAACGCGTCTTGTTAAGCTGCATTTGGTGGTCTCTGTATTTTCTACCGTACTTCTGTCGTCTTCGCAAAAACGTCATAGGTCTGTGCCGAACTCCATGGACCACCAAATGCAGCTCTTGAAGACGCGTTTGCTGTGCCATATTTCATGAAAATCCGTTGAATATTAAAGGTACATACCCACTCAGTAGGCACAAACTGTTCTTTGTAGGAATTAAATAAGTGTATAATTGTGTCACTATTCCACCAGCTCTATAAATTACAAGTGCCCGCTATACAGATATAATGATTTATTAATATTTATTTTAATGATAGTGACGCGCGGTGGTATCAGGCTATTTTCATATGCAAATGAGGCGTGATAATTTTTGACCGATTATAAAGTATGATCATTGCACATCGAAACATAAAAACAGAGAATAAATAGTAATGTCCATTAACATTTTAAGGAAACACGCTTATCGCCCCTGATATCAGTGTGAAAATCTACATCTTATATAAAATCTATAATAATACCAATCAATACATGGGGTAATGGTGAATTAATGTTTATTTTGCCAGAATATGTCTCAGATGATGTCTCTGATATAAAGAACAGTTTGTGCCTACTGAGTGGGCATGTACCTTTAAGGAAAATATCAAATAATACTTAGTTTGGAGTGGGCGACGTCGTTGTTGTAACCATGTGATCATGCACCTTGGTAGTTAAACACAGAAAATCTAAAAAAATATTCAATTGTAAGTACTTTTTCTTCAATAACAATAAAGTCACCCTCTGCCTTCCCAATTTTTTTTTATTTGATGAAATTCTATCAAATATTGATAAAAAAAATAATGGGAATTTAACATGGGGCAAGAATGAGAAATGAAGAGTGATGAGGAGAGTCGAAAAAACAAAATTGGAAATTGGCTCCGAAACTTGACTGCAGTAGATAGCTTGGAAAGGATGTAACTAAGAAAACAATAGTTAGATTTTGAAAATCGGTTCAGAAGTTGCAAAATTATTTAAATAAATCTGTTTTTAACCCCCATGTAAATTCCAATAGAAATTATCCTTTTCTCTGTAAAATCAATATTTGGTGGAATTTCATCAAATAATTATTTTTGGGGAGGGAGTCTTTTTTGTTATTGAAAATACTTTAATACCGGTACATTTTAATTTCTTTTAGATTTAATGTGTTTAATAGTCAAAAGTATGTCGGCAGAAAAATGTGGAACAGACAACAATAAGTAATTATTTCAGAAATGCATCCATACAGACAATTAACAGTTATCACATGTCCAATAATGGCCGTGTGTTTTTTAAGTCATCCACTATGATCATCTCGTCTAAGCAAAAACTTAATTCTCATAAAATTGAACTCCTGTGCATGACAATAAAATTGAACAATCTTCAAAGGAAAAATTACTTGCAGGGATTCCGCTGGGGAAAATAAAAAAATCGCCACTTCAAAAAAAATAAAACAATTGGCAATAAAAAATTACAATTTTTTTTTTTTTTTCTTTTTTTTTTTTTTCTTTTTTTCGATTTTTTTTTTTCGATTTTTTTTTCGAAAATTGTAGTACAAATAGATCACACACTGTCATGGGACCACCATATAGATAATGTCCTAAACAAATGTAATTCACTATTGTGTAGAATTACGAAATATCTGTCCATCCAAAATAGGGTGCTATACTTCAATGCTTATATTCTACCTCATTTAGATTTCTGTTCAGCTGTCTGGGGGAGCAGTACCCAAGATTCACTAAATAAACTTCAAAAAAAGGCAGCTTGGTAGATAATTATTGACAAGGACTATGATACACCAAGTGATGATCTGTTTCGCCAACGGAACTGGATGAAAATTAATGACCGAATTACTTACCAGAAAGCAATACAAATGTATAAATGCATGAACAACCTTTGCCCAGATTATCTTTCAAATTCCTTCAAACTTACTAGTTCCGTCCACAATCTGAATTTGAGATCCACTGAAAATAATATGTTGTATTTACCAAAACCAAAAACAGAGTTATACCGCAAATGTTTTGCTTCTTCCGGACCAAAAATATGGAATTCTCTATCAAATACTTCAAAAAATGCCAAGACGCTCAAACCTCTACCTGCGATATGTACAGTGATCAAAAACATGATTGCTTGTATGTATACAGATTTTACATGTTGAATGTTTTCACATTTTCATCTGATGTTGACGTACATGTTCTGTGTCATGTTTGTTGTTCATTGTATTATATTATGAATTTTTAGCCAGGTTGTTTGAAAAAAAATCCAGGCTATTGGATTGGCGAAAGCCGGGCGGGCGGGCGGGCGGCGGGCGGGCGGCGTCCACAATCAATGTTAAGTTTTCGTGTTTGAGTCCATTTCTTTGTTACTGTACCACCTAGGACCACCAAACTTTCACAGCTTCATAATCAAGGGGTGCCCACCACATATCACTATCCAACATGTTACTTTTTTTTTTAACTTCACCCATTTTTTCCGCGTAATCGACTTAGCCATTTTCAATGTTAAGTTTTCGCGTTTACAATGTTAAGTTTTCGTGTTTAAGTCCATTTCTTTCGTACTGTACCACCTAGGACCACCAAACTTTCACAGCTTCATAATCAAGGGGTACCCACCACATATCACTATCCAACATGTTTACTTTTTTTTTAACTTCACCCATTTTTTCTGCGCAGTCGACTTAGCCATTTTCAATGTTAAGTTTTCGCGTTTACAATGTTAAGTTTTCGTGTTTAAGTCCATTTCTTTGGTACTGTACCACCTAGGACCACCAAACTTTCACAGCTTCATAACCAAGGGGTGCCTACCACATACAACTATCCAACATGTGACCATTTTTTTACCTTCACCTATTATTTCTCCGTAATTGACTTAGCCATTTTCAACGTTAACTTTTTAACGTACGTCTGGTTAGAGTTTTTTGGTTGGTTTTAAAACTTTTTCATTATACTATATCTCTGCAACTGCTTCGCCCATTACCTTGAAACTTCACATGGGTGTTTATCATCATCCATATTTTCATTTGAACCCCCAACCGTGCGGCCCCTGCCCGTGCCCAATGTCAAGGTCAAATTACGTTTGAATTTTTTTGTTAATGTTTTTTCGTGTACTATATCTCTGTAACTGCTTCACCCAATACCTTGATCTTCACTGGGTGTTTATCATCATTGTCGCACCTGCTTGCGGAAAGCGCGATCCTGTGCCCAATGTCAAAGTCAAATAACTTTGAATTTTTTTGTTAAAGTTTTTTTTTTTTGTTTTTTGTGACTATATCTCTGCAACTGCTTCACCCAATACCTTGATACTTCACATGGTGTTTTATCATCATTGTCGCACCTGCTTGCGGAAAGCGCGATCCTGTGCCCAATTGTCAAGGTCAAATTACTTTGAATTTTTTGTTAAAATTAAAGTTTTTTCGTGGACTATATCTCTGCAACTGCTTCACCCAATACCTTGATACTTCACATGGGTGCTTATCATCATTGTCGCACCTGCTTGCGGAAAGCGCGATCCTGTGCCCAATGTCAAGGTCAAATTACTTTGAATTTTTTTGTTAAAGTTTTTTCGTGTACTATATCTCTGCAACTGCTTCACCCATACCTTGATCTTCACATGGGTGCTTATCATCATTGTCGCACCTGCTTGCGGAAAGCGCGATCCTGTGCCCAATGTCAAGGTCAAATTACTTTGAATTTTTTAAATTTTAAAGTTTTTTTCGTTTGTACTATATCTCTGGCAACTGCTTCACCCAATACCTTGATACTTCACATGGGTGTTTATCATCATGTCACACCTGCTTCGGAAAGCGATCCTGTGCCCATGTCAAGTTCAAATTACTTTGATTTTTTTGTTAACGATGTGTACTATATCTGCAACTGCTTCACCCAATACCTTATACTTCACAGGGTGTTTATCATCATTGTCACACCTGCTTGTGGAAAGCGCGATATCGTCAGCATTTTGGCATACGTCCGTCCGTTCGTCCGTGTGTCCGGTTAAAGTTTTTTCGTTAAAGTTTTTCCATCTACTATATCTATTTTTTTAGTGTCCATGCCTCGCCCCAAGGCGCGACATGCAGGCCACGGCCATCTAGTCTACAAAAAGTGGGTATAATTTGTTATCCAAGTGTCTATGCTTGGAAAAAACCTGGCCTTCGTGGCTTTGCCTCGTTTCTTGTTACATGTAGTATAGTGTAAAGAGGACCTCAAGGGAGATTGCGTTACCGATTGAGTTTTCCTCTGAAAATAAAGTACTTACTTACTTACTTACTTACTTACTTACTTACTTACTAACCCTTAGACCACTATCTTATTTTTGTTGTCGTCTGCTGTTTATTTTCTATTTTAAATGTTTATCATCAAAAACATGCTTTGACAGCACTTTAGAATAATTTACAACATGCTTTGACAGCACTTCAGAATCATTTCCATTGGAAATGATTCTGAAGTGCTGTCAAGCATGTTTTTATTGAAAAATAAGGCAAGATATAAAAGCAACAGCAGATTACAATTGTTGTGAGTAGCGATCTAAGGGTTAAGGTATGCAGCGGGTGGCAGGCTGTGAACATACGATGGGTAATTTAACAATAGGGTTCTTAACTTCTTACTGGAATCACTGGTTTGACCCTCGGGTACCTTATTGGCTTTCTTGTACATGAGAGTTGCATCTAATTACACCCATTTTAAGAGTAGTAAGATTGGTACTAATCCTATTACTTTTATGGGATGGGGCTAAGTGACTCTGGTGTGGTAAGGACCTGGCACCAGATCAAGTTATTCTAATTTCAGGTTTGAATATATATCTTTTCTGTGTTTATTATTTCTAATTTTTGTGATTTTCCCACCATCCATACAGATGAAATACTGGATTCGACCCCATTAACCTGGCCTAAAATGACCTTAGACAAGCAATTAAACAGGCCGTTAGTTTCTAATATATAAGATCTGCAGCGCGTTTAAACACTTGTCTTTTTCAAACCCGTTAAAATGATAGAAATTGTTACCTTACCATAACGTTTGATGTTGAATACTTGTAAAAAGACATCGTTCAGCATCACAGTGCCACTTAGTGGTGCCTGTGATACAGCATTTTGTCCACATACCGGTAGTCTTCCCCACATTAAGTCGTCGAAATTGATATCCACTTGAACTGCGAAACGTGAACCGATTGGCTCTTTCTGTAAATGACGTTACATCACGTCACACCAGTTTTGCTGTAACAATGACAGCCAAATTGTTTTCAATACTACATAATTCCAGCACAAAAATATTTACACAATTCCATAACATTTGATTGGCTCGTAGCAAGTCTCTGTCCAAAATTTATATCCCAGTAAACTCCCACGCCAAACTACTTTCCGTAACCGTCAGGCGCAGTTAAAATAATTCTTAAGAAAACGGAAAATAAACACATTTTCTTGATGAATTTATTTAAAATCCTGGAATTATAAGGAATGAATGGCCTTTTTGTTGAATTTATCAGGGCTATAAACTTGGAAAAGTCGCGGGAATACTGGACGAGGCCTTAAAAAAATTACAATTTTCGAAAGAAAAAAACAACAACATTTTTTTAATTTTTTTTTTCGAAAATTGTAATTTTTTATCGCTTCGTCCAATATTCCCACGACTTTTCCAAGTTTATACCATGATAAATTCCACAACAATGCCATTCATTCCTATAGTAAACAGCATGGTGACACTGAATGATTTATGTTTGCAAATATTCCTGGTGTTTTACTACGTTGCTGACCTTATATTAAGAGACAATACTGACGTGCAACTTGTTCAGCCCCCTGTGGTTAAACACCATTAAGTAAGTAAATACATTAATGTATGCAATTCTATAATAATAATATGTGTTTATTTTTGCCGTGAAAATGTTTTGCTTTGTATGTATGTATACATGTTATTGTGATGTACATGTCCTCACTTGCTGTAGTTGCTATATTGTGATATTGTAACATTACGTTGTGATCACCATCTGAATTGCACCTTCTGCGGAACCTCTTTAAGACGAACGACGGAGTATACTTTTATTAACACGCAATCCATCGTACAGTGGATTTATTCGAAATTACAAGTGACTTTGGTGCTGTATTGACCTGGCACCTGTAACCGATTTCATCAAAATTGCAAAGTATACTTTTCTAGCAACGTATACTTTGAGGGAGACATTTTCAATTTAAGGATAAATTTATTATTTTTTATTATACAGAATTTATTACATTATCACAGCCACTTTGGCTGTGATAATGTAATAAATTCAGTATAATAATTCTGCATACTTGTAATCATCAAATATGTGCAGTGATTAGTTCTATATGAAATAATGCATTTTGGGAAAAATAAATGATTCCTCCCTCAAAGTATACTTTGCTACATAAGTATGCTTTGCAATTTTGATGAAATCGGCTACAGGTCGGGTTATTCTAATTTCAAGGCTGAATATATTTTTTCTCGATGTCAATATTCCGTTCTGATTTTGGAATTTTCCCCCCGATGCAGCAGGTTAAATGCGGGATCGAACCCGTTGGCTTGGCCTTAATAAACAAACAAACAAAAATTATTTGAAATTAACCTAGATCTCAGAGTCCCGGATTAACACGCATGCCCACACTATCAAATGGAGGCCCAAGGCGACCCGGCGTGGGTCCAACCTCACAACCAGCCCAACCTGAGTGTAAGCGAGCAATTTGTACACTTGTTAGACAGTCCCAACAGACAGCGTTATATATTCTATGCATGACGTTTAATGTTACTGCGCCTGCATTATCCGGTTTCAGCTAGCTTGTAACGGCCAGCATTATTTACCAATACGTCTATCACACCAACACGAACACTGGGCAACAAGCCATATTGTTACAGTATTCTGGGTTTTTGTCCATGCTGTTATTGTTTTGAATGCCAAATATTGTTTATGATGATTTTACAAATTTTACATATCAGTTGCAGTCCCATATTCGTGTACGTGTATTATAATTTATTATAGGAACGAACGGCTTTTTTGTGGAATTTATCGGGGTATAAACTTGGAAAAGTCGGAAAAGTCGCGGGAATACTGGACGAAGCGATAAAAAATGACAATTTTCGGAAAAAAAAAAGAAAAAAAAAATTGTAATTTTTTTAAGGCCTCGTCCAGTATTCCCGCGAATTTTCCAAGTTTATATCCCCGATAAATTCCACAAAAAGGCCATTCATTCCTTATAATTCCAGCATTTGAAATAAATTCATCAAGAAAATGTGTTTATTTTCCGTTTTCTTAAGAATTATTTTAACTGCGCCTCACGGTTACGGAAATTAGTTTGGCGTGGGAGTTTACTGGGATATAAATTTTGGACAGAGACTTGCTACGGGCCAATCAAATGTTAGGGAATTGTATAAATATTTTTGTGCTGGAATTATTCAGGATTGTTTGTTGCATGTATTTATATATGTGAGACACGACGAGATTTTGTACCTTCGGACGTCTGCATAATTTCATTAAATACGTTTACAAATATTTTTCAGAAATAAAGTTAAAAGTTGACAAAATATTTCACATGTACACATTTTGTCAACTTTTGACGCCATTTACGGAAAATATTGTAAATTTTGTAAAGTATTTCATGAAATTACTCAGATGTCCGAAAGTACAAGATCACATGGCGTGTCTCCTATAATCATGTTTTGTAACATTTATTCAAGATTGTTAATTATTTACAATGTATATATTTGTGTTTGTGATATTGTATAGGGCCTCCAACTGAGAAAATGGACCTGTAGGCTATTTCACCAACATTGCAAAGTATGCTTTTCTAGCAAAGTATACTTCGAGGGAGAAATTTTCAATTTAAGGATAAATTTATTAATTTTTATTATACATGTACTGACTTTATTACAGCCATGTAAAATAATTGATAAATTATGTTACCATAATAACCCTAAGTATTCAGACACAATTTGTTTTGGGAAATCCTTATAAATAGAGAATACCAGGCTAGTGTTGTTTGATATCAAGTTTATCAGGGGCCTATTTCACCAACATTGCAAAGTATACTTTAGTAGCAAAGTATACTTTGAGGGAGAAATTTTCAATTTTAGGATAAATTTATTAATTGTTATTATACTGAATTTATTACATTATCACAGCCAATTTGGCTGTGATAATGTAATAAATTCAGTATAATAATTCTGCATACTTTTAATCATGAAATATATGCATTTGTTAGTTCTACATGTATATAAAATAATGCATTTCAGGAAAAATAAATGATTACTCCCTCAAAGTATACTTTGCTAGAAAAGTATACTTTGCAATGTTTGTGAAATAGGCTACAGGAATGTGTGAGGCCAGTGTAGCCCCAGTGCAGTATGATCAGGACATGCTGATCTGGATCTACACTGGTCGTAGAGCTCCAGATAAGTGTTGTGTCTAAAGAGTATATCCCCAGATTTCAAATCCAATGTGTGTTTTACTTTCACAAATGTTGTAATAGTATGTATTATTACAAATGTATTCAAGATTTTCTTCCTTATTAAATAGGGAACAAATGATAAAATAAAAATCACTTATTTCAGCTGCAAAAAGTAAATTTTAACTTTCCTTACAGTTTTTTGTACTCCCACTGTTGATAATCGATGCATATTCTGGTAAAATAAGTGCGTAAAATATGCCAATACACACCTTATCTGGAGCTCTGTAGTCGCAAAACCCATAAGCTCCATTTTTCCAGTGACAGCCACCTTCGTGTGTGCATATTTTTATCCCCTCGCCAATAGGCAAGAGGGGACATAGCGTTAGTTCATGTATGTGCGTACATAAGTGCGTATGGGTGTGCATACGTTAGTAACACATTTTATTTTTCAATAACTTACATAATTATGAACTGTGCACCGTTTTTGTACGACCGTTTTTAAAAAACTGTACGTATTATAGCGGGCGGCTGACAGAAAATGTGCATAGTTCGTGTACACAACTCATCCGAAACCGTTCAGTCGATCGATCTGAAATTATACACACGTCTTCTACACATATTGAAGATGTGCACCTTGGTGTTTTCATGCCGAAACAATATTTTTTAACAAAAATATCACCTTTTTAACTTTATAGCCATTTTGTCTACATTTTTCTACACAATTCTATATACGGTACAGAGTTTGAGTACACAACTCCTCCGAAACCGTTCAGTCGATCGTTCTGAAACTATACACACGTCTTCTGCACATATTGAAGATGTGCACCTTGGTGTTTTTATGCCGAAAAAATATTTTTTAACAAAAATATCACCTTTTTAACTTAGCAATTTTTTTTACATTATTGTATCCAATTTCCTATCATTTCTACTTTACACTCTACTTTTCTATCTCTGCCTAAATTAGTATACATGTTTAGCACAACGAGATGAAGAAATAATGCTATAGACTTTCAAATTCTCATTAATGTTTCTTGCCTTGGTGACAGCTTCACATTTCTGCATCTTCGCTGTCTGGCCCATATTTGATGGGCGTATTTTGTGACTTGCGGCACTCTTGTTGATAATATAGGGCCACAATGTGTGTCTAGGGATAGTGCCTTTTTTTGCACATGGCCCATGTCCAAATGCCCAAGGTCAAGGTCACTGAAGAGTTATGTTCACCTTGTTTGTAAGACAAATGCATTTTTTTTGTTTATTCAAATATTTCAGCACAAAAATATTTACGCAATTCCCTAACATTTGATTGGTCCGTAGCAAGTCTCTGTCCAGAATTTATATCCCAGTAAACTCCATGCCGAACTACTTTCCATAACCGTCAGGCGCAGTTAAAATAATTCTTAAGAAAACGGAAAATAAACACATTTTCTTGATGAATTTATTTCAAATGCTGGAATTATAAGGAATGAATGGCCTTTTTGTGGAATTTATCGGGGATATAAACTTGGAAAAGTCGCGGGAATACTGGACGAGGCCTTCCGGCCTTCGTCCAGTATTCCCGCGACTTTTCCAAGTTTACTGTGGAAAATAAAAAAATCGCCACGTCAAAAAAAACAAAAACAATTGGCGATTAAAAAATTACAATTTTCGAAAAAGAAAAAAATATTTTATTTTTTTTTTCGAAAATTGTAATTTTTTATCGCCAATTGTTTATTTTTATCGCCGCGACTTTTCCAAGTTTATACCCCGATAAATTCCACAAAAAGGCCATTCATTCTTATAATAACTTGTTTTATTATCAAGGCTGCTAGCGAGGGGATTATAGTGATAAATATGCCCTTGTTTATGTTGTGCTCATTTTGTTATGTCAAATAATGTCGTTGGAGGCAATAAAATTGTATATGTGTGTTTTATATATATCACAATAAAATCATATGAGATGGGATTTTGTACCTAATAAGTGCGATATAAAATGGACAATATTTACAAAAATTACAATACTTTCCGTAAATGATGTCGAACGTTGACGAATATTCAGAGAAAATGCGGAATAGAATCCGCATTTGCTATGAAAATTTTGTGAAATTTGGACGTCATTTACAGAACAAATCACACATTCTGTAAATATTTTTTTTTATGAAAATGTGCACATCTTCTTAGGTACAAAATCACATGACTTGTCGTCTCACATGTGCTATCTATTGTCTATGTAGATAAGATCAGTAGAAGTCGACTGAAGTCCACTAATCAGAGCAATATACCCCGCTAAATATAGGTACAGTGGTGTCGAAAGTATCATACGATAGGTCCGGTCCCCAATTTCATACACACCCAAAGTTATTTCGTTATTTTTTCCTTTGCCTAGTTATACTTGGATTATTTATATGTTGGTTGCAATCGTCGGCGATGACTTTCTGTGCGGAAGTCGGTTGTAATTCACGGTCAAACAGACAGCCGAGCCAGAATCAGAAAAAATGTGAAATTAAATGTTATATTTCTAATTTTTTTTACAAAATGCTGACATAATCTCAGACATTTCGTAAATTTATTCTGCAATCCTTTGCAGAATGTTACTTCAGCATACTTGTGTTTTGACAATTTCGAGTTGAAATTAATTCTTTATTAATCAGTGACACGCGTGTGTAGCTATGTTCAAACGGATGCCGCCGGAGATCATTAATAGTTTGGCACAGCAAACAACTTATCCGATGATTTGGCCTCTGGCAAATAGGGAAGTGGATCTTGGGATAGGTGTATTCTGAATTCAATGAAGCCACATTTATGCCAAGCTGATTGGTTGAGTCCAGTTTGACAGACATGGAAGGGTGGGTGGTGGTCGGGCGAATGTGATGGCGTAAATTAATGGTAGGGGTTCCTCCTTATAGGAATCACGATTTGCCTGGTTTGGCCCTCAGGTACGTTTTCACATAGGGTAACCTATGTATTGGAATCGCCTCGGATAGTTAGCCACGCCCCAGACCCCCCTCGGTGGGCTAGTCCGTAGTGATATCTTGGAGTAACCATAACAACAAAATGCATTGTGTTACTCAACGTTTAACTATCATACGCAACTGCTAATTGAAAATAATATTATGAAAAACTACTTGCACTGAACAATATCAACAACGGATGTTCTACGTACAAAAATACATCGGATTATTTTATTACGCGTTAAGTCGTTATTTGCCCCCATTTGCGTCACAAATCGTGCGGTCATCGCTAAATTTAGTAACAGGCTATAGGTTTCGGCAGAGTTAACTCCCTCAGAATACTCTCCACCGGATAAACAAGTCTTGTTCTGATTTAGGGGAGATAACTCTTGTTTACTAATGGATTTATTATACTAGAACATTTATTTTTGAAAATAACTTTATAATAAACGGATAAAGAAGGAAAAATACTATGTAATCTTAATAGTATGTACATTAGTACTCGTCTAAAAGCTGTAGCAATATAATTGTTAACACATTTAAATGATTTTGTGTTTATATTAATACTCTTTTTTAGGCACCATCTCGTTATTGCATTCATACACGTGATTCCATTTTCTTGTCCAATCTGAAAACGCCAGTAGCAATATAATTCGAACCAATTGGTTTCCCCAGTGAAGGAAACTTTTGTACTTTCAGTGTTGAATATGCAAGGGAGCCCCCTCCCACCCCACACATTTTGCTGTTGAACATACATGTAACACCAAGCCAATCCATCAGTCATTATTATGTTCTCATGCTTCATATGTTGAACAATTATAATACCAATCTGAGGGAGTGGTCATTATTTATCACCAAGGGGGTTGGGGTGGGAATGGGGCTGGATACATTTTGTTAACTTACCTTAGACAAGTATAAGCCCCCACCCCTTCCACACAGCTTTTCATTAAATTTTCAAGGCCTCCCCCCATTGAAAAATTAATAATGTTCAAGCCCAAAACGAGACGGTTCAAATGAGTGGTAACAACATAATTATTCTATCATATTTTTAATAAACATATATTGCATCTACTGATTGCACTGCCTGGGTTAATTATGCCCCTATGCAATAGCCAGGGGGACATATTGCCTTGCTCTTGAGGTTCCGTATGTCCGTCCGTCTGTATATTTACATGAAAAAGATTGTTGTAAGAGTTTCTCCAGTTAAGAGTCCAGTATTCCAGAGGGGCATATCCATGTTTTACAAACATAATGTCTAGTGTTAATGTTGGTACAAAAGCTAATTTATTAAAGGTATTAATACTTACATTTTCCTAAAATGTTGGGCAAGTAGCATTTTTGTCTGGGCAAGTAGATTATAATTGTACTTGCCCGGCCGGGCAAGTATGAAAAGTGAATATTGTTAAGCCCTGTCACCTGTGCGAAAATGAGTCACACGTTTGACGGCTACAAAACCTCTAGAAGTACCTGAGAAACGGAGGTGTGACCGTGACGGGCTACAACTATTTAATTCACAAAACAGAAGTAAACATGGATATGTCAAAGTAATGCAGAAACTTTAACAAAAATCCTGCTACAACATTGTTTTGTACCGACAAGGCATTTTCAGGCGCGACACCGCTTCCGTGGCGGAATTCTTGTAGTACCCTATGTTCAGTACTTTGATTATCTTTGGCTCTTTTGTTATTGGGTTATTGCCCATTATAAAAGTAGTATGATTATTACTGATCCTACTGCTTTTGGGAGGGGGCCAAGTGATTCTGGTGTGGCGAGGACCTGGCATCAGATCAGGATTATTCTGATTTCAGGGCTGAATATATAGTTTTTTTATTGTAAATATTCAGTTTTGACTTTGGGATTTTCCCCCCATTTGTACATGTACTTGAACATGTACTACATGCACTTTTACAGCTAATATATGGAATTTAGTACTAAACCCATTGACCCAGCCTTAAATGACTTTAGCTGTTGATAGGCCGTTAAACCCCAACAAACAAATAAACAAACACGAACCAAGGTCTATACATACATTAAATATACCTAAACGCACCAATAAGTGAGAAAAAAGCCAACATGCTTTACTCCATCTTGTACTTATTTTATTTCTCACTTGTTGATGCTTTTTGTATATTTAATGTATTTATAGACCATGGTCCGTCACTTCAACCTGTGTTGTATCCATGTACTTGCGATAACCCAAGTTCTGATGGATCTTAGTAGCCCAATTCAGTATACATGTCTAACTTACTAAGGGGAAGAACCATATTGATTATTGAACATTTTCTATGAGTTATCTCGCCTTGTTTAGTGGCCATGTCTCGATGGGCATATATTTTGACATTCAACATTATTTTTTTTAATAATCTATGTTATCCGTTTCTTTGCACATCTGAGATCCAGTGCCTTTAAAATAATGGCTTTATGGTTAAGAATGGATCGGGCCTGGGTGGTCAAATATGTGGCTGTGACTGGAGAAATGGGGCTTATGGGTTTTGTGAGCAGTGTAGCTCGATCACGATCACTTTAGCACATTACTGTAGCCTGATAATGATCTATATTGCTTGTTCAATGCATGAAGAGTATTTCTTTGATGGAATGGCGAACAGTGCATATCCTGATCAGACTGTGCGGATGCACAGACTGATCTGGATCTACACTGGTCGCAAAGCCCACAAGCCCTATTTCTCCAGTCACAGCCATATATATGTTTTTAGAAAAGTAAAGTGATAAAGTCATAAATACATACATATAATCGAAGGCATTGATCTGCAGGTGATGGCTTTGGAGCATATTTTTATCCAAACTGAATATAATATGAGAAGTCAAAAAGACATTTTGTGAACCGCCAGAGTAATATGGGCCAAACTTCACAGGGATGATTGATATATGAGTGAAGCATTTTAAGCTTTTGTTAACATGGAGGTCTTCATACAATCCAAAATGGCCGCCAATGAAAAGTAGATGAAGTCGTTCAAACGGCACGTCATGAACTGCCGGATTGATTTGGACGATACCTGGCAGAAATTATTGACATACAATACACCTTCAGATTTGATTAAATAGTAATCCTGATGGTAAAAAATTAGCAAGACCCAGGATGTCACTTAAAGGTCATATTTTATTTTCATGAAATTTGGTGAAAACAGGTCATGTGTATTCAGTGTATTGATGAGATGTCTTTCATGAATATTTAGCGAATCAGTCAATTGATTCCAAATCATATGTTGGGACATACCAGTCAATAATTCCAGCACAAAAATATTTACACAATTCCCTAACATTTGATTGGTCCGTTGCAAGTCTCCGTCCAAAATTTATATCCCAGTAAACTCCATGCCGAACTACTTTCCGTAACTGTCAGGCGCAGTTAAAATAATTCTTAAGAAAACGGAAAATAAACACATTTTCTTAATGAATTTATTTAAAATGCTGGAATTATAAGGAATGAATGGCCTTTTTTTTAATTTATCGGGGATATAAACTTGGAAAGGTCGCGGGAATACTGGACGAGGCCTTCCGGCCTTCGTCCAGTATTCCCGCGACTTTTCCAAGTTTATACCCTGATAAATTCAACAAAAAGGCCATTCATTCCTATAATGGACTTCGAGTACCAGCCAAAAAGGTTATGGCCAGGTCAAGAGACCCAAGAGTTTCATTTTAACTCGCCTGCATAAAGTGCAGAAGAGCTTATGGCATGCCCCCGGCGTCGTCGGCGGCGTAGGCGGCATTGTCAGCGTCCACAAACTTAACGTTGGGGTAAATGTCTTATAAGTTCTGTTTCCTTTCATGGAACACCTTGTTATTTCATACATGCATTCCTCAGATGACCCTCTATCATGCTGTAGCAAATCCATGACCCACCACCCAACAGTTACCCCAAGGTCACAAACTTAGCACATTCATAAACTTAACGTTGGGGTAAATGTCTTGTAACATTTGTTTCCTTTCATTTAATGCCTTGATATTTCATACATGCATTCTTCAGATGACCCTCTATCATGCTGTAGCAAATCCACGAAATGTGTAACTTCTGTTTCTTTACAGGGAACGCTTTGATATTTCATACATGCATTCATCTGATGATCCTCTGTTGTGCTAGAGCAAACCCATGTCCCAACCCCCACCCCTTTCCCCAAGGTCAACATCATAAACTTAACGTTGGAGTAAATGTCTTTTTAGCTCACCTGAGCGAAGCTCGTGAGCTATTGTTACCGCAATGTGTCCTTCGTCCGTCGTCGTTCGTCGTCGTCTGTGAACATTTTCAAACGTGTTCTCCTCGGTAACCATTGGGCCTATAGTCACCAAACTTCATGGTCATGGTCCTTAGGTAGGGGGATTACAAAATTGTTAAAATGACGTCATTACGTAATCCAATATGGCCGCCGTCTAAAAATAGCACAAATTCTTCAAAAATCTTCTCAAGAACCGCTAACCGGATTTCGACAAAACTTGGTAGGAATGATCGATGTACAATGCTCTTTCAAAGTTGTTAAAATGGTGACCCCAGGGTCAAAAATTGGCGTGGCCCGTGGGGTCAAATTGGGGTCAACTTTTATTTTTGACCGAATATGGTCATGTCATATATCAAATCGAATTTATCAACGAGGCGATCACTCTGGTGCATTTTTTTTCGAAATCGGATGATTATGTCATCCAAGATGGCCGCCGAAAGGTCAAAAGGTCGTTCTTTTATTAGAGATTTCAAAATTCTTCTTCACATGAACCGCTTGGCCCATGGTAGCCAAACTTAAGTTATGGTCCATGGCTGAAGCCTTTTCAGATTTGTTAAAATGGAGGTCGTCGCTAATCCAAGATGGCCGCTGTCTAAAAATAGCACAAATTCTTAAAAAATCTTCTCCTGAACCGCCAACTGGATTTCGACGAAACTTGTTAGGAATGATCGATGTACAATGCTCTTTCAAAGTTGTTAGAATGGTGACCCCGGGGTCAAAAATGGGCGTGGCCCGTGGGGTCAAATTGGGGTCAAATTTTATTTTTGACCGAATATGGTCATGTCTATATCAAATTGAAGGTATCAAAGAAGCGATCGTTCTGGTACATTTTTGTCGAAATTGGATGGTTTTGTCATCCAAGATGGCCGCCGAAAGGTCAAAAGGTCATTCTTTTATTAGAGATTTCAAAATTCTTCTTCACACGAACCGCTTAGTCCATGTTGGCCAAACTTCACAGTGATGGTCCATGGGTGAAGCCTTTTCAGATTTGTTAAAACGGAGGTCGTCGCTAATCCAAGATGGCCACCATCTAAAAATAGCACAAATTCTTAAAAAATCTTCTCGTGAACCGCCAGCCGGATTTAGACGAAACTTGGTAGGAATGATCGATGTCAAAAATGGGCGTAGCCCGTGGGGTCAAAATTTATTTTCGACTGAATATGCTCATGTCATATATCAAATTGAAGGTATCGATGAGGCGATTGCTCTGGTGCAATATTTGTCTGAATCGGATGATTATGTCATCCATGATGGCCGCCAAAAGGTCCATTTATTCAAGATTTTGAACGTCTTTTTCTCGGGAACCACATGGCCGATGCTTGCCAAACTTCATAGTAAGTTAAGATCCTTGGGTGAAGCATTTTCAGATTTGGTAAAATGAGAGTCATCACTTAATCCAAGATGACCGCCATCTAAAAATAGCACAATTTTTTTAAAACACATATGAACTCGATGTCACATTCTCCTCTGGTGTTCATGGAGTCAGGTGAGCGAATTAGGGCCATCATGGCCCTCTTGTTATAGCTTTGGTTTCTTCACAGGGAACGCCTTGATATTTCATACATGCATTCATCTGACGATCCTCTATTGTGCTACAGCAAATCCATGACCCACCCCCCCCCCCACCCCTTTTCCCAAGGTCAAGGTCACAAACTTAGCATATTCATACATCAGTGATTCTATATTTTATGTACATATTGGTGCCGTTTTTCTTGTTTCGATGTAGAACCAATAATTCATTAAACTGTGTTTATTCCATTGGGTGACACAGTCCAGTTGTTACATTTATAATAGTATAGCCAATTGTTCTCGTCATTTTATATATTTTATTTCCACTTCAAGGGACCAGGGGTCTCAGAAATGTCATTTCCGTTACGTACATTTACATGACGTAAATATAGCTTTACATTTACATTTTTTTCTTTACAACGGCATAAAACATAAAACTGAAGGGGCATCTATTTAGAAAAGTGTCAAGAATACGGTAAGCTAATTGTATTAGTGCGAAACAGAGAAATTTAGTAGCAAGTCGTGGAATTTCTCATTTATGGTAACCCAACAACATGTATTTAATATGAATCAGTGAAGTTAAGCGAAATAGAATAGCTTGGCATGTAACAGAATGCCGTGTGTTACCACATGTACCAAACATCGTTATAAAGCTACATTTAATTAATAGCACAGCCTCCAAAAATATGGGCGTAACGGAAATGATTATGTAACGGTAATGACAAAACGTAACGGTAATGACTTTCCATTTATTTAAAATACTAATACAGCATATATAACAAACATCTTTATACTTTGAATATGCTGTACAATATAACTTCAAGTTAGAGTTTACTTTTAATGTGATTGCCAATAGAAACCCAAACTCCTTGAAGCTGTGTCTGTTTTTTGTTGTTTCAGAGCTTTTACTAATTAAATCTGGATATATAAATGTTGTAGGTCTGAATAAATGTGCCATTACTGACCGACAACTGATGGGACCTGGTTTATATCTAATTGATGCATGAACTGACTGGTTAGTATGGTAATTTATCATTGCCGTTACGCGATCATCATTACCGTTACACAATTTTGTAACGGAAATGACCGTAACGGTAATGATTTTTCTTAAAAAAATCCCATTTTTCACCCCTCTGTATACAACGCATCATGAAGGTAGAATATGCAAAGGCAACGTTGTAAGTGTGTCTATCTACCCATTTTGGTTTCAGTCGACCTACATACATATGGACGTGTATAAACCCTGAACGGTAATGATGCATGTAATGTGTAACCTTAAAATTCCGAATACAGACCGGCCTCGTTCTCGGAAATGACTTAAGTTGTGTTACCACCGTGTTTATTTATAAATCGGGCTCCCACAAACAGTGTTCATTGCATTAGTAGCTGAGAGTAGGAAAGGGAGGTTACTCTGATTTTACATTTTTTGTTCAGCGTAACGGTAATGATTCGATTTCGCGGGACAGATACATTAACGTCAGTATTTTTGACAACAAAAGGCAAATTTATTGCAGAATAAGTTTAATGTCAATGTTAAACTATTTTAATTCAGATGCAATGTATAGTAAAGTACAAATGGACAAGATTTGAGAATTACGGGCTTGTGGACTGTGCTGATTGATGATCGGGACATGCCAACAACAGAAATTAATAACTAAACACACATAACAAGAATTGTAAATACTGTTTTCTTAATGGATTGGTACATGTATTATACATAGTTTCTTTACTGAAAAAAAAAATAAATTTCCTTATAAATTGTGTGATTTGTCAGTAAATTACACCGGGACACCAGATGTACATAAAATATAGAATCACTGACATGCATTCCTCATGTGAATAGCTATCATGCTGTAGAAAATCACCAACTTAGTGCGTTCATAACATATTTTGTATAACTTCTCTTTCTTTTCATGGCACACCTTGCTATTTTATAAATGCATTCATTTGATGACTTTTATCATGCTGTAGCAATAGCAAATCCACGACCCACAACCCAGCCCAGCACCCCCCACCCCCCCCCCCCCACCCCCAAGGTCAAGGTCATAAACATTGTGCGTTCAAAAACTTAATGTTGGGGCAAACTTCTGTTTCTTTACAGGAACGTCTCTTCTGTTTCTTTACAGGGAATGTCTTGATATAGGGTGCATATAGTGTTACCGGCGTCCGTACGTACGTACGTACGTCCCGAAACCTTAACGCTCGGGTAAATGGCTTATAAGTTCTGTTTCCTTGCTCGGATCTGCTTCACATTTCACACACGCATTGCTCCAATGGTCCACTACCGCCCTGTGACAAATCCACATTCGTCCCGACCCCGCTAAGCCCAGGGTCAAGGTCACAGACTTGGTGCGTTCGAAACCTTAACGTTCGGGTAAATGGCTTATAATTTCTGTTTCCTTGCTCGGATCTGCTTCACATTTTCACACACGCATTGCTCCAATGGTCCTCTACCGCCCTTTGACAAATCCACATTCGTCCCATCACTCGGATCTGCTTCACATTTCACACACGCATTGCTCCAATGGTCCTTTACCGCTCTGTGACAAATCCACATTCGTCCTGCCGCTCGGATCTGCTTCACATTTCACACACGCATTGCTCCAATCCAATGGTCCTTTACCGTCCTGTGACAAATCCACATTCGTCCCGCCCCTGCTAAGCCCAGGGTCAAGGTCACAGACTTGGTGCGTTTGAAACCTTAACGCTCTGGTAAATGACTTATAATTTCTGTTTCCTTGCTCGGATCTGCTTGACATTTCACACACGCATTGCTCCAATGGTCCTCTACCGCCCTGTGACAAATCCACATTCGTCCCGCCCCCGCTCAGCCCAGGGTCAAGGTCACAGACTTGGTGAGTTCGAAACCTTAACGCTCGGCTAAATGGCTTATAATCAAATATGCCTCTTTTTTCTTTGGCTGCCAGCGGGTGCATTCGTGTGCCGACAGGCCACATTTCTAGTTACTTCTGTTTCTTTTCTTGGAACACCTTCATAGTTCATGCATTCATCTGATGACCCTCTATCATGCTGTAACAACTCCACAACCCAGCACCCACTCATTGCCCCAAGGTCAAGGTCACACACTTAGTGCGTTCATAAACTTAACGTTGGGGTAAGTTTCATATAATTTCTGTTTCTTTGCATGAATTAGCGCCTTGATATTTCATACATGCATTCATCTGATGATATATCATGCGATAGTGGGTGGCGGTCGGGCGAACGAGACGGCGTAAATTAACGGTAGGGGTTCCTTCTTATAGGAATCACGATTTGCCTGGTTTGGCCCTCGGGTACGTTTTTATCTTTGGCTTTTTTGTTACCTGGGAGTTGAATTGGGTTATTTCCCATTATAAAAGTAGTAAGATTATTACTGATCCTACTGCTTTTGGGAGGGGCCAAGTGATTTTGGTGTGGCGAGGACCTGGCATCAGATCAGGATTATTCTGATTTCAGGGCTGAATATATAGTTTTTGTATTGTAAATATTCAGTTCTTATTTTGGGATCCCCCCCCCCCCCCCACGCCCCATTTGTACATGTACTTGCACTTGAACATGTACTTATACAGGTAATATATGGGAGTTAGTACTAAACCCATTGACCCGGCCTTAAATGACCTTAGCTGTTTATATGCCGTTAAACCCTAATAAACAAACAAACAAATATATCATGGATAACAAATCCACCGCACACCCCTTAACCCAAGGTCAAGTTATATAATATTTATGTTTTTTTATACAACTGTGCCAAGTTTGAGTGAAGGCTGCCAACAGGCGAGCTTCGTTGTCTTCTGACAACTCTTTGTTTTGTTCTCGTGTTTCAAATTGCTTCCACCTCATATGTAGTCCTGTCACAGGTCTGTGGTCCTGTTAACATGTGGAAGTGGGTTCAGAAAAAAACAATACAAGTATGCAGGAACGTAGCATACTAATTAATTGGTATTTAAATTAAATGTTTTTTTACCGTTTTTCTTTTAATCCCGGCTATTGGATTCGCGAAATCAGAGACATATACAACCGTAAATCCTTGGCGAAAATCAGGTGGCGGGCGACGTCCACAATCTAAAGTTTTTGTGTTTATGTCCCTATAATAGTGGAGGGGCACCTTAAAGAGAAGTGGCTTAAAAACGATTTCTGTCTAACCCAAGAGAGCAAAAGCAACGACTATGCTATATTGATACATCATACATTCCTGAACATGAATCCGGTGTCGGTCAATCAAATTAGCTGGGACAATGTCATGTTTGAGGTCATTAAGATGCAAAGAGGTCAAATGAGTTCAAAAACATATTTGATATGAGTAGATGGATATGTTCGTGCCAACATGGATTCTGACACATCTATATTAAGTAGGGTAGTCATCAACGACATAGCATAATATGTCACACCATAAAATCAATGTTTTAGTGTTTCCGATGACAACATAAAGAATAATATTTTATGACTGCCATTTTAGTTACCAATATGGCTACTATATTGCGTATGAGCTATCAACAAAATACTGTTGCAACTCATGGATAACAATAGATCCTAGCTGTAGCATGGTAATGTTTAGTAAACGACTACATAGTCACGATCTTGGATTTCAAGTGGAACATAATACATGTTGACAATGTCAAAGGAAACAGGAACATATTTCCAATTACATCTAGGTATTCATTCAGTTGAGTGAATCAACATAATGCCTGTGTCTAATACCTGTATTCGGATAGAAATAACATACAGTGGCAGGTTGGGAGCATGTGAATGGTAGGTAATTTATTATATAATTAACGATGGTGGGTTGATAATTGCTGGGGAGCGCGATATTCCTGGCTTGACCCTTATTCGCATGTTCAGCTTTCTTGTAGGCGAGAGTTGAATCCGGCTAACCCCTTTATAAGAGTAATACGATCAGTGGTAATCCTACTACGTTTATGTGGAGGGGGGCTAAGTTACTATAGTCTGGTGAAGACCTGACAGTATATCCGGTTTGTCTAATGTCAGGGCTGGATGGAAATTGTATGCAAATATTCAGTTACCCATCCATGCAGATGAAATGAGCTGTCGATAGTCCGTTTAAAGCCATTAAACATTAAACGGGAACTCTATCGTGTTATCTTTAACACGACCATGAACACCAATGTTGCATTTTTAGCTCGACTATTCGAAGAATAAGTAGAGCTTATGTTGTCACCCCGGCGTCGGCGTCGGCGTCACCGTCACGCCTTGGTTAAGGTTTTTAGTCAAGCTTGTATATGGAATACTACTGGCCCTACACGCACCATACTTGCACAACTTCATCTCCTAGTGATGTACATCAATAACCCCTGATCTATATTTGACCTTGACCTACATTTCCTCTAGAATTACTTAGTTAATTCCCCTTGGTTAAGGTTTTCATTCAACCTTGGTTAAGGTTTTTAGTCAAGCTTGTACATGGAATACTATTGTGCATACAGACACCATACTTGGACAACCTTTTCTCATAGGGATGTACATCAATAACCCCTGATCTATATTTGACCTTGACCTACATTTCCTCTTGAATTACTTAGTTAATTCCCCTTGGTTAAGGTTTTTAGTCAAGCTTGTATATGGAATACTCCTGGCCCTACACCCACCATACTTGAACAACTTCATCTCCTAGTGATATACATCAACAACCCCTGACCTATATTTGACCTTGACCTACATTTACCTTGAATTACATAGTTAATTCCCCTTGGTTAAGGTTTTTAGTCGACCTTGGTTAAGGTTTTTAGTCAAGCTTGTACATGGAATACTATTATGCATACAGACACCATACTTGGACAACCTTTTCTCATAGGGATGTACATCAATAACCCCTGATCTATATTTGACCTTGACCTACATTTCCTCTTGAATTACTTACTTAATTCCCCTTGGTTAAGGTTTTTAGTCCAGCTTGTATATGGAATATTCATGGCCCTACACCCACCATACTTGGACAACTTCATCTCCTAGTGATGTACATCAAGAACCACTGACCTATATTTGACCTTCACCTACATTTAACCTTGAATTACTTAGTTAATTGCCCTTGGTTAAGGTTTTTAGTCAACCTTGGTTAAGGTTTTTAGTCAAGCTTGTACATGGAATACTATTGTGCATACAGACACCATACTTGGACAACCTTTTCTCATAGGGATGTACATCAATAACCCATGATCTATATTTGACCTTGACCTACATTTCCTCTTGAATTACTTAGTTAATTCCCCTTGGTTAAGGTTTTTAGTCAAGCTTGTATATGGAATACTCCTGGCACTACACCCACCATACTTGGACAACTTCATCTCCTAGTGATGTACATCAACAACCCCTGACCTATATTTAACCTTGACCTACATTTAACCTTGAATTACATAGTTAATTCCCCTTGGTTAAGGTTTTTAGTCAACCTTGGTTAAGGTTTTTAGTCAAGCTTGTACATGGAATACTAGTGTGCATACAGACACCATACTTGGACAACCTTTTCTCATAGGGATGTACATCAATAACCCCTGATCTATATTTGACATTGACCTGCATTTCCTCTTCAATTACTTAGTTAATTCCCCTTGTTTAAGTCTAGCTTGTATATGGAATATTCCTGGCCCTACACCCACCATACTTGGACAACTTCATCTCCTAGTGATGTACATCAACAACCACTGACCTATATTTGACCTTGACCTACATTTAGCTTTGAATTACTTAGTTAATTCCCCTTGGTTAAGGTTTTTAGTCAAGCTTGTACATGGAATACTATTGTGCATACTAACACCATACTTGGACAACCTTTTCTCATAGCGATGTACATCAATAACCCCTGATCTATATTTGACCTTGACCTACATTTCCTCTTGAATTACTTACTTAATTCTCCTTGGTTAAGGTTTTTAGTCAAGCTTGTAGATGCAATACTCCTGGCCCTACACCAACCATACTTGGACAACTTCATCTCCTAGTGATGTACATCAATAATCCCTGACCTATATTTGACCTTCACCTACTTTTATCCTTGGATTACTTTCTTATTTCCCCTTGGTTAAGGTTTTTAGTCAAGCTTGTATATGGAATATTCCTGGGCCTACAGCAACCATACTTGGAAAACTTCATCTCCTAGTGATGTACATCAATAACCCCTGACCTATATCTGACATTGACCTACATTTAACCTTGAATTACTTACTTAATTTCCCTTCGTTGAGGTTTTTAGTCAACCTTGGTTAAGGTTTTTATGCAGGCCGCGGCCACATTGACCTACATTTAACCTTGAATTACTTACTTAATTTCCCTTGGTTAAGGTTTTTAGTCAACCTTGGTTAAGGTTTTTATGCTGGCCGCGGCCAACTTGTTTGTCAAGCTATGTGTACATCGACAACCCTCGTAGTCGAGCTATGCTGTTCTCCTACAGCTCTTGTTAGTATTGCAACAGGTCCGTAACCAGGGGATCGGTGCGATCGGAGACCCCCTCCCCAACCTCCCTCGTCGTGCCTTGATTTCCACTCTTTCGTGCAGTAAAATAAGAATTATTGTCAATACATAGTCATTTTATAATATTGATGCAAGCAGGAGAGTCGTATTACATGTATGTGCTCAGTTTTTGCTGAGAATATATAAAATGGTACTTCAGACCATCTGGATTTCACAATTGTCTGGGACAGCATGGCCCCGTAACCCCATAGCTGCCTCCGGCCATTTAAGCCATCGAAAATACTCCTTGCTTCATAAATGTCTGGTTACGGGTCTGTTGCATACATCGAAACCATGAGATACCGGTACATTCCATGCGGATGCGGATATTGTGTCATTTTCCATTATAACGAAGCCTACTATCTATCTATGAAAAACGATAATCAATGTAGTAATGCGGTACACGACAGGGTAGGCACAGCGATTGACATATCAAAGGGAAGTTGACGAATTCTGAACTTGACTGGCTATGTAACAACTACCATTATTCACTTCCCACATAATGAAAGCAGCGTTGTTTTCATAGCGAAGAAGTATGCTTTGCTTTTCGGATATGAAAATTAAAACCACGCCATCTTGAGCTATATAGGTATTATGCTAATGTCCACATTAGTGCACTATAGAAGACACTGAATTGAATTTGCATAAGTTATATTCCCACAATTTATACCTGAAAAGTATTTTATCGACACATGAAAATTGGGGAATTATATAACATACATATCGTATATATGTAGAGTCAATGGTGTGATCATGGTCATCGATATGATGTTGTTATTGCCCAAAATAAAATAAACTTTTGGATGACGTATCCTTTAAGTAGTCATATATACCGGTAGCCATGTGCTAGGTACATGCATGAATTATAAATGAATTATAACCAGTATGTGTGAGCCATAATCACATTACTCTCTATTCTACGAATTCAATGCAGGGTGTCATCCAGACCATTACATCTCAGTTCATAAACGGCATATACTGTGTTTATTAACAATACAATCGTGTTTGGATGGCATATACTATCAAGAAGTCATATACAGGTAGGCATGTACTATGTACATAGGAAGAATTTAATGAGTCAGTATCTGTGAGTCACATAAGTATGGATATTAAACTATACAAATGCGATCTAGATCAATATGTTGTGAATTAATGATGGAACATATGTTGAGGTTATTCATGAGACTTTTTGGTACATAGAAAGAATAAAACTTATAAAAATGTATTATGCGGTCATAATACAATCTAAATTGAATGCATATGCATGTATATGTGTCACAGTGAAGGACATTGTTTCTGGGGAATGCCATACACTGTAATCATATATGTTGTAGTCATATAATGCCATTATATGGTATGTGTAAGTGTCATAACTGTGTATTATAATAGCACAACCATATGCGTAATATAATATATAATACTTTAAATGCATTAAAATGAACATGGTTGATTATTCTATGCTAATCTAGAATTATATCAGAAAGTTCCCACCGTCCGTGTCTATACACAGTGACACCAACATACGACATATACTTAAGATCGTAAGAGACCAAACAGAGACACTTATTTTCACATGCACGTATTTGAGTAGTTGCAATTGCGATTCATGGATAAATAATGTACACAAATCAACCAAACAACCACTTTTCAGTACAACACCGCAATTCTCGTGACTGGATTTTCAACAAACCGGGTTTGAGCTAACATGGAAGCGAAACATGTAAAGCTAAACATTGAGCATTCGCTACAGCATATCATGTTTTATATATGTGACACGCATAGACGCTGATAATATTGATGTCAGTGCAAGAGACGGGACTTTTGTTGATGAGAATATATGTTAATTGAGAATACATTTCCATTTATCAGCGATGATTAAACAAGCAGTCATGCTGAAAGTTTTGCTGAAATAAAATATGCTGATCTGCCTTATGCAGACGTATGGTTACATGGGACAATTATTAAATATTTCAGTGTAATTTAAGTGTATGCATATGGGTATATCCACTTGTGAATGTATGGATAGTCACGGAAACAGAAACGGTAATACATACTATTTGATTAGTGTTGTATTTTACATGAATTGTTTTATCTTGGTTATAATTAAGTCTAAAGTGATTGAAATGTCATGATACTTTAATTAGCCGCACAGCAGCATATAACAGTTCGATATCTGACTGTAATGCGAACATGGCCGAACTATAGCATATGTACCAATCGCAATACGTAGTGTATACATATATGGCATTATAGTGCAATTTACAACGTATATGATAACGTAAGACTCAATACAATACAATACAATATGTAAAACAAACGGTACATCTATTTAAATATTCTGATTTTACAACGATCGAGTGTAACCTAATTCGAGCATCACCAAGTGTATTATCAGCGATCTACTAGTCTGAACACATGTGAATCAGTCCTATAAAGAGATTTAAAAGTAAATGAAAAGAAACGCGCAATTGCTAGTACCACACTATATTAAAATAGCCTAAATGAGGTGACCATTTTGAATAAACACAATTACAAATGACTTCAAGATCAAAACTTACTGATTTAACTGCCTAACAGAATACAGTAGTATACATAAGTAATGCAAAAGTAAATATTATATTCAATAACTTTCGAGTTTTTGGAAAATATGGTGGCCATTTTGAATTGAACACGCTCTTTAAGAAGAGCATACATATTGATCTATATGTTTAATATCGTATATCAGATGAAAATCAAACTAATATGTTCATATCTAGCTTAGTACCAATTAAGATATGGTCCGCCACAGTGTAGATAATGTTGCCTGATCTTGATGCATATTTGGCGTCCATCTTGGATTCATATGGATTTGATAGCCTCCATCTATGTTTAAAATTAATTCATGGTATGCAACGGGTTTTCTGCGTTTGTCCGATCCAGATCCAAGTGCCTATTTGTTTTCATTCATCAAATAAGTACACATTTCAGGCTAAATATTGATGCTTGGCGACCATCTTGAATGTGTTGATACTCTCAACGATAGAGACGTCCGAGCAAACTGAATTGCTTTGTATATGCCCCATAAAACAATAATCACCGATAAAACATACTTTATCGAATTGTTCTGTAATGTTATGCAAGTACATATTGTATTATCAAAATAGAGCGAGCTTTGCACTCATTTGACCCATGTGTACTTAATGACCCCAACAATGACCTTAATTGTCCCACCTGATTTGATTGACCGACACCGGATTCGTGTTCAGGATGATATAATGCATTGATTTAAAGTAGTCGTTGCTTTTGCTCTCTCGGGTTGAACAGAATTAATCCCTACTATAACGGCTACAACCACCAAACTTGGACAACATCAGCTGATAGAGGTGCACACGAGAAATTATAATACGAATATAATCTTCGTTTGACATTGACCTACTTGTCAGCTTCAGTGAATTTAGTCATATTCTATCAATGTTAAGTTTTGTGTCCGTTTCTAACAATAGGACCAGCACTCACTGTAGCAGATATACAACAACCAAACTTGGACAATAGCATCTGATAGTGGTGTACACCAGAATCTGCAGTACGAAAAACAGCCATCAGTTTGCCTTCACCTACTTTTTTAGATACTTTGTGATCTGCTATGAGGATTTGTATTGTAGATAATTGTAGTACCTGTATACTAGTACACAAACACGCCCATCAGAGAAAGTGGTATGATTGCTTGTATGCCATATATGTACTTTTTCGCTTCAATGCGGTATAGCTTTAGCCAATTTACCCGCACCCACTGTAACGGCTACAACCTCCAAGATTGGACAACACAATATGCTAGTAGTGTACACCAGAAACTACAGTCACTAGAAAACTGCAGTACATCATATAACATTTGTTTTACATTGATATTGACCTACTTTTTCCCGTATCAATTACTTAATTGGCTCAGGTGAGCTAAAAACGTTATTCAACAGTGACGTCCCTTGTACTGTTATTGGAAATAGAGGGAGCCACCAAGCACCTGATCACTTCCGGAGAATAAATTCGTCGAAAATGTTATTGTTTGTAATCTGTCAAACAAGTCATTGAGTATTTTGTCGGAGTCAAGGATTGGTAAGTATTCAAATGATCAAAATATGTTAATTATCACAGTTTATTGAACCTTTTCCACATTTGAGTTTCCTGGACAAACCACTGCCACTGGTCGAAGAATTAACTCTTGTGTACAACGAGCCGAGTTTAAACGGCCCCGTAGCAGTTCGCCCCTTAGTCGTGACTTCATGACTGTCTTGATGGCTTACTCTTGTAAAGTGGCATTTTCCTGTGGAATTTTCAAAAACAGTGATAATGTATCAAATTGACATATTTTAAATGAAATAACTTGTGGGTTATTTCAATATGCATGCACATAGTAGTTGTGAAATATGTTGAGCTTTTATTGTTTATAGAAATAAAAGAAAATCTTTTTTATTGACAAAATTCATGAATATCTGAGAAAATTAACATTTTGTTTTGGTAAAAAATTGTATTGAATTCAACAATATAATGCTGGTGTATGTTTGTAAATGTACACTAGGGTTCAATCCAAGTATTTATACAGTTAGATGCTGTATATATTCAGTTTTATTCAAAAATATGAAATGCCATTAAACAAATAGCAGCTATCACGGCCCAACTTGATTGGGTCGGTGATGTTCTCGACTTAGTCGTGACTTCGTGACTATTCGCCCCTTATTGATAGTGATATCCAGAATAGAATAATACTGAGTACTGAATAATGATATATAAGTCAAAACGGCCCTTGGTCAAAACGGCCCCCAAGTTTTGGTCAAAACGGCCCCTACTAAACGGCCCCATATTATATATTTTATTTTTTCTATATATATAAAAATATTCTTAATATTCTTCTAAAATAACAATAATAAATGACCTTGTATTATGAATATTGATGATTCGCGTAATATATTATACTTGTGTATGGTTTGTATATCATATCAATTACCATGGATGTTTTTCACACCTTTATGTAGACAAAGGCCCATTATCTAACACCTTGTATTTTAGTGGGGATACAATCATACCACACAATAACAACTCGTTATAACCGATAATACTAATCTTTTATTGATTTGAATAAATACAGCACATGTCGACAATAACACGTTGGCGAACAGTGTAGTTCTTGATCAGACTGCGAATTCAGTTATGTACTGGCTGGTTATATTGCAACAAATAAATTACATATTTTAAGTTACAGTATGGCTATAAAAACAAATATATAGATTGCAAAATGGGAAACAGTGTAGATCCTGATCAGACTGTGAGTGCAATTTCTCATATATCTATAGCATCATCAAGTGGTTATGTACAAGATGGCTCCGCCTGGCTCCAGTGTAACGAAAACCGCGCACGCGGACGTCATCAAACACGTACTGCACTTCCTTACAAAGGGCAATCTCAAAGTCGCAGACGACTTCTGCTACACACTATTCACCCTCCAGTCCGCGAAGAATGGCCTGAAATTATACGCAAATTGTACAGACGGACAAACAGACGAACGGACGGAATGACGAAAACTATATACCCCTCGACATACTTCATATGCCTAGGTCTCGAAGGGTTTACGCATCACCTGCAAGCATTGATAATTATGTAAATGAGTAAATATTTTTTGTTTATTATTTAGCAATTAGTAGTTCAATCACTTTAGCCGAAAAACTACCCCACCCATCGATAATTGGATTAATTCTGCTATGCAATCAATAGAAAATAATTGACCATCAGGCTAGTGACGTCGCGTAACGATTTTCACTAAAAATAAAATAAATATGAAAATATTTTGTAACGAATACGGATAAAATACGGTAATATATAACACCAGTTTTGTCTTGTTTTATTAAATTATATTAATTATCATTATTATTAATTATACCCACTTTTTGGGGAAAAAATGGGTATATTGTTTTCGTCACGAGTGTCCGTCCGTCACGTTTCTTGTAACTTGAAAAACTTTTTCACCTTCATACCTACGCGCCTGATATTTGGTATGTAGCTTCGTTATCATGTGCAGATGTGCAAAGTGAATTCGGATTTTTCATCCAACCCTCCATCATCGATTATCTCCTCCTTTCGGACTCAGAATTTCCCATTTTTTCCTTGTAACTCGAAAAACTTTTTCACCTTCATACCTACGCGCCTGATATTTGCTATGTAGCTTCGTTATCATGTGCACATGCGCAAAGTGAATTCGGATTTTTGATCCGACCCTCCATCATGGATTATTTCCCCCTTTCAGACTCAGAATTTCCCACTTTTTCCTTGTAACTCGAAAAACTTTCACCTTCATACCTACGCGCCTGATATTTGGTATGTAGCTTCGTTATCATGTGCAGATGCGCAAAGTGAATTCGGATTTTTGATCCGACCCTCCATCATGGATTATCTCCTCCTTTCGGACTCAGAATTTCCCTATTTTTCATTGTAAGTCAAAAAACTTTCTCACCTTAATACCTACATTTCTGATATTTGATATGTAGCTTCGTTATGATGCGCAAAGTGAATTCGGATTTTTGATCCGACCTTCCATCATGGATTATCTCCCCCTTTCGGACTCAGAATTTCCCATTTTTTCCTTGTAACTCGAAAAACTTTTTCACCTTCATACCTACGCGCCTCATATTTGCTATGTAGCTTCGTTATCATGTGCAGATGCGCAAAGTTAATTCGGATTTTTCATCCGACCCTCCATCATGGATTATCTCCCCCTTTCGGACTCAGAATTTCCCATTTTTTCCTTGTAACTCGAAAAACTTTTTCACCTTTATCCTACGCGCCTCATATTTGCTATGTAGCTTCGTTATCATGTGCAGATGCGCAAAGTGAATTCGGATTTTTCATCCGACCCTCCATCATGGATTATCTCCCCCTTTCGGACTCAGAATTTCCCATTTTTTCCTTGTAACTCGAAAAACTTTTTCACCTTCATACCTACGCGCCTCATATTTGCTATGTAGCTTCGTTATCATGTGCACATGCGCAAAGTGAATTCCCATTTTTGATCCGACCCTCCATCATCGATTACCTCCCCCTTTCCGACTCAGAATTTCCCATTTTTTCCTTGTAACTCGAAAAACTTTTTCACTTTTTCATAACCTACGCGCCTCATATTTGCTATGTAGCTTCGTTATCATGTGCACATGCGCAAAGTGAATTCGGATTTTTCATCCGACCCTCCATCATGGATTATCTCCCCCTTTCGGACTCAGAATTTCCCATTTTTTCCTGGTAGGTCGAAAAACTTTTTCACCTTAATACCTACGCGTCTGATATTTGGTTCGTAGCTTCGTTTTGATGTGCTGATGCGCAAAGTGAATTCGGATTTTTTATCCGACCCTCCATCATGGATTACCTCCCCCTTTCGGACTTAGCATTTGGGGAAA